>CM019066.1:83860410-84240072 GCA_009667805.1 Leptobrachium leishanense | reverse complement strand
TAGACTTTTTCAAGGGCAATACGAATGTATAAAAAGCAAGATAATAGTAACAAACAAAACACCCATCATATCCTTTTATTACCCATACAGGGATTTCATTGGTTGGCTCATTAGCTGTGGCGTTTTCCTTATATGGTGAAATCACAAATCACATTTATACTCCCATCAGTCTTTATTCTAAAGTCCAATCCGCTCGCTTGTTATTTTCAAAGGCCACTCTCATTGGATATCTTTGGTTTTGTTTTCGAAGAGCCAGAGGATCGCTTCCGGTATTCTTTCTATCTTCTCTTCCGGTTTCATTTCTGCTGGACGTTCCTTCATACTGCAGCATCCTCCCCAGCTTAGGATCCGGTTTCACTCTCGATCTTCACCTCCACTTCCGTCACCATGTAAACATCCGGAACTTTACCATCCTCTCTATTATGACTCAATGCTCATTCTCCGATAATAAATAAAGTTTTTTATTCTACACCCATCTTCCTTTTTTGTTAAATCTGGCGATTTTAACACCTACGATCCTATTGAATAGATCCACGGGGTTCTATTCCAGACGCTGAGGCTTCCTATTTTTTATCCTGTCTTTGTGTGGAGTACTTTGGACCATCTCCAGGGAACCTCCTCAGCATTTCATCAGAAAAAGATAAGTTGATTTTCTCTCTCCTCTTTTCACCAATTGTCGGTTGTTATTGTATCTTCTTTTGGTCCACGGTGAGAAGGAGAAATGGCATATCTGTCATCATCTTATTCCAACTTTCAAAAGAAAAGATTGAATGAATTCGAGAGTATTTATAACCAACCCTCTAGAATGATGGACTCTCATGAAACACACCACTTACATGGTTACTTTGCCAAGATGGAAAATCTTCTGGTAAAGGAAACTGAGAGGTGGTGGGAAATTTCTTATTTGGAACAATATTTGAAAGATGGTTTAATACCAAGGGGCTTAAGGGTGGAAAAAGTACCAGCCTTTGGCTTGGATGATGACAATTTCATGAAAAAATGGGACATGATCCTATATAAGTGCTCCTCTAATCTAATGGAGTTACTGGTTGAACGTGAAAAAGAAGTTCAAACAAAGATTGAAAAAGAAATCCAAGATCTCGAGACTAACCATCCAGAGATGGAGGTACATCAACTCTTTGAAGAAAAGGAAAAAGAGATGTACCAAAAAATAGAGAAAATAGATGAAAAAATCTTTGACACTAAGAAGAAAAAATATATGAGAGATAGTTTGGATAAAGAAAGAGGGTATTATAATACTCGTAATAAATTACAGAATAGAAGAAATGTCTATGAGAGACCCTTCCCAAAAAGGGATTTTGTCTCTAATAGGGGTACTCTCCCATATTCATACGCAACAGCAGTAAAAGGAACTCCTAATGAAAGGAGAAATTCACCAAAAAACCATTATAGAGAAGAAAATCTAAATAAAGGAAAACCTAATATCCAACGGGTACATCTTGGGGAAAAACTAAACCCCACCATGAAAAGAGCTAAAATAACGATGGATGGAGAAAGTGCCTCCACCTCCCATATGGATGGAGGCCACTCCTCTCAATATCAGAATCAGGCTTATTTAGACAAGGAGCCCGGCCCAAGAGAGGGCCGTATCACCTATTATTTTCAGAGAAAGGGAAGGGATCGGGAAAATCTAAATATATACAGCCCCTTGAGGGAAGAAACCCCACAAAAGAAAAGAAGGCACGAGGACAACTAGAGGGAGCTACCTCTATTCCCCATGAATTTACTTATGGAGAAAGAGAGAATGGTATTTTTAACCTTACAGGTGTCCCATTGAAAGAAAAAGAAATTAAGATTTTGAGTAAAGGTCTTAAGTTCTGTCCAAATGAATCTGCAAATAAATTTGAGTTGTTTATAGACGCTAGAAAATTTCTCCGTAAACTCACTCTTAAACGCTTTTTTAAAAAGAAAGAAATGGAGGTCAATGATAAAGAGGATCAAATAAAAACGGGAATAAATACAAGATTTAAACCTAAATCCAATTTCTTTCCCCATCATGAGAAGGGACCTTTTTTGGAAACTTTTTATAGAGCCATCTGTGATGATTTTGAAAAAATGAATACAGAAAATAAAAAACATAATTTAAGTAAAGAAGAGTATGACATTGTGCAGACCTTTAGAAAGAGGAAAGATATTGTGATAAAGGAAGCGGATAAGGGGGGAGGAGTGGTTTTAATGTCACGCATCTATTATGAGAAAGAAGCAGTAAGAATATTATCTGATACTACGACGTATAAGAAATTGAAATCAAATCCCACTGAAAGCTTTATAAAAGAACTGGAAAACATCTTGAAACAAGCCACAGAAGAAGGAGTTATTGAAAGTGAGAATAAATTATTTCTTATGACATACCACCCTCAAATTCCGATTTTTTATTTTTTGCCAAAGGTGCACAAAAATTTTAATGAACCACCAGGAAGACCAATTATCAGTGGTATCGATTCCCTTACTGCTAATTTATCTGAATTTATCGATTTTTTTCTTCAACCTCTGGTCAAGAAAACCCCCTCATATATTAAAGATTCATGCCAATTCTACAGGAGATGGAGAATATAGAGTGGCACTCTACCTACTGTTGGGCAACATTGGATGTAACAGCTCTATATACGGTAATCCAACATGATTTGGGAATTGAAACTGTTGATGCCTCCCTACGGAATGAAGAGGACATGGGGAGGGAGATGAAAGAATTTTTGAAGGTGGCCATAAGATTTATTTTGGAACACAATTATTTTTTATTTAATGAATGTTTTTTTCTACAGGTCAACGGTACGACCATGGGCACCAAGTTTGCCCCCAGTTACGCCAATCTTTACATGGCGTATTGGGAGGACTCCTTCATTTGGGGTTCCTCCCAATGGGGGGCAAGCTTGGTGCTCTGGCGGCGGTACATTGACGACGTTATTGTGATTTGGGATGGTGAAGAGGAATCTTTTAATCGGTTTGTACAATATATCAACTTCAATGATTTCGGTCTAAAATTCACGGCGAATTTTCATCGTGAATATATCAATTTCCTGGACATTTTGTTTTTTAATCAGGATAAGATTGTGAAAAGTAAATGTTATTTTAAACCTACAGATGGCAATGGCTACATTCATTATACTAGTAGCCATTACAAGCCTTGGTTGGATGGAATTCCAAGAAGTCAAGCCTTAAGAGTCAGAAGGATTTGTACGGAACAAAAAGATTATCTGGACCAAATCTCTGTGATTCAGGATAAATTGATTGCTAAAAAATACAATAGAAACGAAGTCAAAAGGATTTGTGGGGAAGTGGGTAAAGTGGAAAAGAAAGATCTACTGAAAATAAAACTGAAGAAGGATATCTTCAACCAGAACTACCAATTTGCCTTCTCCACAAAATTTAGCGCACACCATTACAAGATTAGAAATATTTTGGCAAAGAACTGGTTTATACTAAAAAAAGATCCATTTCTTTGGGAAGTTATCCCAGAAAAACCAAATGTAGTGTTTAAGCGAGCAAGAAATTTATTCATTTATTTATTCTCATTTTTATTTTTATATTTTAATATATAGATTTTTAGTGCATTTTTATATGAAAGACCCTATGTTTTAGGAGGAATATATGTAAGTAATTGAGGGATACCCCCTTTTTTGGTTTCCTTTTTTTAGGGTCGGTAATATTCGCTTTTCCACATTTATATGTGTATTTTCCTTTTTTAATTATTAATTTTTTAATATTTGGTGAACCTTTTTAAACCTTTTTTAAACTTTTTTAACTCCCCTCTTTTATATATATATTCTTCTTCTCTTTATATTTTCTCTTGTATGAATCGGCTGAGGAGAGGGGATCTGCCTTTTGAAGGCTCCTGGATTAGACTTGTGCATTCGTTTTAGTACTAAACCGATTTAGTTCGAATTTTGGGATAATTTAGTTTTAGTATGACTCAAGAGATACGAAACTGCTCAGTACAAAACACGAAAGAAACTAAAACAAAATGCACTACATTTTAGTTTGTTCTTTTTGTGATATTACATTGAGTGAAGGAGACCAGCAATGAAGAGTGCAACATCGCAAAGCTACAGAAAAGATTTATATGCGTAAGCCTTCCCGACCCCTACCCGAAAATCTGACAGTGATAGAGCTCCAGAATACTCATTCTCAGCACAGCCAGCCAGCACAGGAGAGGAAACCTTTACTTAACCCTTGCATGTCTATGAGGCAGACAAGATGATAAAAGCAGCTGGAGAAGGAAAACATTCAAATAAATCACACTGAAAGCTAATGACAGAGGGCTGGATAGTAAAAAACCCTTCATAACAAGCAGCGCTGGGAGAAGAGAGGGACTTTCTAAAATGTGTGTTATCTCCCCTCCCGCTCTGCATAATAGGGGCTTAGGTATGATACATTTTATATTATCCAGGAGCACTATCCCCCTTTCCTCATCTATAATACACATTTTATATAAAGTCCCTCTCCTCTCTCAGTGCTGCTTGTTATAAAGGTTTTTATACATTTAGTATTCAACTCACAGTTACTCTGTTGTTATGAGCTGTCAGTGTGATTTATTTGAATGTTTTCCCTGGATTTAAAGTGCTTAATTTTATTATAAAAATTAATTTGCACCAGACATCTCTTCTCTGAGCTTTCAGACCGATTTATGTTAATACTTGCCCTCTCCCCTGCCTTTATATTCCTGTCTCTCTCCCCCACAGAGATGCAAAGTTTAAGTAAAAGTTCCCTCTCCTGTGCTGGATAAGCATTGCATTCCAAAGTTCTGCACCCTCCACATGCCAATGCAGTAGGTCCTACTGAGTAGGATGTTCTATACAGAGAGGGGTATTAATGAATGCAGGAGGATGTTCTATACATTATACAGAGAGGGGTATTAATGCAGGAGGAGGTTATATACATTATACAGAGAAAGGTATAAATTGAGGAGGATGTTCTATACAGAGAGGGACATTAATTAATTAAGGAGGATGTTCTATACATTATACAGAGAGGGGTATTAATTAATGCAGGTGGATGTTGCATACATTATACAGAGAGGGGTATTAATGCAGGAGGATGGTATCTACATTATACAGAGAGGGGTATTAATTAATGCAGGAGGATGTTCTATACATTATACAGAGAGGAGCCTTTTTTTAGCCCTTTAAATCCAGTGACTGTGAGCGCAGGAGATCAGCTGCTTGTTATATTATCTCTCAGTACAATGTATCAGGCTCAGCTGTTACAGTAACTGACTGTAACAGCGCTCAGTTTTAGTAAAACAAGGAAATAATATTGTTATAACCTCTTATATATAAAAATATTATTTACTAGTTTTACTGAAACTCTGAGCTCTGTGATGAGCAGCAGTCAGTTACTGTAACAGCTTTGCCTGACACATTGTGCTGAGAGTGAAAGATACTGTAACAAGCAGCGATCTCAGCACTCTGAGGAGCCACTACAATAATAATTGTATCCACTGGTTTTCGGATGAATGAAATTAGTTTTCATACTATAGAACTGAAAACGAATTTCTTTAGCAACTAAATAAATTGCATTTTAGTAATAATCCATTAGTTCTAAACGAAATTTTGTGCTGTGCACATGTCTATCCTGGATACATTAGGAATGAAGAGGTTATTGATAAGGATCGCGGATCGGAGAATGAGCATTGAGTCATAATAGAGAGGATGGTAAAGTTCCGGATGTTTACATGGTGACGGAAGTGGAGGTGAAGATCGAGAGTGAAACCGGATCCTAAGCTGGGGAGGATGCTGCAGTATGAAGGAACTTCCGGCAGAAATGAAACCAGAAGAGAAGATAGAAAGAATACCGGAAGCAATCCTCTGGCTCTTCGAAAACGAAACCAAAGATATCCAATGAGAGTGGCCTTTGAAATTAACAAGCAAGCGGATTGGACTTTAGAATATAGACTGATGGGAGTATAAATGTGATTTGTGATTTCACCATATAAGGAAAACGCCACAGCTAATGAGCTGACCAATGAAATCCCTGTATGGGTAATAAAAGAATATGATGGGTGTTTTGTTTGTTACTATTATCTTGCTTTTTATACATTCGTATTGCCCTTGAAAAAGTCTAGATATAGACGAAACGCGTTGGGCTTTGAGCGCATTATGCCTTTTTATACATTTATTTATTTTGAATAAAGTTTTTTATTCTACACCCATCTTCCTTTTTTGTTAAATCTGGCGATTTTAACACCTACGATCCTATTGAATAGATCCATGGGGTACTATTCCAGACGCTGAGGCTTCCTATTTTCCACCAAAATGTTATTAATGGGACTGGGAAAGAGTATTTGAGAAGGTGAAGAAAGAAAGAAAGAAAGAAAGAAAGAAGAAAAAGAAAAGAGGAAAGAGAAGGCAGAAAGAGGAGAGTAAGAGTTGTGAACAGGTTGAGCAGCATAGTAGAAGGCAGGGAAACCATAAGGCAGGAGAGGAAGAGAGAGAGAGCATTGGGAAGGGGGCAGGGAGGAAGACACAAAGGTCATTGGGACAGTTCCCATGATTTGTGTGAAGATTAAGGTCTCCCACCCCCCATCTCATCATGAAACCATGGACAGGCTTGCCCGAGGAGGCCAAAGAGGCAAAAGCAATGGAGGGGGGAACATGTGTCCAGCCATGGACACTCGCTGAAAATGGTCCTTGTAAGACCACTATCAGGCACCTGTGGTCAAGACCTTGACTTTAACCTTGACAATCGTATTATGGTTTCTGTTAACCAGCCCTTACAAGGACCAGCAGGGTGGCTACTTACCTTGTTAGAGGTGTTTACATCCGCGTGCTGTGCTAGATCCTCCTGCCTTGACAATATAGCATCACTTTACTACAAGGTTCTTCTGTTGCTTAATAAAATCCCTGCCTTAAACTAGTCATTAAAATGTCCCTATTTAACCTCAATCTATAACTGTTAATATTACCGAACACCTATTGGTTCACCAACTGGGAGAGGGATGATTTATGCATTAAATTTATATCAGATAGATTATTTATTTCAGCTACAGTACATTCCTTCCGTTCCGCAAAAAAAAGCAGCGCTGTAAGGTTTATCCCTATGAACGAAACAGGAGGTTTATAGAGCAAACCTCATCCATCGCATTTTAATTTCTCACCCCTCCTGCTAAAGTGTTTGTGGGGTGTAATGAGTGGCGTTTGCTTGTGACGGATGACGCTGTGTCTATGTGAATGCCTGCCTGATTGAATCCTGTGTGCTCACAATCTGCCAGCCAAGTCTGAGGAGGACAAATTAAACCCGTTGACTGAAGAAGCCGACAGAGATGGGAGCTGCATGCTAACATCTCCTCTCACAGCCGTGCTCATTTCAACCAAGCAAAACATTTGCATTCACGGGGAAGATATGTGTCTGAAGCAAATCTCCAAGGAAATGTTTCACACACAGCGATTCCCTCTAAATCAGTAACACAACGTGGGCTCAGTCATGTTCCTGTGATAGTTACTTTGTTTATACATTGTATATGTCTGGGTGTATACTGACACATTTTAAAGATTTCTATGGGAAAAAAGGTTAAAGAGATGGCTACCCAGAATTGCTAAACAGATCTCGTTTTGTGCAATATGTGTGTATTTTAGCTTTTCCAGGACCTTGAGTCACCTATCTGTAGGCAACCTTTGACCCGTTAGCCTCAAGAGAACATTTCAAGTCTGAGTTCCTTTATAACAACTCAAAGTGACTGCAGTCTATATAATGTCATTTATTTATAGAATAAGTCTTACAAAGCACAAAAAAAATAACTGACTGGCCACTTAGCAGAGAAAGAAAGAGAGGCGTGAGAGGGGAGAGAACACCGAATAACATAGATCTTACCATAATGTCAATTGAAGAGTGGCTTGGATAGGTCGTAGTGATATACTAATTTTGTGGGTTAGACGCACCTGGGGAAGGAATACATGACAGCTGCCATCTAACACTATTCTCTTCAGAAGTGTAAAGTGTTATGTTTTGCTTTTGTCCCTGGAGTGTCTTTTTAAAATGTTTTGTTAAGGTTTTCATTTTAATTCTATTTTTTTGCAGTAAGGGGGAGTCACTGAAAATTTAAAGGGATACTTAATGCACCCTGACAGCTTTAGCTTTTTAAAGTGGTCTGGTTGCGTTGAATGCCCCCCTCAACCCCCCTCTCCAGCCAGGGCCACTGCAAGAATTTTTGCCAGCAAAGGCGAAGGGTAATTTTTCTGCCCCCCATTATTCGTCCACATACTTCACTATCCAGCCAAATACTCCACTACTAATTCATGTACCTCATTAGTATCAATTACCCCACTAATAATCCTGGTACCTCACTATCCAATCAATTATTCCATAATAATCCACATATCTCACTATCCAACTACATACCCCACTAATAATCCACGTATCTCACTATCCAATCAAATACTCCACTAATAATCCACATACCTCACTATCCAATCAAATACCCCACTAATAATCCTCATACCTCACTATCCAATCAATTACCCCAATGATAAACCACAAATCTCACTACCAAATCAAATAACCCACTAATAATCCACATACCCCACTATTCAATCAACTACCCAACTAGTAATCCACATACCTCACTAAACCAATCAAGTACCCCACTAATAATCTGCATACCTTGCTATCCAAACAAATACACCACTAATAATCCACATACCTCACTATCCAACCAAATTCCCCACTAATAACCAACATACCTCTCTATCCATTCAATTACCCTACTAATAATCCATGTACCTCACTATTCAGTTACTTACTCTACTAATAATCCATGAACCTCACTATCAAACTGATTACCCAACTAATATTCCACTTTCCAGAAACTGGGGCCACCACAGGTCTCTATACCTCACAAGACAGGTGGGTCTGGAAAACAAGCAGCAACGTTAGGAAAGTTTAGATGTCACAATCAAGAGAATTTACTATTTCTGATTACTTGTGGCTGTTTCAAATTTTGGAAACAAGAGACAAGAAGTATTACGCCCCCAAGGAAGTTTCATGGTCTCATTTTGTTCTGTCAACAACTGACAATCATATCGAAACCCAACAGACGCCATTAAACCTGCTGTTGTCAATTTGAACAGAGAAGGGAAATGGGCAAATAAACTGCTGGACCAGTAGCTAGTAAGATTGTGTGGATTAATCTTCGATGCTGTAAGGCAGCGATAAAATAAGGTGGAAAACCTTTCGCTCAAGTGATTTGCAGGGTCTTGAGTGCTAATGTCTCGGACAAACATAAAACCCTTAAAATCTTTTAGGCATGGATTTATTTTTATTTTTTATTTCAATTTGCATTAGGATTTTCCTGTCAGAATCAGATACGCAAACAGCAAAGTATGATGGTATTTAATTAACTAATGTATTGCTTTCTAGTTTTGAAATGGAACAGTCCATATATCATTCAAGCTTCGAGGTCAGACACACACCTTTAAATATACCAATTAACACGGATGGACTCAATGTATAAAAAGCCTGTGTGTCTATACCTGGCCCATGATGCTCCAGTAGGACACACTTAAGCTCTTATCCAGTCTTAAATGCTCGTCCAGCATTAATAAGAGTTATCTATCTGTCTCTTAGCTTCAATTTAGTTTACAGTGGGATCAGAAATGTCAGGTCTGATATTATTGTTTCGGGCTCCAATGATAGTCTTGTGTGTATGGAAACACCCAGGACAGATATAGTTGGGCGCCAGCACTTTTTACAACGCACTAATGGAGTGTTTATTGAAGCATTAAATATAGTTCCAATCAGATCTTTACTTTAGCAATAAGCTACAAGGACACATTCAGTTCAGTAGCATTTACAGCGGTATATTGAGTCGACTTGTGTCTACTGTAATGCATATAATCCCTAAGAGCACTTTTATAGCATGGCAAAGTGTTTTATTTTTATATCTCTTTATGACAGTTTGAAACACAGATCTATAATCTCTGTAATGATTCTAGAAAAAAATAATCACTTTTATTTCAAGTAAAAATACAATTAAAATGATAAAAATCAAACCGCAGCACAGGTATATACAGTACATATTCGAGGATCAATGCTCACTCCACACTCGCTCAATGAAATTTATTTTTGAAACAATTTTATGGCGGTGGTGTTGCAATTCAAAAATGTATGTACAGTGGCAAGAAAAAGTATGTGAACCCTTTGGGATTATGTGGAGTTTTGCATGAATTGGTCATAAAATGTGCTCTAATCTTCATCTAAGTCACAACAATTTGAAAAACACAGTCTGCTCAAAATAATACAACACAAACATTATATGTTTTCATGTTTTTATTGAACAGAACATGTAAACATTCACAGTGCAGGATGGAAAAAGTATGTGAACCCTAGCCTAATGACTTTTCCAAGAGCTAATTGAAGCCAGGAGTGAGCCAACCTTGAGTACAATCAGTGTGATATTATTGGAGGTGTTGCTGAAAGCTGTCCTGCCCTTTAAAAACACACACCAGTTTGGGATTTACTGGTTTCAAGAAGCACTACCTGAGGTGAACCATGCCTCACAGAAAAGAGCTGTCAGAAGACCTAAGATCAAGAATTGTTGACTTGCATGAAGCTGGAAAGGGTTACACAAGTATCTCCAAAAGCCTTGATGTTCATGTGTCCACAGTAAGACAGACTGTCTACAAATGGAGAAAGTTCAGCACTTTTGCTACTCTCCCTAGGCGTGGTCGTCCTGTAAAGATGACTGCAAGAGCACAGCGCAGAATGCTTAATGAGGTAAAGAAGAATCCTAGAGTGTCAGCTAAAGACTTACAGAAATCTCTGGCACATGCTAAAATTTTGGTTGACACATCTACAATAAGGAAAACATTAAACAAGAATGGAGTACATGGGAGGACACCACGGAGGAAACCATTGCTGTCCAAAAAGAATATTGCAGCACGTTTGAAGTTTGCATTGCAAAAGAGCACCTGGATGTTTCACAGCACTACTTGCAAAATATTCTGTACCTTTGGATTTAATAACTGTTCGACCCTCCTTTTGGCAGCAATAACCTCAGTTGCAGATCAGACCTGCACAATGATCTGGAGTAATTTTGGACCACTCCTCTTCACAAAACTGTCTCAGTGTAGCAATATTCTTGGGATGTCTGGTGTGAATCGCTCTCTTAAGGTCATGCCACAGCATTTCAATCGGGTTGAGGTCAGGACTCTGACTGGGCCACTCCAGAAGGCGTATTTTGTTTTGTTGAAGCCATTCTTTTGTTGAATTACTTGTATGTTTTGGGTCATTGTCCTGTTGCATCACCCATCCTCTGCGGAGCTTCAGTTGGAGGACAGATGGTCTTACGTTTTCCTGCAAAATGTCTTGATAAACTTTGGAATTCATTTTTCCATCAATGACAACAATCCGTCCAGGCCCTGAGGCAGCAAAGCAGCCCCAAACCATGATGCTCCTTCCGCCATGTTTTACAGTTGGGATGAGGTTTTTTTGTTGGTGTGCTTTGCCTTTTTTCTCCACACATAGTGTTGTGTGTTTTTTGCAAACAGCTCAATTTTGGTTTCATCTGTCCACAGAATATTTTGCAAGTAGTGCTGTGGAGCATCCAGGTGCTCTTTTGCAAACTTCAAACGTGCTGCAATATTCTTTTTGGACAGCATTGACTTCTTCCGTGGTGTCCTCCCATGTACTCCATTCTTGTTTAATGTTTTCCTTATTGTAGATGTGTCAACAAAAATGTTAGAATGTGCCAGAAATTTCTGTAAGGCTTTAGCTGACACTCTAGGATTCTTCTTTACCTCATTAAGCATTCTGTGCTGTGACTTTGATCGTAGGTCTTCTGAGAGCTCTTTTCGGCGAGGCATGGTTCACATCAGGCAGCGCTTCTTGAAACCAGTAAACCCAAAACTGGTGTGTGTTTTTAAAGGACATGAAAGCTTTCAGCAACACATCCAATAATATCACACTGATTGGACTCAAGGTTGGCTCACTCCTGGCTCCAATTAGCTCTTGGAGAAGTCATTAGGCTAGGGGTTCACATTATTTTTCCACCCTGCACTATGAATGTTTACATGTTATGTTCAATAAACACATAAAAACATATATTGTTTGTGTTGTATTATTTTAAGCAAACTGTGGTTTTTCAAATTGTTGTGACTTAGATGAAGATCAGAGCACATTTTATTCATGCAAAACTCCATGTAATCCCAAAGGTTTCACATACTTTTTCTTGCCACTGTAAAACAGCATTATACATTGTTCATTACACCGGCATTTCTGATTTATTCCTGAAACGCCAAAATGCCTCCTACTTTGTTATTTTCACATTGTTATTCAAAGTTCTCTTTAATCCCTTCACTGCAAAAGTTGAATATATTCGCTTTGCAAGGCACCTGCCGGTGCCCCAATATCGAGTATAGTTGATATGGCATTCTACTGTAGCGGCGTAAAGGAATTTTATTTATATGCAAATATTAGATGTTGCCACCTGCTTGCATTTAACATTTAATTCCAGAATATATTTCTAAAGTTTTAGCTCTGTGGGCATGATTCCCAGGGTACTAACACTTGTTAAAACCAGCTGGGAATATGTGTCTAAAAACACATCTCCCCAGCTATACCAGCAACCGTGTTGCAATTTCTCCTTTTGGCCAGCAGGTGGCAACATCTAATAAGTTATTACAGTAAGGAATACATTTGGAAAACTCCCAAATATCTCTTACTTTGTAATTAATTAAACATTATTTTCCAAAAGTACACAGGTTCTGTCAGTGGTTTTCTGGAAAATCCCTTTGTAGTGAAGGGGTTAAAGAGTAAAATGTTCCCAATATATCCAAATTTTGAATTCCCTTTTAAATACAGAATTCTCCAGATAAATCCCATGCCTTCCCCAGTCATCATTTAACACACAGCTGGAATAGCATGTGAACAATATTAACCCCTTCACTACGGAGATCAAGTTATCTTGTTCTTCAAAAGGCACCATCCGTTGCCCGATATTAAGATATCTCAATCTGCAGCTCTGCAGCCCAAAAGCAAATGAAATTTGTTTGCTGCAAGCAAATTTTGTTTAGGGGCACCTCATGCAGCCCAAACATGCAGCCCAAAAGCAAACTAAATTTGTTTGCTTCAAACTAATTTTATTTGGTGGCACCTTCTGAAGTCCAATAGCAAAGTTTTAGCCCTGAGGGCTTAATTCTCAAACAGCTAAAACTGTGTAAAAACAGCTAACTGAATGCACTGACATCGGACATTCAGCAGCTGATTCAGGGAACATGAGCTGCAAATGTAACAACTGTAACTCAGTTTGGCAGTAGATGGCACCATCTACTGGCCAAATATGTTAGTACAGTAAGAAAAACATTGGGAATATGCCCACATATTTCTTACTGTATAATTAATTGAAAAAGATTTTTCAAAAAACCACTAGTTCCCGACAATAGTTTTTGGAAAATCACTTGGTAGTGAAGGGGGTTAAGGTAGCAGTTTATATTAGATACAATTGCTTTTTTAACCTTTTCTCTATCAAGTACTTTTTGACAAAGACAATGTTATGAAAACCTTTATTTAAAGGATGGGATGTGTAGTTGAAGCTTAATTGGAGGACGGAATAGTGATGTTTCATATAGATTGCTAATGTGACATAGTTATAAGATTTTATATAATGTAAATTTGATAATTTTAAAATTTGTATTTATTTGTTTAACCTTTTTTAGTATCACCATCAAGAGTGAAAAGTTCTAAACTCTAGATGGTGTTGTTTACCTTACACAAGGTCTGCATTATCAGCATACAGACATATGTCTCAAACACAGTAAATATGATAAAGGTAGATAATAAAAGTGGTCGGATATCCTGCTTATAGGAATTTGTACTAATCATAATCAGATTAAGAATTAAGAGCAAGGAAGTTTTCTTACAGATGGCAATAAGGCTAATGTCAGACGAACGCAGTCTGAGCGCACTCTGCGTGCGTGCATAAGGGACGGACGTACTGATGGAAGATACTGTAGACACCACACGTTTCGTTTTTTTTGACGGATGTAGAAAAAAGAGGGAAATATGGGAATCAAAATTAAAAGACAGGTACAGTCAACCAGACCAAAAAAACATCTGAGCGTGAACGTGATGGACGTCGCAAATGCGCTGCGCCTGATGTCGTGCCATCACGCACACAGGCCGCTACGCGGATGTGGTGCACTCTAGGCATCCGTCGTAGCGCTTTTACATTGAGGCCTAAATGGCGTACATTGCCACCTGCTCGGTGCATGCGCAATTCGGTGCACACGTACTTCGTTTGTTCGTCTCTATTGATCACAAATCAGTGCTACGACGGACGTTAAACCGTGCGGCGACATGGACGTGATGACTGCGTTCGTCTGACGCTAGCCTAAAACTGAATAAATAAATGTAAGAATACATCAGGAATTCTGAGTTTACGCTGGAACGTGGAGATTGCAGATTTAAGTTTTTACAGGAACACTTGAAACCATAGAACTATTCTGCCTTGTATCCAAGCTACAGTATGGTGATATGCAATGGTGCAGAAAATTATAAGTGGAATAATTTATTGGCACACAATAGACTCTTTAATACCACCAGCACATCTGAATGCCCCTGCATATATAAAAGCATTGCTGATCAGCTTGTGAATTGTTGGAAAGCACAATCACAGCTTTCAATGAGATATTTCCAGAAGGATAATAACGTGTCATGTCATAATGTGTAGATCAGCTAAAGCTGGGTCCTCATACTTTACTTCAACTTAGAAGTGCTACAGTGTGTTGCAAATCTCATAGAAATCTTTTTAAAAATAGCATTTTCCAAATGGAAAATTTAACTCCTCTACTACCACTGATTTCAAACATGTTGATTTCACTTGCTCTATGACGTGCTTAGGCCGGGGTCAGATGAGCGTTTTGCAGAGCGAAAGGAACGTCCGTGAGAGTGCACGTTCCTTCCACTGTGATGCCCGTCTGGCTACCTCGCTGAGCGCTGTTAGTGCTCTCAGCGCTGCAAGGCTCGATCCTCCTACGCTGGATTGGATTGAGGATTGTGCTTTGCAGCCCCGTCAACACGCTATAGCATGTGGCCAGCCCGTCGAAGCGTCACAACGCCGCCACGGACGCCGTGAGACAAATGTCTGACTCCGGCCTTAGTGTGTGTAAAGCTTGCTGCCAAGACAAAGATATGCAAGTGAAGTAAAGTAAGGGTACCCATCACCTTGTTTGTTTTCATCCGACAGCAAAATAATGCTGGAATGAAAATAATAATAAAACAATATTTTTGATGTATGTATGTGAGAATAAAAACCACAAAATACGCCAGAGGGGCTATAGGGTTAACACCTAACAAAGTAATAAGCGTAACATATACTCTGCATAAAGGGTTGTAACCCACACTATGACCACACTAACTCAACCTACAACAGGTTATATCAGAGTAGCCTTAAAACGAGGTTCAGAGGTAAAAAAAAGAGGTAAATTATGGTTGAACAGGCGAATAGCTGAAATTCTACTTTTACAAGTGTTCAGAACTTGTAAAATTGCCTCTGTCCTTAATGGGTTAATTTTCAGCATAAAGACTCTTTAATTTTTTTGGAGGATTTTTTTAGGCATTTTTCGGGATTTTTTAGACAATTTTATTTTTCTGTGATAGACCTTTTTATTATTATTCATAGGACCTTATATGTTAATTCCAGACATTTTCATCCAGGAGTTGTTTTGCAAATTTACAATTTTGAAAGATATTTTTTTCCTACCTCATTCGTCGGCTTTTTGGCTTTTTCAGGCAGCTGGACGGTGCTGTGATCGAGAAATCGTAGGCTTATTTCGAACGTGTTCAGGCGGGTTTGTGGTGGATCCTTGAGTAAATTCAGCGGGTTTTCTGCAGTGTTTCGAATTGATTCGATTTTTTTGGATCGTATCGGCAGGTTATCGGCAGAATTTCTGCGATATTTTTTTTTCAGATCCATTCAGTGACTTTTCCCTGCAGTTCGGCGAACCTGCAGTGAATGCTGAAATCCCCTCATGTCAAGAAATTTGATTCCCCGAAGTGCGGCGAATGAGAGCGCACTGAAATGTCGGTGACAGGTGCTCTCTGAATAACCCCTACAGTAATTCATCCTGGTAATTCATCACATGTGCAAGAGGATGAGTTGTTGCAGTTTGCTCATGTCTCCCAGAATACTAGCATTACCTGCGTTGTGTTGCTGTATTTTATCAATCCACGTAATTATTCAGGGTGGCACAAGCAGTAACAAAATAGCTCCTGTTATTAAATATCCTCGTCACACCAAGGAGTTAAAGCATCCATCACAACACTGTAACATAATAAATTATTGTGCAAATATATACATCAACAGTTACATAGTTTGTATATTAAACCCCAAGGTAATGAATCAATCAATTATTCAATACATGCATATCGGCAGGAGCAAGACAAATTGACGCGCATCCAGTGTATGTGTATATATGTATGAGATGAATTCATCAGCGGCGAGAAAACAGATGGATGACACAGGGGAACATGATGTAATACCTGACAGCAGAGTACCACTGGAATCCACTTAATGCTTTGCTGCTTAAAATTAATTATATTCATGAGACACCTTTTGCTTTGCACTCACGCTATAAATGTGCTGAGATTTGACACGAAGCAGTGGGGTTATCATCCATTAACTGGACATCAACCCATAGAGAGGCTTCCTCTCACTGCTTCGACCATTGCAAGCTCTATGTTCATCAAGTAAGGGTGGCCCTGAAATGTGGGAAATGGCCATAATGGGGTTAGCTAGAGGGGCCAATTCAAGCACGAATGTGTGGGAATGCAGGTACTTCACTACTTTAAGGGGGAACTGAGTTCCCATTAGTCACGCACACTATCTGGCTTTCTAATAGGTGCTTAATCAAATGTTTCCATATTGAGTCATAATAAATGTTATTTATTCTCCATTTTCCCTAAAACCCTGCCCTTATATGCAAACACATTAATGTCAAGTTTTTAGAGAATTGGTGTTCTAGTTAAGTGAGAGAAGACACCAGAAATCTTGGCGTCCCCACACTTATTTCTTTAGGACATGACCTCTGGGTAGCTACCATAGAGTTTGGAGAGCAGGTCCTCCAGGAAGGATGGAGATGCCAATTCAGGAATCGTGTCTGCTTGTGTTTCTTAACTGAAAGGCAAACATTCCTTCTTAACATGTGTATCTGTCAGTGTCTGTAAATGTCTTTCTTTGCATGTCTGGCATTGATTGCATATGTGAATGCAGTGTTCTGAGAAATCTGTAGGTCTGTGATAGCATGCCTGTGTGTGTCAGTACTATCGGGCTTGGTATAAAAATGAATAGGTAATAGGGTTTTGGTTTGGGAAATGAGGATTGCTGGGAGAGAGTGAGACACAATAGAGCAGATACATCAGGGACAAAGTGAGTCAAGATGTACAGAGGGTTAGAGTGAAATTTGAAGATAGTTCTATTAGGATTAGATCAGGGGTCAAGTCCAGGGGGAAAGCAGTTTATGCACTAATTTAGTAGAGGGAACAGAGTTCCCTTTGGTCCCATTCTCTATAAAGCTTGTATTCAGGTGTTCAATCATATCTTTCCCTGTGAAGTCACTTTAAATATAGGATTTATCATATATTTTTGATAAAAATCCATATAAATATACACTATATTGCCAAAAGTATTCACTCACCTGCCCAGCTTCTGATTTAGATGGGTGAGCGAATACTTTTGGCAATATATTGTATATCAGATGGGGGGGCGTGGCTAGCCGGCAGCACGAGCGGTCGCATGGTGTGAGAGCTCTGTGAACGGCGCTCGGTTCCCTCAGTCCTGCGGCACATCCAGCGATCCTACCAAGCCCATTTTACCTCCCTGGTGACCCTGATACCCCTCTGCACTGAGATGGCTCCTCCGAAGGCGCAGCGGCAGCTGGACGGACAGCGTTCGAGAAGGCTGGAGAAAGGCCGCAAAATACAAGATGGCGGCTCCCCGACATCCGGCTCCTCTCTGTCAGGATTAGACCCGGAGGAACCATGTGCATACCACCTCTCAGAGACATCCCCAGCCTCAGAAAAGTCCATGCATGATATGCTGCAGGGTCTCCGTTCCACTCTTCAAGCTGATTTTAAAGAGGCGCTGCAGGAGCTGCGCAGGGACGTTCAGGACTTGGGTGAGCGAACTGATAACCTCGAATCTAAATCTGATGATATTTGTCTGGCTCACAACGACTTAGTGAATAGACACCAGGCCTTGCAAGCGGCCCACGAGGCCTTAGCCACGAAGGTTGCTGACTTAGAGGACCGCTCACGCAGAAACAACGTGCGACTTCGGGGTGTCCCAGAAGCAGTGGTAGTGGCGGATTTACCAGCGTATATCTTGGAGGTTTTTCAGATCTTACTCCCCTCAGCTACCCCCCAAGATTTACTCCTGGACCGTGCACATAGATTGCCCAAAGCAAAAAACCTCCCATCTGATATCCCCCGGGACGTTATTGTGAGAATTCACTTTTACCACATTAAAGAAGCTCTAATGGCGGCTGCTCGGAGGAAGCCCGCTCTGCCAGCACCGTATGAGGCCCTGTTACTGTTCGCTGATCTCTCGGCGCTGACCTTGGCAAAAAGAAGGGAATTTTTACCGATTACAAAGCGGAACCCGAAATGGCTTATAGATGGGGTTTCCCGACCAAATTGCTGGTGTGGAAAGAAGGGAGGCTTCACACCATCTCTGAAGTGTCACCGGGCATGCAGCTCCTACAAGAGTGGGGGCTAGTGCAGGAGTACACTCCCCCACGGGCGGCAACACAGTCCCCAATTAAGGTATCCCCGGAATGGCACAGAGTCAGGCCAAAATGAGCGGCCGTTTTCATATAATTTTTCTCCTCCATGCAGCCTCTGGACTCTCTGGCGACATCTCCCCCATTCCATGAGCTGACCACTCTTCTCCAACGCTCAGGAACCGAGCGCCATGTTTCCTTAATGGCTCGACCACTGTTGTTGACTTGTTCGAGCTGTTTGTGTTTCCCTGGGGATCCAGGGATACCCCTCCTTGTGGGAATTTTATTACCTGGCTCATTGCCATGCTTTATTTCACCAAGGCGTCTTACCTCCCACTTTACTGCGGGCTCGCAGTGTTATTTTTACTGTCCTTGTTATTCATGCATTTTTCTTTTAAACATTTTTCTCTCTTTCTACTTTTATTTTTTATTTTTTCTGGACAATCTCATGGTTCACTTATGTGTTTGCGTTGGACTCCTGGAGGTCAGGACCCATGGAGAGAGTATGGCTTGGGGTTTATCTTTTCAGTATGAGCTTGATCCGTGACTTCCTTGATGGGTTCCCCTGAATTGATGATTTTTTCATTGAACGTCAGGGGCTTGAACGTCCCATTTAAGCGCCATTGCCTATTTCGAGACCTACACAGACTTAAACCTGCAGTAGTGTGTCTGCAGGAGATGCATTTTCGGTCCCAGGATGCTCCATGTCTCCGGTCCCAGGTGTACCCTGAGGCATACCACTCTATGTCTCCCACGAAATCTAGAGGAGTTTCCATCCTTTTTCACAGGGATTGGCTGTTTCAGTGTACATCTCAACACCAAGACAGGGAGAGGAGAATGTTGATTTTGACGGGGTCTCTTAATGGTGCCCCTGTGACGATTGTTAACTTATATTTTCCAAATGCTAACCAAATGCAATTTATGAAAAAAGCTTATGCACAGGTTCAATCACTTAGCTCCGGAGCTCTGTATATCTGCGGTGATTTTAATATGACCCCCAACCCGAAGGTCGATAGCCAATCCTCTGGAGGTCGCCCCCCCTCTCGGAAGGTGCAATCTCTGGGTAAACGTCTGACAGACTTTCTGCATACTGCAGATTTATATGATGCATGGCGAATATCTCACCCCCAAGTCAGGGACTATACCTATTATTCACATGTCCACTCTTCGTACAGTAGGATTGATCTAGGCCTCATTCATCGCACCCTGATTCCAAACCTTTTAGACGCTAGGATAGGGCCCATAACGTGGTCTGACCATACTCCTTTAATCCTTTCCTTTCGTGCCTCCTTCCCTGCTAGAGATATGGGCTCGTGGCGGTTGAACGACTCTCTCATCATTGACCCGGCTGGAAAAGATGAGACAGCACGCGTTCTGAAAGAGTATTTTTCCTTGAATGCTTCGGAAGAAGTGGCTATTTCGTCCGTATGGCTTGCGCATAAAGCCGTAGTACGTGGTCATTTTATTAGGCAGGGGACTTATAAGAAAAAACAAAGGGAAGTTAAAATGGCAGCTGTCTTACAGCAGATAGATGCCCTAGAATCTCTAAATAAGGCTCAGCCAACTCTGGAGGTTGCCTCTGACTTGTTTTCCTTGAGGAAAGAACTGGTACACCTGAATTTGCAGGTGATGGAACGCTCGTTACGCAAGCTCAATTACGCTTCGTATACCCAGGGGAACAAGTCGGGGAAACTACTGGCTTCTAAACTAAGAGCTAAGCGTCTTCACACTAAGATCACACAAATCGAATGCTCGAGAGGCGGATAGGTGAGGGATCCGACGCTGATTGTTTCAGAGTTTGCCAATTACTATGGATCATTATATAATCTTGGCTCTGACCCAGCTGTTCCGTCCCCACAAAAAGAGAATATCTCTACTTTTCTAGAGGAGGCGTGCCTGCCGACCCTGTCCTCCTCTCAGCAAGTGGATTTGCTTGCCCCATTTTCGGAAGAGGAGATTAGTAAAGCAATCTGTGCTTTCCCGAAAGGTAAAGCGCCAGGCCCAGATGGACTGACCAACTTGTATTATCAAAAATTTGCCTCGGAACTCACACCTACCCTCACTGGTTTATTCAATCATATTAAACTAACAGGCCAAGTTCCTTCGGAGATGCTTCTGGCTACTGTGATTACTCTCCCTAAACCCGGTAAACCCCTCACACATTGCACGAATTTCCGTCCCATTTCCCTGCTGAAGGTGGATATTAAGCTCTATGCGAAATTGCTCACATCCCGCATTGCGCCTCTGCTTCCTAAACTAATCCACCCAGACCAAACAGGGTTTGTACCAGGGCGGCAGACCTGCGACAACACTCGACGTCTTTTTGACATCATAGACCTAGCAAATAGATCGGGTGACCCAGGGCTTCTACTCTCACTAGATGCAGAAAAAGCCTTTGATCGCATGCATTGGGGTTTTTTCCATCAGGCGTTAGAGGCCTTTCTGTTCCCAGCCCCATTTATTCAGAGCATTATGGCTTTATACTCTGCCCCCTCAGCGAAAGTTTTGAGCATGGGATTTTTATCACCGATTTTTCAAATAACCAATGGTACGCGTCAAGGTTGCCCCTTATCTCCCTTAATATTTGTACTAGCCCTGGAGCCTCTAGCATCCCATATAAGATTAAACCCGCTGATCTCTGGCTTAACCACCCCTGCAGGAGAACAAAAACTAGCTTTATTCGCAGACGACATACTTCTTTACCTTTCTGACCCGGAGACCTCCCTACCCCCTCTTTTTACTCTGCTAACTAGGTACGGCCAGCTATCATATTATAAGAACAATGTTAGTAAGACTCAAGCCCTTCCCTTGCATATTCCAAATTTGTCACTTCGCACTCTCCAGAATAGATATTTGTTTGACTGGCGCACGGATTCCATTAAATACCTTGGCGTTTTCCTATCTAAAAATAGGAGCTCTATAGTCCAACATAATTTTGTCCCTCTATTGGAGACTATTGAGAAACAACTGCAGTCGTGGCAGACGGTGGAGCTGTCCTGGTTAGGCCGCATGGCATCTTTAAAAATGACAATCCTCCCGCAGATTCTATATTACTTCCGTAATGTTCCAGTTTTTCTCCCTACCTACCTCCTGACAAGGATGCAACGTTTATTGTTTGCCCACATTTGGAAACGAAAACCCCCCAGGATTTCGGCTACTGCTGTGATGACCCTGACCAAGTTGGGCGGTCTGGGATTTCCTGATCTCATAAAATATCATAGAGCGTCGCTGCTAGCTCAACTGATAGCTGCACTACACGCAGTAGAACCCCCACGGTGGTTACACTTAGAAAATGCGGTGGTCTCCCCTAACACCATTCATGATTTCATGTGGTAGGACCTCCTCCCCAGGAGCAAAATGGGAGGAATACTTCCTTCTTCCTACCTTTCAATCCTGACTTGGCGGCAGTGGGGTAGACCCTTACTTAAGCCTTTTCACCCACTCAGTTTTGCGCCTCTTAGCTTTCTCAGCAGTCTCTCCCCCGACTTACACCTGGCACCCTGGATACTCCAGGGAGTAACCCTTATCCAACATCTACTTACTCCAACCACTATTAAGCACTTCCCAGACTTAATCCAGGAATATGGTATTCCTTCGAAAGAACTGTTCACCTATTTACGAATTAAGCACATCCTGCTATCCCAGAAGGTTGCAGTGATCCCTCTGATGGAGGCCACAGCCTTTCATAGGCTCTGTCTAGGAAAAAAAAGCTCAGCTAAACCGCTATCTTTATGTTACCGCAGTTTGCTATCTCCCCCTAAAATACGGAAATTACCATATATGTCGAGATGGGAACAAGAACTGAACATGACCTTCTCGCAGGAGGACTGGGTTTATGCCATGTCCTCGGTATATAAATTATCGCTTAGCACTGGCATGCGGGAGGCACATCTTAAATTATTATATCGTTGGTACCTCACCCCGTCCAGATTGCGACATTTTTCAAAGAGTTCGGAACTATGCTGGCGCTGTTCGGTGGATAAGGGTTCGCTCCTTCATATTTTCTGGTCATGCCCGAAAATTAGCCCCTATTGGGATGCAATCCGCCGGTTAATCAAATTGTGCACTTCAATAGAGGTTCCCCTAAACCTTGAAACTTACCTGTTACACTTCCTCCCTACTACTATCCCATTGCCCCCAAGAGGACTGATCTCTGCTATTCTGGGGGTTGCCAAATTAGCTCTAGCCAGTCATTGGCGGTCGTCTTCTGCCCCTACAATCCCTGAAGTATTGACTCGTCTTGATAATATACACATGTATGAAAAAATGTTTGCTACAGCTCGAGATACTCTCATGCTGCACCATGATACGTGGGATGGCTTGGTGTCTTTCCTATCCTCCGGAACTGTGGTATAATGTAAGATGAACCATGTCTTTTCTTTTCTTTCCTTTTCTTTTCTTTTCCTTTCTTTTCTTTCCTTTCTTTTCTTTCCTTCTTTCTTTTCTTCCTCCTCTTCACTGTTAACTTAGGTAGTTACACATTTTAAAAATTCAAGTACTGTATTTTACTGATTGGTGCTCACCTTCATGTTCATGTTTAACCTCATGCCAACTGGTCCTGCGTGACCCATACTGCCAATTCTATGTTATGTTATGCATCTTACTGGTACTTAATAAAAAACCTTTATATTGAAAAAAAATATTGTATATCAGATATGAGAGTATGTGGTTGTGTTAAGTGCTAGATGATTATTGCTATTTGGGAGACTCGATGAGTTCCTGCACTTCTTTTTTTAGGGCTTGACCCTGGATTTCTTTTTGGTGAAAGGATATTACCAGTAGGGATGAGCTGTTCGGGTTCGGACGGTTCGGAGTTCGACCCGACCTTTGGAAGTTCGAAAGTTCGCAAATTTCGAACTTTTTGGGCGTGTTCGGTTCGGGTTCGAAAAAAAAAAGACATTTTGAAAAAAGTATACAAAATGCTTAAAAAAATACTAAAAAATCTAGAAATAAATAGACTCTTTACTGCAGAATATTATAAGCAACGGTTGATTAGATATTGAATTAAAAACTAATGTGTACGTGGAAAGATTATCAACTCTAAATGACCTCTGTTCACAAACGGGCATAACACCAGGTGTTTTTAGTCTGGTAATCAGTTTGATACATTGTACAATATACTGAGGGTGGGGTGGTGTCTGCTTCTGATTGAGATTTGAGAATTAATTTCCCTAAAACATCCTAATATGCTGCATTTAACTGGTGTTTGAAAAAAATCTAAAGCAATGTTATTTTTCACCTCGGGATTAAACATTCACAGGGTTATTCAGAGAGCGGTGAAAAGCAGGAGAATAACTGGAGAAGTGAAAATTCTAGGTCAAAATAGCCAAACCAGAAAATTTTTCCCATTTATCTCACTTTCCAAATCGGCTATTTGGTCTAGATTGTTCTCTTCTCTTGCCAGTTCTCCTGGCTTTCACCTCTCTCTCAGGGTTGTTCAGAGAAAGGTGAAAACCAGGAGAATGGCAGGAAAAGAGAACAATCTGGACCAAATAGCCGATTTGGAAAGTGAGATAAGGCTAGGGTCAGACTAACACATTTTTCGCAGCGACCATCAAAAAGTGCGTCCGAACGCATTGCCGTATTTTTTCACGGATTGCGCGAAAACGGTCATACGATGTGCATTTTTGCGCGTTATTTTTTACGGATCCAAACCAGGAAACTTTGGGTGTCTGGACATTATGTTGGCCGGACATGAGCAGGGTCTGACGTCTCCAAATCACGCACACATGCCACTAGTGGACGCAGCGCACTCTGTACGTCCGTACTAGTGGTTCTGCGTTCTCGAAAAAATGCGTTCATTTTCCACTTGTGTTGCGCAGCCGGAATTTCGTGCGACCATACTTCGTATATTGGCCGTCATTGCCCGTCATTTGCTGCTAGTGTGGCCGTGATTAAGTGCACCTAAAAGCACGTTAAAAATTCCCCAGTCTGACCCTAGCCTAAATGGGAGAATTTTTCTGGTTTGGCTATTTTGACCTAGAATTTTCCATTCTCCAGTCATTCTCCTGAGTTTCACCTTTCTCTGAATAACCCTGTCAGGGTTATTCAGAGAAAGATGAAACTCAGGAGAATGACTGGAGAATGGAAAATTCTAGGTCAAAATAGCCAAACCAGAAAAATTCTCCCATTTATCTCACTTTCCAAATTGGCTTTTTGGTCTAGAAGTTTCCATTCTCCTGCTTTTCACCGCCAAAAAAATCAGTAAACTTTTTCTGCGTGTCTGAAAATGTCTCCTCTTTTCATACAACCCTTATTTCATGGAAAACTCCCTGTCCCTTTAAAAACTTTTTTTTAAAACTTTTTGTCCTTGTTTCCTGTCCCCCAGGGCACTACCCGGACCCCCATACACCTTTTATGGCAAATATGTAGCATATACTGTATGCCCTCTTGGAGGGCACTCCAAAAAACCGAATTTTCAGCCCCATTGACTTGCATGGGGGTTCGGGTTCGGGTTCTGTCCCGAACAAATGGGAAGTTCGGGTTCGGGCTCGAACCGAACTCGGGGAGTGTTCGGCTCATCCCTAATTACCAGGAAGGATACATTGAGATTTCTCTCGTTTTCAAGTATGTCCTGGGTGGAGAGTATGTACCGTTAGGTGTCTTGCCCAAGGACACTTACTGGAGAGTAGGGATGAGCCAAACACCCCCGAGTTTGGTTCGCATTCGAACTCGAACTTTCCAAATGTTCGAATTTGAACTCGAACTCAATACAAGTCAATGGGACTCAAAATTCGATTTTTAGAGTGCCCTCCAAGAGGGCATATATGCTACATATTTGCCATAAAAGGTGTATGGGGGTCCGGGTAGTGCCCTGGGGGACAGGAAACAAGGACAAAAAGTAAAAAAAAAAAACGTTTTTAAAGGGACAGTGAGTTTTCCATGAAATAAGGATTAAAAATAAAAACGAAAAATTCCTTCAAATATCGTGCCTAGGAGGTCCCCATAACCTGCCCGTGAAGTGGCGGATTTCTAGGATGTATAGAAACATTTAAAAACAATGTCCGGGTCCGGGTAGTGCCCTGGGGGACAGGAAACAAGGACAAAAAGTTAAAAACAGACTTTCTTAACCCCTTCAATGCTGACAACGTGTGGGACACAGTTACTCCCGCTGTATGCTGAGTCATCAGCTTTGCGGGACCCCCGGCGAAGATACTCACCTCTCTTTCCGGGGTTCCGCGGCGTTCTGACTTCAGCGTCCTAAGATGCTGAAGTCAAGCTCCTCCCGACGTAAATGACGTAATCACGCCATGCGCGATCCCAGGAGATCGCCTGGAAGGGAGGGGGGATCTGTTTGGATCCCTCTCCCTCCCTATCGGGAGGTCCCACAAAAAAAAGCCAGGCACTGCTTAAAAGGGGAGAATCTCCCCTTTTAAGCGGTGCCTGGCTTTAACCCCTTAGGCACCGGGTCGCACTTCGGCACCTTGCGGCGCCAAAGTACGGCCTAGCTCTGGTGGGGGCCGCCATCTTGGATGGCGGCTCCACCCCCGGTTCCCTCCTCACTGCCTGACGTCCTCACGCCTAGCGTGATGACGTCAGATAGGCAGGGAACCCCTAGCTACCCAGAATCCCCTGGTGGAGATAGGGGGTTCATTTGAACCCCGATATCTCCAGAACCATGGCAGCTAGGGGGTCATGGCCTGAGCATGGCATTTCGAATGATACCCAACATGACCAGGTATAAAGTAAAAAAATAAAAAAAATACATTTTTTTTTGTGTGTTATTTTTATTAATGCAGCAATATTGTTCACATTTCAATTATAATGTGAACAATGATGCTGCACTAATGATTTTTTTCTATGGTGTGCGTTTGCTAAAAATCACATAATTCCCCCCAAAAAATTTAATAAGTCCCCATTTCTAATTTTTGTATAGAAAATATAATCGCAAATGTTCATGTGATAAAAGGTGAAAAAAACCACTTTAAAAGCTGCAGATGATTAAAAATTCAAGTTTTATTGCATTTTTTGTTATAATATACAGGCAGAACATGACGTATACATATAAAAATGATATATTATGAATCTGCCGAGTCTGCCGGAAAGAACGATATATAATATGTCTGGGTCGTATAATAAAATGTAGCTTCAAATCGCGTTTAAAGATAATGAGCGAAAGTGGTAAAAATTAGCTCAGCACACAGCGGTGAAATGCCTCAGCAGTGAAAGGGTTAAAGGAACAGTGAGTTTTCCATAAAATAAGGGTTAAAAATAAAAACAAAAAATTCCTTCAAATATCGTGCCTAGGAGGTCCCCATAACCTGCTCGTGAAGTGGCAGATTTGTAGGATGTATGGAAACATCGCCATCACAGACCCACACACGACACCTAGCACTCCCAGTCTGCATACAATGTATCAAATTCATGAGACTGGACTAATTAGAAGCACATGTTATTTCCAAACACTAATTAAACACCTGTTGTTTACGTCGTTTGAGAGCACAGGTCATTTAGAGGTGAGAATCTTTGCACCTAGACATTAGTTTTTAATTCAATATCTAATAAACCGTTGCTTATAATATTCTGCAGTAAAGAGTCTCTTTATTTCTAGATTTTGTAGTATTTTTTAAGCATTTTTTATACTTTTTTCAACTTATTTATTTTTTCGAACCGAGCACGCCAAAAAGATCCAAGTTTGCGAACTTTCGAACTGCCGATGTTCAAATTGAACTGATCGAACCGAACAGCTCATCCCTACTGGAGAGGTTGCTCGCTGGGATTGAACCCATGATGCCACAGGCTCTCTCCCTGCAGAGCAGTGATGTTACCTCTACACCACCCAGCCGGATTAGACCATGAAAAAGAGACAATGAGTGAGGTGAACTGGGAATAATATTGTTGGGGGATTGGGAAATGGGTAACATGGGAAGAGTCCACATCATACCCATCGTATGGATAACATTATTTTTTTTTAGTGGAAACGGCATCATCAATTTCAAAGGAAACAATGGACGGTGTTGTTAATCATTTTTTTTTTAAAAAAGTGGCTGAAAGCCTCAAACAGGCTCTGTGTGTTTGTTAGAAGAACTGGCCACAGTGTGTGTAAACTTAAATCTGGGATATTATGTGTAGCACAAATAATAATGGAGATAAAGATTGATCGCTATGCACCCGAAAGTTAACGGCATATACTATATGTAGTGATGTGTTTCACTTAGTTCCTGCTGGCTTACTCAACAGGGACGCTACACGCTGATTCCAAGGACTCCACTTGGTTTTTCCAAGAATTGTCAGAGAATATCAACAATTCACAAGAATCAAACATTCTTCACAATCCATCGACTGGTTTACGAACTCATACAAGGTAAGCACTCATTATTTTTCTACCAGTAAGTTAATGTTATTCTGTAATGTTTCTCATGGCATTTTGATTCCAAACTCATTATACAGCCATCGTCTTGTTGACTGATGCTTTATTGAAAACAAACTGTCAGGTATGGGAATTCTGCAATTCTATTAGACCTGGCTGGACATTATCCTTGAGCTCCAGCAATCTCAATTTGTTTCACTGCACAGTGTTCTAAGAAAACGTCACAGTCTAGTCTGTTTTACTGTATATTGATCCACTGCAAGTCCCTACTCATGGACATTCATCAGTAGCCAGTGGAGAATTATTGCTAAAATCTGATTGCTTTTATGTGGCTATATAAACCAGTTTTCCCTCTAACCTTTATACCTTGCCATGTGTGTTCCTTGAAGAGTATTCCAACATTCTGTGGTTTGTTTCCTTTCACGGATATAAATCTGTGTTGAACTACCCAATTCTGAAGCTTTTCCAGAATCTCTGCAAATGTCTTTTTACCTCTCTGGTTAACCCAACTGCTCTAGAAACTCAAGTCAAAATTTGTACTGGGAAGTATGGTTTAGTCATATGCACGGCCACAATTTTTGGAATGGTTCAGATTATTCCAAATTGTCAACAAAATGTCAAATTCTGAAATAATCAGACTTGGCTGCTTTCCGACAATTCAACTTTCTGATATTTAGAAATCAGAAAAAGTCCGAATGTCGCAATAGTCCAAAATATTTGGATATTTCCAGTATCCAGAGGTGCTCTATATTGCAAAATTCAATAATGTTTATTTCACAAAGCTCTAAGAAACAACTTCACATTCAGAGTATGAAATAGTAAATAGAGCAGCACTTTTCATGGCATCCACAATTGCACATCTTTAAAAAAAAATGACTAGTGTTTGCGTTACAATTTCTCACTATTTTTTGCTTGTTTTACGATTAGGGTTATGGTTAATGTTTCTGCTTGTTTTATGATTAGGGTTACGATTAATCCGGTCTATTCACTAAAGGTGAAACTCAGGAGAATTGGCAGGAGAAGAGAAACAAATTTAGACCAAATAGCTTATTTGAAAAGTGAGATAAATGGGAGAATTTTTTGGCTATTTTGACCTAGAATATTTAAATCTCCTGCCAATTCTTCTGAGTTTCACCTTTAGGAATGTGTCTGCTTGTTTTATGATTAGAGTTTACATTTAAGGTACTTTTAAGGCCATTGTTAGGTTTACTATTTCTGTTTGTTTTATAGTTAGTATACCAGATTCAACAAATCTGACACCTTTTAGTGCAACCTGGCTCAAAGGGATCCTGATGCTTCCTAAATGCGTCTTAACCCCTATACTCCTCGAGCACCACCTCCGAAAGTCCTTTTGCCCGCTTTATGAGTCGAATATTCCTTGTATCCCCCCGGCTGTCCCCCATTCATACAAGAAGACCACAAAAACTCTACACCTATAAAAACATATGTCTAGGAATATGTGTACAGTACAAGCACTCTTCAACAAAAATTTATTAGAAACAACATAATACTTAACAAAGCAATCCTTGGAGCTCCAAAGCCACACGGAGCTGCCATCCATGGTGCTGAAACCTATTGCGTACCAAGGACAGCATCTCTGCGGTGCTCCAGAGCCCGTGGAGCTGCTATCCATGGTGCTGAATAGGTTTCAGCACCATGAATAGCTGCTGCACTTGGTACAGAATAAGTTTCAGCACCAAAGACAGGGGGATTAGGTATCCTTATTTTTAGAAAAAGAAGAGCATGATCCATATGGTGCATGTGAACTTCCAGAAACAGGGTTCTTGTATACCTGTAACAGCCATGAGTATAATAGAGTAGTGGGTATTATCAATATTATAGCATGATATATCTTTTGCTCATTTGTAGAAAGCATGCACCGTGTAAAGTGCTGCGTGCATGATATAGATCCTATGATACATGTAAACGGTAGCAGTCTCTGTAATACAAATAAGAGATAACAGTCTCTGTCAGGGTCACCACGCTCTGGCCCCTGTCACTCACGTTAACCCTGCAATATGAACAATACACGTTCCTGGACCTTCTGTTTGTACCTAGCATCCTAGCCCTGGAGTCCCACCTGAGCTCACCTTTCCTTAATCAGCTCAGCATTTAAGGAAGCTACGCCCTCCCCAGCCCACTTCCACATTGAAGTCCCAGACTGTGAGAACCTGTTTGAGAAAGCTCCCTGACCTTCCCAAGGATTTCCTGATTGAACTACCAAAGACTCCAAGGACCCTCTGTTGCTATCTGGACATTCATTTCATTACTTCATCATACCAGTACCCCCCCATCCCTCTCCCTTCTGCCCCCCATCTAGGATCCCTGTGCACCAGACCCATTGCTTAGGCTTGACCTTTCTATTGCCTGCCCCTTGCCTAAGACCGTCATTTCTAAGATCTGTGTTATATGTTTATATCTGTATTATTGTTTATTCAGTCTCCCCATGTGTTGTTAGTAGATTCCTCTTGATCTTACTCTCTAGTCTCTTATTCTCATCTTGCTATCCCTCATTTCTCCTGCTTTCCTAAACCGCTCCCATATTCAGTTCTCCTTAACCTCCATTCCCACAACTCTCAGCCATCCCTCTTGCTTCAACCTCCTTTTCCTGCATTTCCTCTCCTTCCCTATATCTATTCCCCATCGTGCCCAGTCTCCTCCAATATCTAGTTCTAATCTCCTTGTTTAGTTCATGTCTCTTATGTTCTTATGAGTTTATGCTAAATAAACTCTTTAGTTATCCCTCAAATCTGCCTATTTCACTGCATTTTGGGCTCACAACCCCACTTGCTGCATACATCGCAGTCTACACTCGACAGTCTCTGAGTGATATTAGCGTAACTTTCCACAAAAATGGGTACAGATCTTCTTGATCTCTGAACAGAATGCATATATAACCAACAATTGGTGTCAAGTATTTAGTGGATCGTGATCTTGTTACAAAGTGGCAGTGCAAGACAGGTTTTCATTAATCACAATGGATAAGTGCATACATCTACTCCCATAGGGAAAAAAGGGTTATGTGTGATCATAATTATGAAGTGCAAGTGTTCATATGTTCTAGCCTTAAGCAATAAGAGGCTGTCCAAACAAGGGACGTGGATAAATGTTCCATATACTCAAAGGTCTGTATCGTCCGAATCAAACCGAAATACGAATTACAGCAACATAACGAATGCACCAAAACGAATTGTAGAAAGGAAACAAAGCGATCCAGAACAAAAACAAAATTTAATTGTTTACATGTCTACTTAACCACTTCGCTGCTGAGGACGCGCTCAGCGCGTCCTCAGCATTCCCGCTGGTGTGCTGAGGACGAGCTGAGCGCGTCCTCCCATTGGGGTCAGCGTTCGGCCGGGTTCCGGCCGATCGCTGGCCCCTCCGGTGCGGGCTGACATCCTGGATGTCAGCCCGGCATCCGGAACAGCAGCCGCCAGAATTAGGTGTCATCGCGGGGGCGCGATGACACCTAATTCAGGCGCCCCCCCCGCATGTGCGGAGGAGGCGCCTGAAAGGGAGGGGGGGAGGTCCTTCGGACCTCTCTCCCTCCCGATCGGCGGCTCTGCGGGGGTTAACCCAGGCATCATTTGGAAGGGCACAGCCTGCCCTTCCAAATGATGTCTGGCATTAACCCCTGGGGAGCTGGATCGCGAATCGGCGCTGAAAAGCGCCGGTTCGCGATCCTTTCCCGGAGCTGGCCGACATCTTGGATGTCGGCCAAGCCTCCGGGAACTCCCCCTGAGGACTGGCGTCATCGTGCGTAGCACGATGACGCCAGTCCTGGACTTAACCCTTGACTGCCACCAACGGTGGAGATAGGGAGTTCCAATGAACTCCCTATCTCCCGATCCGTGGCAGTTAGGGGTTAAATTTTGGTATGGTTGGATCGGCCAGAGCATGGCCGTACCAACGATACCAAACATGAAAGTGAAAAATTTTGTAAAAAAAAAAAAAAATTAAAAATACAAATAAAAATAAAATAAAAAAAAAAAAAACTTTTTTTTTATTTTTTTGGTTTGTTAATGCAGCAATATTGTTCCCATTTCAATTATAATGTGAACAATGATGCTGCATTAACGATTTTTGTATGCGGTGCGTTTGTTAAAAATAGTGTCATTTTCCCCAAAAAAAAATGTAACGAGACCCCATCTCTAATTTTTTTAACAAGCGCACCCCATACAAAATATAACCGCAATTGCTCGCATGTTAAAATGTGGAAAAAAACACTTTACACGTTGTAAATTATTGAAAATACATATTTTATTGCATTTTTTGTTATAATATACAGACATGACATAACGTATACATATAATAATGACATATTATGAATCTACCGAGTCTGACGGAAAGAACGATATATAATATGTCTGGGTCATATACTAAAATAAGCCTTCAAAACACGTTTAAACATGATGCGCAAAACAGGTAAAAATGACCTCAGCACAGGGGCGGGAAAAGCCTCAGCAGCGAAAGGGTTAATATTTTATTTTTGCAGGAAGTCATCTAGTCATTGTTTCAAAGTCTGTACAGACTCTGTCCCAACCACCTCAACAGGCAGAGAATTCCACAAATTTATTGTTCTCCTGTACATTAGCCTTTCCTATTCTTTAGGCATTTGAAAAGCGTGCTGCCGAGGCTGTAAAACTCTTAGGGCATTATATGCCCTTTCTATTTTTCTACCTTTCTATCACCATGCACTTTAAAAATGCATTTGTATTTTCTTCTAGACATGTGCATTCGTTTTAGTACTAAAACGATTTAGTCCGAATTTTGGGATAATTTAGTTTTAGTATGACTCAAGAGAAACGAAACTGCTCAGTCCAAAAAACGAAAGAAACTAAAATAAAATGCACTACATTTTAGTTTCAGTCCTTTTTGTGATATTACATTGATGAGTGAAGGAGACCAGCAATGAAGATCGCAACATCCGAAGTTCTGCACCCTCCACATGCCAATGCAGTAGGATGTTCTATACAGAGAGTGGCATTAATGCAGGAGTATGTTCTATACATTATACAGAGAGGGGTATTAATGCAGGAGGATGTTATATACAATATACAGAGAAAGGTATAAATTGAGGAGAATGTTCTATACAGAGAGGGACATTAATGCAGGAGGATGTGATCTACATTATACAAAGAGGGGTATTAATTAATGCAGGAAGATGTTCTAAACATTATACAGAGAGGAGCCTTTTTTTAGCCCTTTAAATCCAGTGGCTGTGAGCGCTGAGATCGGCTGCTTGTTACATTATCTCTCAGTACAATGTATCAGGCTCAGTTGTTACAGTAACTGACTGTAACAGCGCTCAGAGTTTCAGTAAAACAAGGAAATAATATTGTTCTAACCTCTTACATATAAAAATATTATTTACTAGTTTTACAGAAACTCTGAGCGCTGTGATGAGCAGCAGTCAGTTACTGTAACAGCTTTGCCTGACACGGGGCAGTATTACAATGTTGGTGCTAACTTAACCAGAGCTGTTGTAAGCTGAAAACCTCCATAGGCTATAATGGCTCTGGGAAGGTTACAACAGCTCTGGTTAAGTTAGCACCAACTATGTAATATGGCCCACATTGTGCTGAGAGTGAGAGATACTGTAACAAGCAGCGATCTCAGCCCTCTGAGGAGCCACTACAATAGTAATTGTATCCACTGGTTTTCGGATGAACGAAATTAGTTTTCATACTAAAGAACTGAAAACGAATTTCTTTAGCAACTAAATAAATTGCATTTTAGGACTAATCCATTAGTTCAAAACGAAATTTTGTGCTGTGCACATGTCTATTTTCTTCTGACATGAACTGTATTTTACATGATTAATCTCTTCATTACCATGTGATTTTTACAGAAAACCACTGGCAGGAACTAGTGATAATTTTTTTAGAAAATCGCTGTTCATTAATAGCACAGTAAAAGATCACTGAATTTAATATTTCAGTGAAGAAGCCCTATTTGAAAAGCAGACCTCTCCATCTGCTGGCCAAAAAATGTAAATACAGCTGGGACCCTATTCTGAATCAGTTGGGGATCTGTGTATTAGACACAGGAGGATATTCACTAACCTCTGAATTTGCCACTAAATTGCACCAAATGGTGAATTTCACCGTAGGTTAAATTTTGGCTCAATTTGTTTATTGAATAAGCTGACAATTTGTCAAATACAGGTGGATTGATAGCATAATACAGTGCAATTTGCCGCAAATTTGGCAGCATTTGGAGGCACAGAAATTGTCCCTTTTGGAAACCATTGATTAATCTATTCACACAACCCTGAATTGCACCGAAATTGCAGCAAAATGAATAGATTTTTGGTGTTTCAATTCGACAGGCTTAACCCCTTGCTGTCGCGGGACGCACTATGCTGTCCTCGCGGCAGGAGGGCTTTAAAGAAGCAGGGCATACATGGACATCCCGCTGTCTTTAATGGTCCGCCTCGGCCACTTCTTGCAGCCGGCGCACGCCACACGCCACTGGCTGCACTGGGACTACCTGAACTCAAGCCGTCCCCCTTCAGCCAGTGACATTCGCCGCGCATCGGCTGCCTGGGCGGGACGAAATCATCAGCCTGTGCATCACCTGTCGGCGAGGTGTACTTGTACGCCTCGCTATCCTTAACCCACCCCTAACGGGCGTCTGCCGTTAAGGGGTTAAACAGGTGAATCTTTTTAATTGACTTTTTTTATTTTATAACAGACCTTTTTATTTTTTTAAAGGACCTTTTTTATTATTTGGACACATTTTACAACATTTTTATTGATTTACACTCCTGTTAGGAAACTTTTTTCCCTCAGTTTGATGGAATTTGCCGATGCCATGACAGTGCAATTCAGCGGATATCGGCGCAACTCAGCGGTTTTCACCAACATCCAATAACTTGTTCGGTGTCTCTGATTTTGGTAATCACCTTATGATAAATATTGAATTCACTATATATTTGCCAAAATGGGCTGAAATGCAAAGCCGAGAAATTGCGTTCAATTTTGTTGCATTGTGAATAGACCCCACAGATTCAAAGCATTTCAAGAAGCAATGTTTCGGGCACCTTGGGTGTCATGCCTGTGGTATTATAACTTTTGGGGCACAGTCCGGAGACCAAAAGCAGACGAAAGTCGTTTGGAACAAACAAATTTCATTTGCAAATATGCAGCTGCTGATCACGTAAAGGATTATGGTAGTGAAGGGGTTAAGGCACTTTAAAATAAAAATTATAAATATATGTAACTTAACACATAATACAAACCAAAAGGAATAAAAGGGCAATGAGAGCTTTTCACACATCCCTTAACATCTAGCGACCTTACAGCTACATGGAAAGCTGCTAAATATGTCATTTAAAAACCCTAGTGTAAACAAATATTGAAAAGGTTCTCTCCTTTCTTAAAGCCTGGAGGAGGAATTCTGACACCTCTTTTGCTTTCATCCTCAGTTGGAACCTGGATGACAGCTGTGATAGGCCCTGACCTAAAACACTCATTTAGATCCTTTAGACATGAGAGGGTCATCTTTGTGGTTTGGTGGTTGAAGGTGTTGAAAGGGGAAGAAAGATAATGCATTATGTTTAGTTATAAATGCTGTGCAAGGTGACATTGGAGAAATGTCAAGAGCAGCTACATGGATATATCTCGGCCTAGTCTGATCTTGTCTTCACTTTTTACTCAAAATAAATTACAGCCTTATGAAGAATCAGCATCACAGATTTTTTGGCTAAAAGCAAACTGCAATTTATGAACGGGCTATTTCATAGGAAAAAGTATGTAGAAAAAATATGCTATTTCAAATCATAAAGTTGTGTTCAAAATTATTCAACCCCCACTGAAATTGAGTGTTTTGGCCAGTTTGACATTGATTTTGATCAATAAGTCATCTTGCTTACAATTAAATCAAAGAGGCACGTGTAGGTCAGACAAATATAACATAACATTTATAATGAAATAACCACAAATGTCTTTTCTGTGCTCACATCATTATCAGTTTTATTCAACCCCCAAGTGACATTCAATCTTAGTACTTAGTACAACATCCTTTTACAGTTATAACAGCTTTTAAACGTGAAGCATAGCTTGACACAAGTGTCTTGCAGCGATCTACGGGTATCTTCGCCCATTCGTCATGGGCAAAAGCCTCCAGTTCAGTCACATTCTTAGGCTTGTGTACTGCAACTGCTTTCTTTAAGTCCCACCAGAGGTTCTCAATTGGATTTAAGTCTGGTGACTGCGATGGCCACTCCAAAATGTTCCAGCCTTTAATCTGCAACCATGCTCTAGTGGACTTGGAGGTATGCTTGGGATAATTGTCCTGTTGAAAGGTCCAACGTCTCCCAAGCCTCAGGTTTGTGACAGACTGCATCACATTGTCATCCAATATCTCCTGGTACTGAAGAGAATTCATGGTACCTTGCACACGCTGAAGCTTCCCTGTACCTGCAGAAGCAAAACAGCACAAAAAGCATGATTGACCCCTCGCCATGCTTCAAAGTAGGCAAGGTGTTCTTTTCTTCGTAGGCCTTGTTCTTCCTCCTCCAAACATAGCGTTGATCCATGGGCCCAAACAGTTCTAATTTTGTTTCCTCAGTCCACAGAACACTATCCCAAAACTTCTGTGGTTTGTCCACATGACTTTTGGCATACTGCAGTCGACTCTTCTTATTCTTTGGAGACAGCAAGGGGGTGCGCCTGGGAGTTCTGGCATGGAGGCCTTCATTACGCAGTGTGCGCCGTATTGTCTGAGCTGAAATTTCTTTACCCACATCTGACAAATCTTTTCTCAGTTCCTCAGCAGTCACACGGGGACTTTTCTCCACTCTACGCTTCAGGTAGCGCACAGCAGTCGAAGTCAGCATCTTCTTTCTGCCACGACCAGGTAGCGTTTCAACAGTGCCCTTTGCCTTGAATTTGCGAATGATGCTTCCTATGGTCTCTCTTGGTATGTTTAACATCTTTGCAATCTTCTTATAGCCATTGCCCTTCCTGTGAAGAGTAATCACCTCTTCTCTTGTCTTCCTGGACCATTCTCTTGACTTCACCATGTTTGTAACCACACCAGTAAATGTTTAGAAGGAGCTGAGTATCACAGTCATTTTAAAGCTGCCTAATTGGTGCTTATTATGCTTTATTGCTGCTCCGTGACATCCACAGGTGTTTTCAATACCTGATTGAAAACACTTGAATGAACCTCTGTTCTTCAGAGTGGTAGTCTTTAAGGGGTTGAATAATTGTGTCAATGAAGAATTCACAAAAGAAACATTTACTACTGTATTACAAAACCAATTGATGTCATTTTAGTTGCATATGGTTCTTTAAAAAGTCCTTGTAGGATTTCATTCTGAATACAATTACAAATGTACACTAAATTCCCTAAAACCCTTTACAGCATTGGGGGTTGAATAATTTTGAACACAACTGTGTATATATATAATATATATATATATATATATATATATATATACACACAATTATTGGAGAGCAGCTACTGTAGCACTCCAAGGTCTTCTTAAAACTTTTAATTTATTCCTAACCCAAAAAATTGTCAATGACCACTTTGGCTCCTGCTAAGGATCTTTCATCAGGGCATACTTAAAAAAAATATATATACATATACATATATATGTATGTATATATACACACTATATTGCCAAAAGTATTCGCTCACCTGCCTTGACTCGCATATGAACTTAAGTGACATCACATTCCTAATCCATAGTGTTCAATATGACGTTGGTCCACCCTTTGCAGCTATAACCGCTTCAACTCTTCTGGGAAGGCTGTCCACAAGGTTTAGGAGTGTGTTTATGGGAATTTTTGTACATTCTTCCAGAAGCACATTTGTGAGGTCACACACTGATGTTGGACGAGAAGGTCTGGCTCTCAGTCTCCGCTCTAATTCATCCCAAAGGTGTTCTATCGGGTTGAGGTCAGGACTCTGTGCAGGCCAGTCAAGTTCATCCACACCAGACTCTGTAATCCATGTCTTTATGGACCTTGCTTTGTGCACTGGTGCACAGTCATGTTGGAAGAGGAAGGGCCGAGCTCCAAACTATTCCCACAAAGTTGGGAGCATGGAATTGTCCAAAATGTCTTGATATGCTGAAACATTCAGAGTTCCTTTCACGGTAACTAAGGGGCCAAGCCCAGCTCCTGAAAAATAACCCCACATCATAATCCCCCCCCCCTCCACCAAACTTTACACTTGGCACAATGCAGTCAGAGAAGTACCGTTCTCCTGGAAACCGCCAAACCCAGACTCGTCCATCAGATTGCCAGATGGAGAAGGACGATTCGTCACTCTAGAGTCCAGTGGCAGCGTGCTTTACACCACTGCATCTGACGCTTTGCATTGCTCTTGCTGATGTATGGGTTGGATGCAGCTGCTCGGCCATGGAAACCCATAATATGAAGCTCTCTGCGCGCTGTTCTTGAGATAATCTGAAGGCCACATGAAGTTTGGAGGTCTGTAGCGATTGACTTTGCAGAAAGTTGGCGACCTCTTCGCAATATGCGCCTCAGCATCCGCTGACCCCGCTCCGTCAGTTTACGTGGCCTACCACTTCGTGGCTGAGTTGCTGTCGTTCCCAAACACTTCCACGTTGTTATAATACAGCTGACAGTTGACTGAGGAATATGTAGGAGCGAGGAAATTTCACGACTGGATTTGTTGCACAGGTGGCATCCTATCACAGTTCCACGCTGGAATTCACTGAGCTCCTGAGAGCGACCCATTCTTTCACAAATGTTTGTAAAAACAGTCTGCATGCCTAGGTGCTTGATTTTGTATACCTGTGGCCATGGAAGTGATTGGAACACCTGATTCTAATTATTTGGATGGGTGAGCGAATACTTTTGGCAATATAGTGTATATAACACACCAGATAGTGAGCATTCCATTAACAGATTCAAAGACTTCAACAGCAGCTTATACGTTTAAAAATTTAAAAGATTTTACCATTTTTAACCCGTCAAAGCTTACAACAACTCTTACCCCTTTTAGGATTACAACAGTTCTTAACCCATTCAAGACTTTCTGCTAGGTTTTTAACTCGGAGTTCTGTTGAAAATGATGGAATTCTAGTTCAAATATGTGGCCATAAATTACTTAAAGCTGTCAACAATGCAAATGTATCCTACTTTTTGGCAGCTCCTATCCTTCTCACCTAATGACTGTTATTATGGTATCAACTCAAACACAGAGGACTGAATCCTTCTGGAGCTCCCTGTAGTTCAATATATGTATGTATGTATGTACAGTATGTATTAAAAGCTTACTGCCAAATTCAGATTCCAGGGAATGCCAGCAAACCAATACTGGGAGGCGCTTAAACCCAATGTCCATGTGATGCTGGGTTTCACCCTGTGGTCCAGGTATCCTGAGTGGACGCAGAGAGCAATTCACTTATTACTAATGGTCCCGTACCGCCCAGTGATCAGGAAGAAAGGTTTTGCTGAGTTTACAGGAAGTACTTCCTTTCTTACTGCCCCTGGACCCCCTATTTGGTCATACATTGTGCGCGGTACCTGAGTCACATGTTGAAACCCCCTACGGATGAGGAGGAGCCTGTAAATGGATCAGAAAATCATCAGCATCACATGGACAGAGGGTTTGAGCACTACCCCAGTACTAGGACGGTGGCATTCCCCGGCATCTGAATTAGACATCTGAGGGTGAGTAAATACATATATATATATTCATTGTTTTTTAAGTACGTCCTGATGAAAGCTTCCTAGCAGGAGCTGAAACAGTCATTGTCAATTTGGAACAAAGCGTTATAAGACCTTGAAGTGCTGGCTGCTGTTTAAGAGTCCATGAGTGAAGGAACTGTTTCTCTCTCTCGAATCTCTCTCTCGAATCTCTGAGGAAAAAATATATGTTCTTTACATCCTGCATCTCTACCATTTTAGAGGTAGATTGTCAGGGCTGACCTGGGAATAAAAAGCAACCCTGGAAAATATTTAAACCAGCCGTATATTGCATCAAATGCAAATGAAAAAGAATAGTAAGTTTAAAATATGAAAGCACTAGGCTTGTGCACCGATTATTATTTTTTTTTCAGTTCGTTCGGATTTTGTAAATTTTCATTTCGGCCGATTTTCGGTTCGTTTCGTTTTTTGTATCGACTTTTTTTCGTGATTTTGGAAATTATCGTGTTTTTTGGAACGTCTGTTCTCCTCGTTTCAAAGTGTCTATTCGTTTTGACGTAAACGAATGGTTTTTCGGATACGATAATTCTGCCGATACGATAATTCTGCCATTGAGATTTCTCATGTTTTACAAGAAGGATACATTGAGATTTCTCTGGTTTTCCAGGAAGGAAACATTGAGATGGGAATGATACAAAATTTAATTACAGAATCAGCGATATAAATACGATGTCCGAAATTACTGAAATGGAAACCGAAATCAGGAATGGAGCCGAAATCACGAATGGAACGAAAATTAATTTCGATTTTACACATTTCCAGTCCATTCGAAAAGTTTTCGTTTCGGCACTAAAATTTGTTCGGATCTACCGTTTTCGGATCTGAAAATTTTCGGAAATTCGGCTGAATCCGAATGCACGAATCGGGAAATTTCGTGAAAATTCCGAAACGCACATCCTAGAAAACACAATCCACAATGACACAGCAGCCCATGATCTCAAGCATTTGTTTGGAAGCAACTGGGATACTCCAGCACAGAATAAATTTAACAGCAAAACTCCTTTTAATATGCAGTGTGCATAAATGTATCACAGAGTGCCACAGCAATGAAACTGCTGACATTGGTGCTCCAAAGCAATAAAACATGCACTAATGCCTATGTTTATGAGTGTGACACAGTGTTCTAGAAAACTCAAAGTAATGTGAATTGGTGGTGAATATGTCACTGAGCTCCACAGCAACAAAAACAAAACTGACAGAAAAGTGCTGAGTGTCTCTCAGAGCTCCACAGCAATAAAATATGTAGGGCCATATTACATAGTTGGTTCTAACTTAACCAGATCTGTTGTAAACTTCCCAGAGCCATTATAGCCTATGGAGGTTTTCAGTTTACAACAGCTCTGGTTAAGTTAGCACCAAGTATGTAATATGGCCCATAATGTGTAGAGTACATCAGTGTGCAGAGGTGTGTGTGTGATAACTGCATGTGATTTATGTATGTGGCATGACAATGTGTGAAGGGACTATGAGTGATGTGAGTCTGGATGTTTGTGGATTTGTGTGACAAGTTTGTAGACTTGCCTGTATGATGTGTGTTAATTGGGTATTTAAATTTACAAATCACACAACCAAAGTATTTATTTTATATTTATCGCACCACTTATACTAAGAGGTTATGTATAAAATAGTGATTCAGGGGAAGATGTTTAAAAACGGGGCAATCATATAATTTTATGTCTCTTTTTTTTGCTTTCAAGCCCACATTTCATTTCATTTTTCCTATTTTATTTATTATTCCCACATTTCAATAGTGTGTCCCATTTTATTTACTGTGCCCACATTGCATTTCTGCTTGCCCCATTTTATTTGTCAAGCCCAAGAGAGGGCAGTTAAGTGGTTGCCAATTGTCTGCTTCATTTCCTTAAAAAAAAAAATTAAAGAAAGATCTCTTTATGTTGCAAAATCACGTAACACTGTAAAACGAATTAAAGACATATAAAACCCTGTTACTCGCCTCTTATCCCACTGTGGAGAGGGAAACATGATCTATTGTTTCATATCGCTGTCGCTCTTGAGGAACAAATAGTTCCTGGCGCTCCTCTGATTTTCCTCCGTGATCCCGCTAGTGCGGGAGGGGCATAGGGCTGTAAGTATGGAGATGGCAAGCTTACCTAATTCTAGTTAAGATTACACTTGACTTGGCATGACTAAGGCACTTTGTCAAAATGTCGCTTGAATCCAGAACACCTGTGGCCACTCCACATTAAATATTTTTATATGGTCAATCTCCTGGTGTGGCCTGCTGATTTTTGGCATATGCTACTGCTGGACTGCAGATCCCAGATGGTGAAACACCCCGGCACTGACCCGGCATTTGGTGAGTCCCCTTGTGTTAGCCACGATGTGCTTGACTTGACTTGGAATCTAGTCGGCAGCCGTTTATTTAATGAAGAAATGGACTGAGAGTGATAAAGGAAAAGTGGTTTTACTGCTCACAAAGTTTCTTTCACTGTATGTCATACATTATATAACAGTATAATTGCTTGTGTCGTTTGCTATACATTATGTTCTCCAACAGTTGCAGTCGTAACACTATTCCTCAGTGGCTTCGGTGGCCTCTCTTCTTAGAACAGTACTTATTAAACCATTTATCGCTATCTCAGCAGAAGTCAAAATTTAATAATGAGAAAATGTTGCATTAAGTGATAAATGTTTAAAAAAAGTTTGGAAATTAAGGACAACTCATTTGGAAAACATCCTACAGACACGTTGCAGAATTTCCTTTATAGACTCGTCTGAATCATCCAATTGCTTTTCCCTTCAAATTGTATCCTTCAAAGACTGAAACGTTTTATTGCTTAAGCTTCAACACACCCAAGGATGATGTTTTACACACAATTCCAAGGCTACGGCAATATCTCTATGATTTTGTTTATGCAGTAAAACTTTTTTACAGCTTTAAACTTGTGTATATTTACAAAGAGAGAATCGTATGTACAGCCAAGGTTTTTATACCCTGTTAAATGTGTAAATTGTATTCATCTCAAATGCGTTATCTTCCTTTGCTTGGGATACTCGAGGGCTAAGCAGCACGAATGACAATGTCTAGCCCAGGTTGAATTCTCGTTTAGTTCTAAATGGCTATGCATCAAAAGTTTGTTTGTTGTAAAATTTAGATTTCTACTAAGTCTTTAAAGGAGAAATTTATTAAAAATAGAGCCCCCTTTTTTGCCCTAAAATGATTGGTCAGATATTGCTGACAGTCTCTGCCCTGCACAAATATATATTTTTTTATTTTAGGTGATTTTGCACACCTTCTCTCCCTTGACGGGCTCCTCTTCGACTCCGGAAGTCCCTGAAGCTTTTCTGCATAATTTGAGCTCGTACGCAATTTGCCTAGCACAGGAACCTCAAACTTTACGTACACAAGTTCCATAGAGCCAGTGCAGAATGATGGATCGGAGCAGGTGCTACGGAATTATTTTTGTTTATTTTAGGTGATTTTACTCACGTTTTATCCCTTGGCGCACGCTGCTCCTCCTCTTCATTTTAGGGACTTCATAATCTGGACGTCCCTACTGGTTTGCTTCACAATTTGAGCACCTAAACAGATTGCGTATCTCTCGGGACTTGTACACTTTACATATGTCAGTTCAGTAGCACCTGCGCGAAACGACGGATTGGAGCTGCCTCTCGCTGATCCATCAACTGCCTCTTTGAGAACACTCATTAATGCGAGTGGTCTCAGTGAGGGTGATGTCAGAACTAGTGACTGATCTGGTACCTTATTTGAATAGACGGCTTCCCCTAGCAGTACCCTCATCCTATAACCTCCGATCCAGGTTCAGCACCTTACTTGCAGTACCACAATACAAAAAGAAAGTGGCTTGATCCTCATTTTCCTACAGAGCATCGCAATTATGGAATATCCTCCCAGACACCATCAAATCTTACCCCAAGTCACTTAAGAGATCTCTGTTACTATACCTTGTCAGGTCATTTTAGATATGAAACTTCCATAATTTTCATACTTTGGCAAGACAAATACTTTGAATTTTTTTCAAACAGACATTCTTTTTACCTGGTGTTTAGGGATGAGCCGAACACTCCGAGTTCGGTTCGAAGCTGAACCCGAACTTTCCAAATGTTCGGATCCGAACCCGAACTCGAACCCCATGCAAGTCAATGGGGCTGAAAATTCGGTTTTTAGAGTGCTCTCCAAGAGGGCATATATGCTAGATATTTGCCATAAAAGGTGTATGGGGGTCCGGGTAGTGCCCTGGGGGACAGGAACCAAGGACAAAAAGTTTTAAAAAAAAAAACGTTTTTAAAGGGACAGTGAGTTTTCCATGAAATAAGGGTTAAAAATAAAAGCGAAAAATTCCTTCAAATATCGTGCCTAGGAGGTCCCCATAACCTGCCCGTGAAGTGGTGGATTTCTAGGATGTATAGAATTATGTAAAAACCAAAAAATGACATTTTCAAATGACGGTAAATTCTTTTCCTTTAATCTATCCATAAACAACTGCTTGGGGCGGCAGTCTGTATGAAAAGAGGAGACATTTTCGGACACGCAGAAAAAGTTTACTGATTTTTTTGGTGGTGAAAAGCAGGAGAATGACTGGAGAATGGAAAATTCTAGACCAAATAGCCGATTTGGAAAGTGAGATAAATGGGAGAATTTTTCTGGTTTGGCTATTTTGACCTAGAATTTTCTCTTCAGTCATTCTCCTGAGTTTCACCTTTCTCTGAATAACCCTGTCAGGGTTATTCAGAGAGCGGTGAAGAGCAGGAGAATGACTGGAGAATGAAAAATTCTAGGTCAAAATAGCCAAACCAGAAAAATTCTCCCATTTAGGCTAGGGTCAGACTAGCGAATTTTTAACGTGCGTTTAGGCGCACTTAATCACGGCCGCACTAGCAGCAAATGACGGCCAATATACGAAGTACGGTCGCACGAAAGTCCAGCCGCGTAATACAAGTGGAAAATGAACGCATTTTTTCGAACGCAGAACCGCTAGTACGGACGTACAGAGTGCGCTGCGTCCACTAGTGGCATGTGTGTGTGTGATATGGAGACGTCAGACCCTGCTCATGTCCGGCCAACATAACGTCCAGACACTCAAAGTTTCCTGGTTTGGATCCGTAAAAAAATCACGCACAAAAATGCGCATCGTATGACCGTTTTCGCGCATTCCGTGAAAAAATACGGCAATGCGTTCGGACGCACTTTTTGACGGTCGCTGCGAAAAATGCGTTAGTCTGACCCTAGCCTTAACTCACTTTCCAAATCGGCTATTTGGTCCAGATTGTTCTCTTTTCCTGCCATTCTCCTGGTTTTCACCTTTCTCTGAACAACCCTGAGAGAGAGGTGAAAGCCAGGAGAACTGGCAAGAGAAGAGAAAATTCTAGACCAAATAGCCGATTTGGAAAGTGAGATAAATGAGAGAATTTTTCTGGTTTGGCTATTTTGACCTAGAATTTTCACTTCTCCAGTTATTCTCCTGCTTTTCACCGCTCTCTGAATAACCCTGTGAATGTTTAATCCCGAGGTGAAAAATAACATTGCTTTAGATGTTATTTTGAATTTTTTTCAAACACCAGTTAACCACTTGGCTGCTATGGACGTGCTCAGCGCATCCAGCCAAGTGGTTCTCCTGTGCTATGGACGCGCTGAGCGGATTCCGGTGGATTGCTGCCCCCCCCCCGGTGCGGACTGACATCTTGGATGTCAGCCCAGCACTCCGGGACCCCGGCGGCGCAATTAGATGTCAATGCGGTGGCGCGATGACATCTAATTCAGGCCCCCCCCGCATGTGCGGAGGAAGCGCCTGAAAGGGAGGGGGAGGTCCTTCGGACCTCTCTCCCTCCCAATCGCCGGGGGGCAGAGGGTTAATCCAGGCACCGTTTGGAAGGGCACAGCCTGCCCTTCCAAACGGTGGCTGTGATTAACCCCTGGGGAGCCAGATCATGAATCGGCACTGAAAAGCGCCAGATCGTGATCCTCTCCTGGAGCTGGCCGACATCTTGGATGTCAGCCAAGCCTCCAGGAACTCCCCCTCCAGTCCTGGAGTTAACCTCTAGCTGCCATCAATGGTGGAGATAGGGGGTTCATTGGAACCCCCTATCTCCCGATACGTGGCAGCTAGGGGTTAATGTTTGATATCGTTGGATCGGCCAGAGCATGGCCTTTCCAAGGATACCAAACATGAGCATGAAAAATGTTTTTTTTTAAAAACAAAATAAACAAGTTTTTTTTTGTTTTGTTAATGCAGCAATATTGTTCCCATTTCAATTATAATGTGAACAATAATGCTGCACTAACGATTTTTGTATGTGGTGCGTTTGTTAAAAAAATGCAAAATTTTCCCCAAAAGAAAATGTAAGGAGACCCCATTTCTAATTTTTTTAACAAGCGCACCCCATACAAAATATAACCGCAAACGATCGCATGTTAAAATGTGAAAAAAAAACACTTTACACATAATAAATTATTGAAAATTCAAATTTTATTGCATTTTTTTGTTATAATATACAGACATGACATAACGTATACATATAATAATGACATATTATGAATCTGCCAAGTCTGCCGGAAAGAACGATATATAATATGTCTGGGTCATATATCAAAATATGGCTACAAAACGCGGTTAAACATGATGAGCGAAAGCAGTAAAAATTACCTCAGCACAGAGGTGTGAAAAGCCTCAGCAGCGAAAGGGTTAAATGCAGCATATTAGGATGTTTTAGGGAAATTAATTCTCAAATGTCAATCAGAAGCAGACACCACCCCACCCCCTCACTATATTGTACAATGTATCAAATTGATTACCAGACTGAAAACACCTGGTGTTATGCCCGTTTGTGAACAGAGGTCATTTAGAGTTGATAATCTTTCCACGTACACATTAGTTTTTAATTCAATATCTAATAAACCGTTGCTTATAATATTCTGTAGAAAAGAGTCTCTTTATTTCTCGATTTTTTTAGTATTTTTTTTAAAGCATTTTCTATACTTTTTTCAAAATTTCTTTTTTTTTTTCGAACTCGAACCGAACACACCCAAAAAGTTCGAAATTCGTGAACGTTCAAACTGCCAAAGTTCGGGTCGAACTCCGAACTGTTCGAACCCGAACAGCTCATCCCTACTGGTGTTAAAATTTAACCAGGCTGAGCTTCCCAGACAATGGACCTCCTAAATTCATTATCTTATCTCAACAAGGATTCCCCTTTATCAGATTATGTAGATAAAAAGAAGCACTAATGTATTGTTCAGAGACTGGGAGAAATAACGTTCTGGGGCAACCCAGATGTTAAGGAAGCTATATTGCAAATCGCATTGCCTTGAAACTAAAGGAATACAATGGACACTGAAATGAGCGAAATTTATTATGTATTCAAGGGAATTTTAATTTGGTCACATCTAAGCGCTCTAGCCATGCAAACCTTGGACAATGGTGAATTGCATAAGCTGTAGAAAAAAAATAAGGTTCTTTAACCTTTTTTTATTTTTTTTTAGCAGTGATATTTTGACATTTGCATGGCCCAAATTTTCGTTTTGTTCAGTTTCGAATTTTTTTCGTTACGGTTTGTTTGAGTTTCGGAAAGATTCGTTTAGGTATTTCGGACTGATTAATTAATTTGGACGATCTGTATTTCGTTTTCGGATCGATTTTGTTTTTCATTTTTATTAGTTATTTCGTGTTTTGGATCCATTCGTATTTCATTATTATTACCAATTTCGTTTTTATTTTGTAATGATTAAAAACAAAAACAAAAAGAATCGGACCCTTTCTTTGCTGAAACCTATTCAGCACCATGCAGAGCAGAAATTAACCCTTCGCTGGGATATAAACTGTGCCCTGTGAGATGCCATTAACCCATTGCTTTTTTTTGAATTGCATTGATTTATTTTTTATTTTTCATCTATGATCAATTTCGTTTAGTTTTTTTCATTATTACTGTGATTCTTTTTTTGGAATTTCGGATTGTTTATTTTCGTTTTCAGAAATGCTTCCGAAAACTAAAATTGGTGGATTTTCTTCCCAATTTAAATTCGGTTGAAATGAAACGCACATGTCTAGTGATCTTACCTACAAATCAAGTTTGTAAAGACATACAGTATTATGACACTATAGGCAATATGATCTGTAACATTATATTTACAAGGTGCCTAGGTGGTATTTGAATATTTAATTTATGTGGTGAATTATAATCGATAATCATGGTATCTCATAAAAGATAGAGGTCATACCACATTTAATTAATTATTAAATAACGAGGGTTTAATTTATTAACATTCAGAAAACAGTAGATTAAATCTGTTAATTATGAATAAGTTTTAAGGAATTTATCACGAATTAATGAATTTTAAGGAATATACACAAAACATATGTATGCTTTGAATAATCCTGAAGACACATATCTCTAGATATAAATAATGTGTGTATCATGCATGCATGCCGTGGCAAAATATGCTGGCGCTTTATAAATAAAGAATAATGATAATATTGGCAGATGCTGCATAAAATACTTGTATGTATCAGGTTATTGCCTGATCATATATATTAATTAATTCCTTTAGAATTTTTGGTCCCTAAGATCTGAGAAACTCCAAAGTTAGGATTTTGATCTTAGGGAGACCTCTGCTGGATATTCAATATTGGGGAAAATAATAAAACGACCCACCTATCACAATGTCAAGCTACTCCCTTGTAGGCCAGTCTTTAGATAAAGAAATCTGGAACATAAAAGGAGTGACTGTTAGACAGGGGGGAAGAAAAGGAAAGAAAGGGCCAGATACCACCAGAGCCACAAGATTCCACTAAGACCCACCCCGAATCATACACCACGCTATCTTCACTACCAGATGGTAAAGTATAATTGAATAATTTTAACTTAATATCTATTTTCAAATTGCATTGTCACTGCTTTATATGTCCATCACCTATTAAAGGAATATAAATTAATTATTTTGCTGTTGAAGCCTAAACAGTAGAATAGTTAGCCTTTCCATTCTACTGCAGAGGAACGCTAAAGGAAGAAAACTATTACAGGCGGCCTTGTTGCTCCCTCTAATTTAGTGAATTTAATTATATTCCAAGAATGCTGTGTTTGGACAGCTAAAGTGTCAAGTCCCACGGCGACGCCGTGGCAAAAAGTCCAAGTCATGAGACCAACCCTGGTGGCAAGCTCCTGTATAGCAGTATGCCTTAGCCCAGCTTTTGTATACTGAATCAGGTGGATGTAATGAGCACTGGCTGGGTTCCTTAAAAGAACCACTCCTACATCCAGCCAGTGCTCTGTCATTAATGAAAAAACAATAAGGTGGAAAAAATGGCGCAGATAATGTGTAGATGGTCGGTCTTGGGTAGCAGCAAGGGCACAAACGCACACTCCCAAGTGCGAATAGTCAATGGGTAAAATAATGGGTAGAGTCCTCGCGCTTACGCCAAGTGTCCAGTGAGTAATACTTCAAGATAATCTAGAAAACATAATAGGAGACATACATTGCGCAGTACATCCTAATGACACCTGGTTTCCAGAGAGAAAGTATTCAACTCACTTTTTTCTGAGCCCCATAAAGTCGGCTCTGGACTATATAGGCATATATCTGTGGATATGATCTCACCAGCCCGTCCTACCAGCAACCATCCGTGGTGATAACCTGGTCCATAGATGAAATATTGGATCCCCGGGATATGTCACAGACGAAAAGTCAGCAGGATAAAATGAAGTAAAATTTATTGCAGCACTAACGCATTTCGACCTAATTGGTCTTTATCAAAGTGCAAAAAAAGTGCTCTGTCATTAATGTTGGATTCCTTGTGAAAGAAAGGTGCCTGATTTATCCCAAGAGCCAAGTGACCAGCCTTGCTGTTTATTCTGATTCCCGTGTACAGGACCCATGGCTATTCCTCTGGACTTCGCTTCACTTACTCCTTGCCGGTACAGTCTCAAGACCCCTTCTACATTACCCATCCCAAGAGACTTACATCATCTGCGTTTGTTTAACAAGGACTTATTATTTATACAGATTCCTGCCTTTTTATTTGTATCCAGTTCTTCAATATAAGTTTCTGCTATTTTCACCAAGCCTTTTGTTGTTGCCTTATTTACTGCATCCTGGGTTAATATTCATGTCACCGGTGTCACAAGAACCCGGTCCCTGACATAAAGATAATTCTTGTCCCCATAGTGAGATAAGCTGGAACTGAGAAATAGCTTTTATATATCAAATTGCCATCAGCCCCATTAGAATAATGAACATAACCCAATTCCACACATTACAACCGCGACTATTGAATGTATGTTAAGTCAATAGGAAGTTTTTTTTGTTAACTCATGCTGAATAAATTGAGTCTAGAGTGCAAGTGATTAAATATACAGGTAACTCTTGCTTGGCCCATCATATGTGTTACAGAGTAACTGCAGTGAATGATATTGTAAGCGGAGTATCGATGCTGTGATTAATCTGTGGAAGAGATAGTCTACCTATCGAGTGTGTTATGTATCTCCCTGAAGAAAGTTGCATTTAGTGAATCGGCCCCCACAATACTAAATTGTGCTGCAGGTGATGCCCCAGTAACTGAGTGTTTTTAGCCAGGTTGAAGACTGTTTTATAATGGGAGAAGTTTAAGTGGGTAGAATAGAACTTGGTGTTTAAGAATTGATTCGTGCATATGTGGGGTGCGGTCTATAAACCTAAACTGTTCGTCCATTCGATTATTGCGTGTTGCAGTATTGCTACTAATCACTACCTATAATTACTTTTAAAATTGTATCTTGCTGATCAGTTGATAACATATGATTGTATGAAACTTGACAGTGTGAATACATTTTTATTTGAATTGTTTTACCATTACGCAGTCTCATATCATCTGTAATGATTTTATTGTGTCTAAAAATATTTACATAGCCTCAAAAGAACTTGCGATAACACGCTATATATTAGTTAAGACGCATATTCATTGATTGGTTAATAATCCTTGGTACTAACTTAACCAGAGCTGTTGTAAACTGAAAGCCTCCATAGGCTATAATGGCTCTGGTAAGTTTACAACAGCTCTGGTTAAGTTAGCACCAACTATGTAATATGGCCCTCTATACATAAATAAATAAATGTCAGCCAGGAAATTCAAAATCCCAGCTGCTTGTGACACTAGGTGGTATAGAGGAAACTTCTCCACTTCACCCAGCGTTTTCACCTGATCTGGACTGCAGACATGGGGGGGGGGCACTCCTCACATCTTTACCACTTTTAAAAGATAAAGTGGTCAGGATGAATGAGTGTTCCTTTAATTTACAATATGCAAATTAACAAATCAAAATCTATCCCCAAAGTCCCTCCTATACTCCTTGATTCCTAGGTTTTCATTTTACAAAAATGTTTCTTTTTCCACATCATAAATGTCACAGAAGGCCCTGAAAACAGCTGATTAGGCAGAATTATACTCCCAACAGCAGGCTCTAGTTATATGGTCAGTATTAAATGTTCCCACTTCAAATGATAAGGCACAGAAATACAGCACTTACTTTCAAACACAAGTGTGAATGTCATTTTTAAAATCTGTTTTTGAGGGAAAAAGATACCATCTCCCGTAAAGTCACCCCCTATCAAGAGGTCTTATTTCACATATAATGATTTATGGCAGGCATACTAGTGATGGGCCGAACACCGAAAAAAAGTTTGACCGTGAACTCGAACACAATTCGAACACCATGCAAGTCAATGGGGCTCGAACATTCGAAAATTAAGGTCCCCTCCAGAGGGCATATATGCAAGATATTGGTCATAAAAGGTGTATGGGGGTCCGGATACTGCCCTGGGAACAGCGAAACAATGGAAAAAAATATTTAAAAAAAGGTTTTAACCCTTTCACTGCTGAGCCATTTCACCGCTGTGCTCCAAGGTAATTTTTGCATCCTTTGCTCAGGTTTGAACGCGATTTGAAGCCGTGGGAATTGTTTGACCAACAATGAGTGGGAATTGTTTGACCAACAATGAGTGGGAATTGTTTGACCAACAATGAGTGGGAATTGTTTGACCAACAATGAGTGGGAATTGTTTGACCAACAATGAGTGGGAAATGTTTGACCAACAAGGAGTGGGAAATGTTTGACCAACAATCAAACCAATTCGAACCGGCAGCCCATCCCTAAGGCATACAGCAAGCTTTGATTTCGTAGAGTGGAGGTTTGGGAAAATATTTTTGGAAAGCGACACAAAACCGTTGGCAAAGTTGTGACTTAATAGCATGGTGACAGAGCCAATCCAGGATGGATAACAAAATGTATGCATAGAGCATGAATATAAATAATTTATTTATTTAAATAGATAAAATCCCAGTGTGCCTGCTTAAAAAATGACTCTGCTTTACATGAATGTAACCCAATATAGCAAAGTGCCATAATTGCACTCATTTATTAACTCATTACTGCAGCCTCTCCTCCTGTTTCTAATCCCCTCACCCATGTCCTCCTGTATCTGCTGGCAGGAATACTGCCCTGCCTCCTGTATGTATTGTAGAATTGTCCTGTCTTTATCCATTGCACCTTGTACAACGCTGCAGAATATGTTGCCGCTTAATAATACATTAAAATTATTATTATTATTTAACAAAAAGAATCTTAGCATGAAAGTGACCGAAAAAATTGTAGATTAGAAATATAAATTGTCTAATCATATTTGGTTCAGTATTACAGGGCATACAAATCGCCTAGCTTGATACACCAATATTTCATGGTAAGATATTGTTTGTTTTCAGGGAAACCAGTGATTGGTTTCGAGGGCCCTTTCTTCCTTGAGTTTAATGTTACCAATCTCTTGTTACCAGTCTGAGGAATACAATATGTGAAGATCAGGAGCTGATCCAGTTCTTTGAGCAGACCTTGCGTGTGTGTTGGTTAGGTCCTTGTGTTTTGACATTCACTGTAGCTTTACCTAGCAATTGAATTGATTTGTGAGTACAGTTCTTTAATGTGAGCTCAGCAGGTATCGTTTCAATCTCTGTAAACCTTTGCTTAGTGTGAAACTGCTTTTCAGTATGGCATGCAATCTTTTTCTCCATAAATATGCTCCAGACTACAGCTTATGACCTCAGCCTGTGAGCTGCACTGACCCGTATTTCGGTAAATCACTCATGCATTTCAAGCGTACATACAAGGAACTCATTCGTATTAATAGAGATGTGCAAATGTTAAAGGAACATTACCACTAACATAAACTGTGACTAGATTACAATATAAACAAAACACAATAAAACACTATCTACTGGTTTTGTATTTTTTTCATTGAATTAACCCCTTAGTGACCGGGCGGTTTTACACAAATCCGTCCTTTAGTGACCGCTGCTGTTTTTACGTTTCTGCGCTGTTAGTGTTTAGGACAAATTTTCCTCTTACTCGTTTATGCAACCTACACATATTTTACACTGTTTTTCTCGTCATTAAATGGACTTTATAAAGATACCATTTTTTTCATCATTTCATATAATTTACTATAAAAAACATTGTGAAATATGACAAAAAAATTGAAAAAAAACACCACGTTTTCGAACTTTGACCCCCAAAATTTCTTATGTATCAACAACCGTCAAAAATTTTTAATTCCTTAGTAGTTTCTAAATTTAGTTCTGAGTTTAGCAATACCCAATGTTTACATATTCCTCGCTTTTTTCCTTATTTTATGCAACAATAAGTGCAAGTAGCACTTTGCCATTTCCAAAGAGTTTATTTTCAAAACTAGTGCTAGTGACATTGTAACACTGATATCTGTCACTAATTCCTGAATAACCCTCCACATATACATATTTTTTTAAAGTACACAAATCAAGGTATTAAACTTGGGGTATTTTGACTCTTTCCATGCAAACCATTTTACCACAAATCTATGCCAAAGTTTGAGAAAATAAAATGTTTTGGTGACTTTTTTTTTTTTTTTAACGCAATTTAAGAATACATGTACTGTGAACTTTAAGGTTTACTGCCAAAAAACACCCCAAAATATGTTCAGCAACATCTTCTGAGTAAATTGATACCACCCATGTATAGGTATGTCGGGTCATTTGGGGGCTAATAGGCCTTATTTGGGGGGTGCGCATTTCAGTTTTCCAACTTGGAATTTTCACATTTCGTCATCATGCACCCATGTCCTATTTGGGACATTTTTGAAGCCGGCCAAAGTAATTTACCCCCATCAAACCATATATTTTTAGAAAGGGCACACCCTAGGGTGCTTCAAAGAGTTGTATTTTAACACTTTCCATGCACTAGCTCTATGTCAAACTTTCAGGTAGTCACTTTTTGTGTTATTTTTTCACACACATTGTACTTTAGGCATGAATTGTCAAATCCAGTTATGGGTTACTGCCAAAAAACACCCCAAAATATGTTCAGCAACATCTTCTGAGTAAATTTATACCACCCATATATAGATTTGTCCTGTTGTTTTTGGGGTGCTACGCCAATCTTTTGACATGTGCTTGTCAATTTTCTAATTTGACATACAGTATCTTCTTTGCTTATCTTCTTTTTAGGGGCCTTTTTACATACCCCAATTTTATTAACGTGCATATATTTGGTAAGCTAACACCCCAAAGTATTGTAAATGGAGTGTTTTTATGCCATGGATGCAACCGTTTGCTCCAAACAAATTGGATACTGTTTGGTGGTCATTTTTCATTTTCACACCCACATCAGTTTTGGACTGTGATTTAGGAGACACTGTTGTTTGTTACTGCATGAAAACTCTCCAGGTTGTTTTCTGCAAGGTCTCCTGAGTACACCCATGCCCCCATGCATAGGTTTGCCAGGATTTTGGGAAGGTTCAAATACAATTTTTATGACTTTGTCATTGGAGTTGAAATTGAGATTATTTCTTCAGCTAGGCCTATCTTTGGTTTTGGGTCTACCGCATACCCCAGTTTGAATTATTGCCAGAAAATTGTTTATATTTGTTATGTTGACACCCCAAGGTATTGCATATGGAGTGCTTTGATGCCATGGATGCAACGGTTTTAGCCCAAAACATTTGAGAAGGTGTGTGGCGGTAATTTTTCAATTTTCAGATTTTTACGCCCACAGTAGTTTTGGACTGTGATTTAGGAGACACTGTTGTTTGTTACTGAATGAAAACTCTCCAGGTTGTTTTCTGCAAGGTCTCCTGAGTACACCCATGCATAGGTGTGCAAAGATTTTGGCAAAATACAGCACCAATTGTAGAACATAAAAATGTACGAATAAAATGTAAAAGTCTGGTGCAGTAAAAGAAAAAAAAAACTAAACTGAACTAACTAACTGGAGTGTGAGAAAAAATAGAAAGGAAGAAAAAAATCACAGATCACGCACAGTGTGATATAGCTTGAAACAGTCCCCAAGACACAGACCGGGTTGTCCAGGGCATTCTGGGCAGTAAAAGATTGTGTCTCTCCTCTGCCCCCTCTTGAAACACACCCTGCATCTTTTTTGGGGTTTCTGTTTGCCCTCAGTAGGGCGATTTTATAAATAAAATTTGTAGCCCCAACTCTGTCCCCCATCACCGCCCGGGGAGCATGTGCATCCTGGTACAAAAACCCCGAAATGACCTGGAGCTGAAACTGTAAAAAGGACAGCGTCACTCCGGGGTTTGCCTTTTTGCAGAGCAAAAAGGCATTGTGGGTTGCAATTTGCATCAGGTAAATTGCAACCTTTTTGTACCAGGCCCTTGACTTCCGCATAATCTGGTAGGGCTGGAGCAGCTGATCTGCCAGATCAACCCCACCCATATGCCAGTTATAGTCTTTGATGCACACTGGCTTCCTGATGCGCTCAGCTCTGCCACGTACAGAGACCTCCACAGACCTCTCAGTGTGGATGGTGGATAGAAGGTATACATCCTTCTTGTCTCTGTACTTGACCGCCAACAGCTCCTCTTGGCGCAGAGCTGAGGACTCCCCCCTTTTTAGCCGGGTGCGGACAAACTGTGCTGGGAAACCTACGCGGTTCTTGCGAACAGTACCGCATGCTGCTGTATCAAAACAATACAGCAGCTTGAACAAAGGGACACTCGTATAAAATTATCAAGATACAAGTGGTACCCTTTGTTCATCAGGGGAAAAAGTAGGTCCCACACAATCTTGCCACTGGTTCCCATGTGTTCTGGGCAACCTGGAGGGTCAAGGCTACTATCCTTTCCCTCGTACACCCGGAAGGCCTGAGTATACCCACTCTCGCTGTCACAGAGCTTATACACCTTCACTCCATACCTGGAGCGTTTGGAAGGAATATACTGCTTGAATCCCAGCCTTCCCTTGTATTTCATTAGGGATTCATCAACGCAAATATTCCTTCCAGGTGTATAAGCCTCTGCAAACCTGGCGGCGAAGTGGGTAATCAGGGGGCGGATTTTATACAGCCTGTCAAACTGGGGATGCTCTCTAGGAGGGCACAGGCTGTTGTCACTGAAGTGCATGAAACGCAAAATGTTTTCATACCTTCTACGTGACATTGATTGGGGGTAAATGGGGGTAGAGCAGATGGGGCTACTGCTCCAGTAGGAGCAAATTGAGGGCTTCTTTATGATGCCCATCAGCATAGTAAGTGCCCAGAATTTCAGAAATTCTGGCACATCTAGCGGGGTCCATTGCTGCCTTGCCAAGTAGGAGTCTGGCTTCGCAGCACAATGCTGATGGGCATACAGATTTGATTGGGCCACGATGTGGCCCAACAAATCATCCCCCATAAACACCTGCAAAAACTGTGTGGCGGTAAATCCTGCAACATCAATATTGATGCCAGGATTTGCCATGAAAGGAGGGATATCTGGCCTCTGGCGATGAGGCACTACCCACTCCTCAGCTGGAGCTGTGCGTCTCCTGCTGGCAGGTGGTGACCCAGGATCTGCATCAGAAACATCACTAGATACATCAGCCAGCGTAGATGATGTATCTAGCGACGTCTCTGAGCAGTTGGCGGGGTCGAAATCAGGGTCTGAGTCTGACGCAGATGCCTCAGATTCTGACGCCAGGATGGCATATGCCTCCTCGGCGCTGTACACCCTCTCAGACATTATATATAATAGATTATAAAATTTTATAATTATTATATATATAAGCGGATTATTGGTTCTTAGAAGAACCGTTGGGTTTCACAAGAAAATACAAATAAACACCTAAATCTCTCTAAATCACTCTAAACCTGCCTCAATTCTTCTAAATCTCCCTAAATTCTCTCTAAATCTGCCTCAATTTTTCTAATCTCACTCAATCTACCTAAAATCTCTAACCTGTCAAATCTGATCTCTCTCTCTCGCTCACCAAAACACAAGTGAGGAGAGGGAGGGAGAATCACAGAGGTCAGAGCCAATATTTACAAAATATTGACCTGACCTGACAAATTAGAAATTTTATTTTGACTTTTTCTAACTTCTGATTGGATGTTGCTAGCCTGCCTCTCTGATGAGGCAGGCTAGGAACATCCCACTCAGCCCCAAGATGACCCTGCCCTTAGAAGGGCAGCGCCATCTTGGCTGTCAGTTTATTTTATTTTATTCATTTTTATTTATTTTTATTTAACTTTTTTTTCTTTTTTTACACTTTTTTTTACTCTGCTGGGTGCCTTGATCCCTCGAGGCACCCAGCAGAGCACCTGATCACTCATGTGATCTATTATGTACTGAGTGCAACGATACCTCGTGGCACTCAGTACTTCCTGCCGCTACCGGAAGTGATCGCTCGGGGGGAGCGATTACGGACGGACCAGTGGCAGGTAAGCATATTGCAGGGATGCCTCGATGTCGAGGCATCCCTGCAATATACACAGAGCAGCTGGAAGCGATACCGATCGCTTCCAGCGCTCTCTAGAAGTGCCGGGCACCTCTCTGGTAAAACCGGATGTTGATCGCTCCCGGGGAGTGATCACAAGGTGCCCCGGCACTTGTAACCGCCATTGCATGGATGCCTGGACTCCCAGGCATCCTGCAATGGCGTTTGAGCTGCTGGAAGCGATCCGATTGCTTCCAGCGCTCAAAACACCACAGGACGTACCATGTACGTCAGCGGGTCTAAAAGAGACCCGCTGCCATGACGTACATGGTACGTCCAAGGTCCCTAAGGGGTTAATTGCATTAAAAAAGGAAAAATAAAGTTAGTTTTTTCCCTCTTGTTTCCATTTTGTGGATTTTTCCCATGATGCAACATTTACCAAAATAGTATGGAAAGTTTCACTTTACAGCTGTGGAGTAGGATAAAACCATAGTGAAGAGGCAATGGGGTGGAGGAGTAAATGCAGGACTGTTGGTACTTTCGTAGGAGTGGGCATCTTGCAACAATCTTTCAATGATTCTGAAAGAGTTGAGACAGAACCCGGTGCTAGTAGTAAAAGTGATCTGGAAACTGGAAACTGTAAAAGTATCTAATTATGTGACCACTATCAGAAAGAACAATAAACATGAATAACTCAAAATGATACAGCTCTTCAATCCTCACACACAGAGGCGCTAGTCCATTATAAAAGCTAATGCAATGAAATACTTTAGCAAAATGCGTTTAGCAATCTGGAATGCATAGCTGTCTAAAATATATACTATTATCAAACCTCAAAAATTCACTGGTCCAGTCGCCTTGTGCAAGTGATAATTAATCCATTTCAAGTACCGGCTGGGTGGAGTAGAGGTAACATCACTGTTCTATAACTGTGGAGACGCAGGTTCACACCCCGGCAAGAGCACCTCTCCAGTAAGTGTTCTTGGGCAAGACACCTAACAGAACATACTCGCCACCCAGGACATACTTGAAAACGAGAGAAATCTCAATGTATCCTTTCTGGCAAAATCCTTTCTAAAAAAGTTTTAACCTGAAGCTCAACGTGATTTTGTTTATGGGAAAATCTCTAGATGCAATACCTAACCTGGCCACTTAGCCAAAGTGGTGCTGTTCTGCAGCTGAAAGGGCAATCAGGAAGAAGTTGTTTAACCTCCCTGGCGTTCTGGTTATGGTATATATTTTTTATGTCAAATCGGTACATTCTTTCACCTCCCTGGCGGTATTCCTGATTGTTGCTCGGGGTTAAATTTCAGTGCCAAAAATGGTAACCCCGAGCCACACTTCGGCTGATATATACCTGTCCCTGAGTTCCATCGATATCCTCCCACAGTCACCTCCGTCTGATTGCGACGTCCTGCTTCCAGGTTCCTGTTGCTATATTTTATACATGAACTGGGTTGTTACTCCTGGTTGTTGCAGCCTCTCTAGTGAGTATGGGCGCGACACCATTTTCCCTGTATATTAAAGTATACAGTATTAGGGAGTTTTAAACTGATAGGCCACAAGTATTTTGGTAATGCGTCTCTGCTCTTGACTGGTCTCTTGTTGCGTGGCTACCAAACAAAAAACAGTGAGGATCACTGGTATGAAGCATAGGGGTGCAATTTAAGGGTGTAAGAATAAATCTGATAAGAAATGTTTAGCCCCTTGGATACAGACAACTTGTGGGGAACGTCAAGGTGCTTTCCCCGCTGTATGCAGAGGACTTTCCCCAGACGTCATCCGGAAAGAGGGGTATTCCGAGGAATACTCACCTCTCTCCAGGGTCCCACAGTGGTCTGACTTCTTTGAAGCCAGACCCCACTTTTACACCCCCTCCCGGGCACTGATGTCATCGCGACAGACACAATGACTTCATTTTAAGGCATTCCCCAGCAAAGAAGATCACCTGAAAGGAGGAGTCCTTTGGACCCCTCTCCCTCCCGATCGTGAGGAGATCGAGCTTCAAGAGAGGCATTGCTGGAAAGGTCCCAAGCTGCGATGACGTCAGATAGGGAATTAACCCGTAGCTGCTGCAGGGTTTCCCTATGTTGGTGATAGGGGGTCTTTCGGACCCCCTATCTCCCTATTGGTGGAAGCTAGAGGATCATGTTTGGTATCATCGGAAATGCCAGAGCATGGCCTTTCCAATGATAGCAAACATGGGTAAGTGTAAAAAAATAAAAAAATAAATGCATTTGCAAAAATGTAATCTATTAATGCAGCAATATTGTTCTGTTCAATTATAATGTGAACAATGACACTGCACTAAAAGTTTTTTTTCAGTTTTAGCTAAAATTGTATATTTTCTCAGAAAAATACAGTACCAGGTTCCCATTTTTAATTGTTTTAACAAGTGTAGCCCCTAGAATATATAACTGCAAAGGCTCGGATGATAAAAATGTGAAAAATCTTTTTACACGCTGTAGATGATTGAAATGTTTATGCAAATGCACATTTTTTTGTTACAACATTCTGGCAGGACATGACGTATGCATATAATAATAATATACTATTAATAGAGTCTGCCGTAAATAATGATAGATGATTTGTCTGGGTCGTACAAAAAAATATGACTTCAAATTGCGTTTAAACATGATAAGCAAAAACAGTAAAAATGAGCTCAGCACACAGACGTGAAATGGCTCAGCAGTGAAAAAGTTTTATACAATGAGAAAATATAAAGACTAACATAAGGTTTTAGAATAGTAATTGTAAGTGTTATATAAAATTTTAAATTGTGTCGGTTTTTTTTTGAAAATTAAATAAGACCAGCTGGCACACTTAGTGAAAGTTTATTGAACCACAAAGGATTCACAAAACACAGCTACTTACAATAAACTGTCAGGGTTATCCAAAGAGCTCCGAATTGCTTGAGAAAGGTAACCGAACGCTGAAAATCAGCGTTTGGTTACCTTTCCTGGCCATTCGGCTATCCAGAGATCAGGCAATTCGCCAAATCCTGGCGAATTGCCTGAACATACGGTGCCTGTTCGGTCCCTGTTCGAGGGCAGTGAAATCCCCATGAAAAGCACTGCTTCGGCTATTCAGAGAACACAAACCAGCAGTGAAAGGTTCCCCTAATGCCCTGCCATTCGGTGGTTTAATTCGGCAAATTTATTCAGGAGAATCCCATAGGCTTCAATGTTAAAAATATTCCCGTTTTAATTCAATATCTAATAAACCGTTCATTATAAAATTCTGCAGCAAAAAGTCTCTTTATTTATAGATTTTTTAGGATACTTTAAGCATTTTTCTGAATTTTTAAAAAAAAAATTAAAAGTCCGATTTTTCTTTTTTTTTTTCAGTTTGCTTATTTTTTTGTAACAGCCCTCTTTATTATCATTCCCTGGACCTCCTGTGAAAATTTCAGACATTTTCGCTCAGTAGTTTCTTTGTAAACAGCGTTTCATTTTCCCAGATTCATACAAATGGTTTTGCTAATTTATTCACTGCCTCCTCTACGTCACAGCTGCTTCGGCTCTGTATGATTCGGCTCCTGTTCGGCTCCTGTTCGGGTTTTTCGAAGGTTAATCCAGATGTTTTTGCTTGTTTTCAGCGTGCATTCGGTTAGTTTTCGTCAGGTTTGCGGTAGCTTTTCCCTGCAATTCGGGGACCCTGTGCTGTTTGCTGAATACACCGCAGGGTCACCGAAATGCAATCGGCAAAAGGAACCGAATTGAAGAGAACGAAAAGTCACCGAACGTGCGGTGACTTTTCGAATCTCTTTGGATAACCCTGTGTATGTCACCCTCTGACCCTGAGCCTGCAGAGTCCGATTCATGGGCACTATTCTATAGTTGGTGCTAATGTAGCATCTCGATACATAATCATTAGCGCTAGGAGAAGTAAGTTTGACCTCTGGCATCGATATTCCGATCTTGACGCTACAGTCAGATGAAAGCGTTTTCCTGTACTTAACATGGGGAGTGCAAAGTGAGATATTACAAAGTGCAGGAACAACGTACCGTCAGGACGTGCAAGCAACATTTTTACCACCTTCTAAAAGCTGGTGATAAACGATTCAGCAAACACTAAATCATTTCACGCGCTGTAAACCCCCCCCCCCTAAAAAATCCCATACTCACCTCTCATCCCGCGACGAAAAGGGTGCATTCTTCTCTCTGGGAACAAACCCCGGAAGCTCAAGCCCCCATGGAGTCCTGTGGACTACAGGAGCTGATACTCGTGACGGCGCAGAAGAGCTAATGCAGGTATCAGGGAGGTTAGTGGTGCTGCGTTTTGAGGTGAGGTGCTGAGATAGCACCTTCCCCAGAATATAACGTTAACATGTAGACAAGGGAAAATCTGCAAGCACAGATAGAGTAAAGAATGGAATAAGGTTGTGCTAACTTTAGTTTTCTCAAACAAATAAGCTTTACAAAAAGTCATTTTAGTGAGCCAAGGTTGTATTTGATTCTTGAATATGGTACAGCCTGTGACCTTCCCAATGGTGCCTCATTTAGTCCATACTATGAAGAGATAGAGTGGTCTCCTCTAAAGGGATTATTCAGAGAGGGCCAACCTGGCACCGAACAGGGAATTTCCCCATACAGTGACATTTCAGGGCCATTCGGCTATTCAGAGAGCAGGCAGTTCGCCAAATCTTGGTGAACTGCCAGCAAGTACAGTGCCTTTTTGAGAGCAGTGAAATCCCCCATAGAGAAGTAATGGTTAATCTATTTAGAAACACCAAACAGCAGTGAAAATTGCCTGCTGTTCGTTGTTTTCAGTCAGCAGGTTTATTCAGGCGAACCCCACAGGCTTCAATGTTAAAAATATTCCCATTTTTAATTCAATATCTAATAAACCATTTATTGTTTTAATCTGCAGTAAAAAGTCTCTTTCTATATAGCTTTTTTTTAGGATCTGTTAGCCATTTGCGGGATTTTTGCGGGCAATTTTCTTTCCATTTTTGTAATAGCGGTTTTTCTTTTTCCTGTAAAAGACCGTTTTATTATTATTCCTAGGATCTTATATGTAAATTTCAGACATTTTCCTTGAGTAGTTTTTTTTAGAAAGAGCATTTAAATTTTAACACTATCAAACTTTTTTTTTACCCTGTTTGTCGGCTTTTCCAGAGGCTAGTCGACGCTTTGTTCGGTGGCTGAATCGTGGTCAGGCACCTAGGGGGTTAAAGAGAAGCACCGCTGAAAAGGCAGACTCTGCCCTCTTCAACGGTGCCACTCTTTTTTCCTATGTAGAGTCGTTTGGGAGGGAGAGGGCTCCAAAGGAGCTTCCCCTCTCCTTTCACATTCATCACTGCAGGTGCCGGATAGCGCCAAGCGGAGCACTTTATAGTAACTCAGGACCTGAGGACTGGTGGTCTGAGGAATTTTTGGGTATCCACCCCAGGAGTACCTGGTATACATGAGATCTAAAAGAAAACAATACAAACTTTAGCTTGTGGAGGGAGCGCAAAAGAGGATAGGTGAATGTTCTGTTCACAAGTATCACAGTTGTTCTTGGATAAAATCAATTCTAGAATACAGAAAGAGACGCCTTCATTGCGTAGTATATTATACAATACAAAGATAGATATATGATGGTGAATACACACTCACAAACATAGAGCCTATAGGCTCGTGGTATTTGCTTGTAAGCCTCTATGGGGGGCTCCTCCCATCAAGATGGTGATTGTAGGAAATGGTCTCTTGATGTCCAGAGATACCTCGATAAATGAAAGATATATGGCACAATACCAAAATAGAAATTGTGACAATAAAAGAACAAATTGTATTCACTCACGTGGTACTGAGCCTCCCGTTTGAGTGGCTCAGTATCTCAGCTTGTGGACCACTTCAATTGTGGAGGGGGGGTCCCACCCCTAGGATGTAAAAACTAGCACAAGCTAGTAGGTGGATATAGTGGAAATCCGGATCAAATAGCAAAAATGAAAGTGGTATTCCAAAGAAAATTTATTACAAAATAAAAGCAAATTAAAATAAAATAGATTAACAATAAAAAGATAAAAGATAAGGAGAGAAAAAGGGTAGACCGATTTAGGTCTTTTGAACCAGTGAACCACAGTATTATGCTATGGGAGTGCAGTCTCCCTGTGTCTTTTGTCTCGATTAAGTGACTTGCACCAGAAAAGAAGATAGTGCCACTGTTTATTTGGCCAGAGGCATACTAACCTAGAGGCAGGATTTGCAGAGGCTCTTTAAAATGTGAGTTTCTTTTTTTTTTTTTAAAAAGGAAGGGAATTAGTTGACTTGATATTCTGCACCATTTGTGTATCTTTGTTCTTTATCTTTGAGAGACATTGAGGGACGTGACTACAAGCACCTACACTTTCAGGAGGACTGCCTTACCAACCTATGAGTATCTTATTGACTTTGTTGCCGTATTCTTACTTTCTCTGGAATTTTATCAATTGAAACACGGCTGTTTTTGACAGCCACCACCAAATTTATTACCATTATGTATTCAAGCCTTGATGCGCTGTATGGATCCTTCCTTTGTATTATACTTTTGTCATTATACCAAGTGCATCATTGTTTCGCGTTATACGACTTTGTTTTATAACAGTGTTCATAAATTATCGGTCATATAGTGCTTATGTTCCATTTCTATTGCATAATTATATGTTTTTTTTAACTTGTATTCAAAAAAGACCAAACCTAATAGAAAAACATTATTCTTGTATACTAAACAATGTAGTGCGAGAATGAAAAAACACATTTGCGAAGACTAAGCCACAACAACCTTATAACGAATAAAAATGTATCGAGATGGAACCCTGACATAAACACACGTCAAGCAATTTAGTTTTGTTTTTGTCTAGGATTTCCTTACGTGCTTGGAGCCAGTATGCCTATGTATTGCACCTGAATGTCTCTCCTCACAGGTGTTTCGTGTTTTACACAAGACTTCACATTTTATACCAATATAATTGAACCAAAAGACTATGAACATTTTACCTTCATTGCTTAAAACCCCCAGGATTTTCGCAGGTGCGCATTCCACAACATTTTTCTAGTTTACCAGCAAATATGTTCATCCGGAGTCTTGAAGACAGAAAATAGACGGTGATGCAGAAGAAGAGAAAATTGTGATGTTTTACTGCCATCTCCTGTTAAATAACAGTGTGTTGGGTTCCCTGTCCCTGTAAAGAACCTTACTATTGTGCAGAAAAATGCAAAGGTGCACAAACTAATGTTCATCCTTTTCCCCAAGTTCAAAGCAAAAACATCTGACACAAAATACACAACATGCACAAATAAACAGTAACAGACAGATATTTCTCTGTTTGTCAACGTATTGGAAGTCAGAGAGTGAGGGAAATGATACAGGAGCTGGATATTATTAATAAATATAATTGTTAATTTAAATAATTTTTAATGTTTCTTGTCTTCCCCCTTAGATATTATTTGCATTAAAACGCAGAGCTAGTATAATACTTGCACGGGATAATTACATCATATTATCTTGTATTACAGGCATAATGGCACATGATATAGACTTGTAAATCAGGATTCATTTGTGTCATCATTACCAGTATTTAGGGCATTCAATGATGTGAGAGTGCCGTGGAACGTCGGGTACTCTGGATCAGTATCTTTTGAAAGGATGTCTACATATCACTCAGACGGATTCTCATTAGAGTTTTTTTTTAGAAATGGTTAGTGCTCATAATTGGCTGTTATACAATTTATTTTAGAACTCAAAATAAGTGCGACTTCAACTTTAATTAATTTGACTAAGACCAATTTTAAGCAGATAGCCGACAACTTTATTACCGAACTTTTCCCTTCCAAAAATAGCTGAACGTGTCCGGGGCTTTTGAAATCGGAGAATGAGGTCTGTTTCTCTGCAATTGGGTCATTATAGCAGAATGAAAAGGACTCTGGGTACCACGGTGAAAAAAAGACTAGCTTATTAACAGTATATTTTAGCTGCGCCGTGAGGCTCATGAAATCAATAAAGTTTATGCAGCACCTGTTGAAATGAACCACAACGGCAAAAAGATTGAACATTCACAGCCATTAGTATAATGAGTTTGCCTGGTTACATATTATAGCCTTTTACAGCTGCGTGCGTCCTCTTAAAAAATTAAAGGTGCAATGGCCTGTAAAAATAAACATAACAGGGACAGGGCAGTATTCTCATGAATCAGAAAAGCCAATGACAGTGAACTGTTTAAGATGCAATGCACCCACACTACTGATACATTCATACATTTTTGTAGCCCCTGATACATATTTTCATTGCATGACTGCATTTTTTAATAAGAGTGCAAAAATGCAAACTGCAAGGAGCGTAGTAACTCATGCTCCATTGCATAGGTAATGTTGCAATGAGTTCCCTGTCCTGTCATAACTGTTTATTACAGCAGAGTCTCGGTATGAAAACATAGGCAGGCCAGTAGACATGTGCATTTCCTATCGTCAATATTTTGTTTTCGGCCGAGATTTGTATGTTCGCAATTTTTTTCATTTCCGAAAAATTTAATATTGACAGTCCGAAATTATGAATCAGCCAAAATTACGATTCAAAAACAATCCGAAATGATATCAAACGGAACGAGAATGATCCAATCGAGAAAAATGTAATGGAAATGACCAAAAACAGAACAAAATGTTCCAAAACGAAAAAAAAAAAAAAAAATGGAATGAAAATGACACAAAGCGAAAAAAATAATGGAACAAAATTATTTCAAAGTAATAAAACCAGGGATTTTTTTTAACATTGCAACTAGAGCAGGGCTCAAATTTTCCACTCGCCTACTCGCATTCGGTGAGTGGAAATTAAGTGCGGGCGAATGGAAATTCACACGCAAGCTTCACAATAAATTATTTTGTGCTGTGTATTCCAGCAGTGCCACGTGCAGCCTGGGGAAGGGGCGGCTGCATGTGGCACTGCCGGAATACACAGCACCTGGCAGGGTACAGCTGCCTAACCTGACCCAGCTTGTCTCATTCACTGACAGGGGGCTGGAGAGGAGCTACCCTGCCTCCTCGCTCTGCTCACACTGGGGTGTGATGTCTGGGTATTAATGTTAATTTTGTAACTCTGTTAAAGTTTTTATTCAGAATTAAGATAATTTAGGGGGGTTTTTAGGGGTGGAGTTAAGGGCTGGTTAGGGGTTAGGTGGAGCAACTGGTGGCGAGTAACTCTTATGGCCTGGTTAGCAGCTTGAGACTCGAAATTTTGAGCCCTGAACTAAAGGATTCGCCTATAGGTTTTAATGTTACAAAAATCCCTGTTTTTATTAAATATTTCTTAAACCGTTTACTTTTTTGACTTGCAGTAATAAGCCATTTTGTTTATTTTAAGGATTTTTGGGGGATTTTTGGGTGAAACTTAAATTTTTTAAAGAAAAGAGACTTTTTTCCCCATAATATTTGCGTTTTTATTAAATATTTCTTAAACCGTTTATTTTTTTCACTTGCAACAATAAGCCATTTTGTTTGTTTTTTTAGGCTTTTTTTGGCATTTTCAGGCTTTTTTGGGGGGGAAGTATAACGTTTCCTAACTTTTTTAAAGATTTCATTCAGTAGTTTTTTTGCAAACTGCGTTTCAATAATGATAATGAATCAGATCCGATACGATAAATGAATCAGATCCAATCTCATAAATTAATCGGATCCGATCCCAAATTATTGGATCTGAAAACCAAAATAATCCGAAAACTATATCGGGCGATCTGATATTTCGGATCAGTCTGAAATTACGAATCGAAGTGAAATAGCAAACGTCCTGCAATGAGAAAAAACTGTTTAAAATGGCCCGGCATGGAAAAAAAAGGCTGTGCTCAAGTCCACAGGCCAGGTTAGGGCCCAAAACTGTGATGAGTAGACAGATGGTGCTCCTCCATGTTCCCCGCCAGTAATCCAGAAAGAAGAAATCATGGCAGACAACACAGATTTCCAAAATGATGCTTTATCAATGTGCCACTAACACCAAAAAGTTAAATGTTCATATTTTGTTTATTTTATGTTGCTGATATCTTACATGTACTTTGTTTCTCTCTTGTATGTTTAGTTAAAATAATATTTCAATCTATACAGTGAGCGGAAAAATTATTTGATCCACTGCTGATTTTGTACATTTTCCCACTGGCAAAGAAATGATCAGTCTAGAATTTTAATGGTAGGTTTTTATTGTACCAGTGAGAGACAGAATGACAACTAAAACATCCAGAAAAATGCATTTCAAAAAAGTTATAAATTTATTTGCATTTTAGTGAGTGAAATAAATATTTGATCCTTATCAATCAGCAAGATTTCTGGCTCCCAGGTGCCTTTTATACAGGTAACGAGCTGAGATTAGGAGCACCCTCTAAAAGGGACAGCTCCTAATCTCAGTTTGTTAACTGTATAAAAGACACCTGTCCACAGAAGCAATCAATCAGATTGCAAACTCTCCACCATCACCAAGACGAAAGAGCTGTCCAAGGATGTCAGGGACAAGATTGTAGACCTACACAAGGCTGGAATGGGCTACAAGACCATCACCAAGCAACTTGGTGAGAAGATGTCAACAGTTGGTGTGATTATTGGCAAATGGAAGAAACACAAAAAAAACTGTCAATCTACCTCTGTCTGGGTCTTCATGCAAGATCTCACCTTGTGGAGTTTCAAAGATCATGAGAATGGTGAGGAATCAGCCCATAATTACAAAGGAGGATCATGTCAATGATATCAATAGAGCTGGGACCATAGTTAGCAAGAAAACAATTGCTAACACACCATGCCGTGAAGGACTGAAATCCTGCAGTGCCCGAAAGGTCCCCCTGAAAGCACATCTACAGGCCCATCTTAGGTTTTCCAGTGAACATCTGAATGATTCAGAGGAGAACTGGGTGGTTGTGTTGGGGTCAGATGAGACCAAAATCAAGCTCTTTGGCATCAACTCAACTCTCCGTGTTTGGAGGAGGAGGAATGCTGTATATGACCCCAAGAACACCAACCCCACCATCAAACATGGAATTTGAAACATTATGCTATGGGGGGTGTTTTGCTGCTAAGGGGACAGGACAAATTCACAGCATCAAAGGGACAATGGACAGGGCTGTGGACAGTTGTGTGCAAACCTGGTGGCCAAATACAAGAAGCTTCTGACCTCAGTGATTGCCAACAAGGGTTTTGCCCCCAAGTACTAAGTCATGTTTTGCGAAGGGGTCAAATACTCATTTCACTCATTAAAATGCATATCAATTTATAACTTTTTTAAATGCGTTTTTCTGGATTTTTTGTTATTAATCTGTCTCTCACTTTTAGAATAAACCGACCATTAAATGCTATCTATTATCTCAAGTATCTTAAAAAACACAATAGCCCCCTGCTAAACATTCGCTCATCCAACCACTTATAGTCAATTACTGTATAACCTCGACCGCAGCAGTAAAGTAACACTTTTGCACAGATATTGTTAAATGTTGCATCATGGCAAAAATCCACAATGGATATAGATAAAAAAAAAACTTTATTTTTCCTTTTGTACATGCAATTACTTTAAACAAAGAAAAAAAACAGCATCATGTGTTTTGTATAGTGGTTTTGTTTGTAATGCACAAGTAATCTAATTTCAGCTTATGTTAGTGGTAGTGTCCCTTTAACCAGGGATCGAGTGGAGGTGGGAATGCCGTTCCTGCTGTGCTAGATGCTGGGCAGGTTCCTCTATTTGATCGGCAGCGGGTGGGATCAAACTTCCCACATGCTGCACCTGAACAAAAGCCCGACTGGGGGAAGAGGTGAGGTTATGCGGAGGCTTTCAACACCTCACACAGAGACATGCTGGACCCGCCCATTACCCTCACAGCCGTGAAAAGCAGAGGCCCGCTTCCTGCACATGCCTGACTCTTGCAGGGAGAGAGAGAGACCAGCTGGGACCCAGGAGAAGACCTGTGGTAAGTATTATTATTATTATTAGTCTTTATTTATATAGCACCATCATATTCTGCAGTGCTGAACAATGGGCAAAATATAGACAGGGTTACAATACATTGAAACTGAGCAACATTTGACAAATCATTACAGAAGGAAACGAGGGTCCTATTCCCGTGGGACCTTACAATCTAGAAGGATTGTGGGTGGAAACAGGAGAGGAGGACTGCAAGGTGAAAGTGATATATTGGTTGGGGCAGTCAGGTGTATTAGTGAGTCAGGTGGTAGGCTTGCCTGAATAGGAATGTCTTAAAAGGGCGTTTGAAGGAAGGGAAACTAGGGGAAAGTCTGGCAGTACAAGAGAGCATTTCAGAGGATGGGGGGCCGTGCGTGAGAAATCCTGCAGTCTATCATCGGACAATGTGATGCGGGGAGAGGCGTATTTCACAGTACCGGCATGTAAGGCATTGCTGGAAAGGCCAGACTGTGACCTTTCCAGTGATGCCTCTCTTCTCTTCTTACCCCTTACCGATGAAGAGATAGAGGGGTTAAATTACCCTCCTCCCCTTCAGGCACTTTCTCAGTTGAAACTGACATCATTGTGCCCAGGCGCGATGACGTCATCGCGCTGTGAAGTGTTTAAAAGCAAGGTCTAACGTAAAGGAAGTCAGACCACTCCGGGATCCTTCGGCGAGTTCAATTTGCTGACACTGTGGAGAATTCAACATTTCTGCCGAGTACCCAAAGTGTGCCAAAGGGATTCATCGATCAACCCACCAAACTCAGCCATGACTGCCAAACTCAACCGACGATCCACCAACCGCTACTAAACATAGCCGCAAACCGCTGAAAGCAGCCAATGATCTGCCAAACAAACCACCGAAGGCAGCGGCAAACTACCGAATGCAGCCGACAATCCACTGAACGCCCCTGATCAGCCACCGAAAAAAGCCGATCAGCATCCAAACGCCACTGAACTAAGAGTAAAGAAAAAAAAAGGCATTTTTAAAAAAGGCGTTCAAATAAAAAAAATGCATTGAAATAGTAAAAAGGGTCCTATAAAAATACAATAAAAAGGTCTGTTACAGAATAAAAAAACGAAAAATATAGGAAACTAAACGTTATGCCTAAAAATCCCAAAAAATAGCTAAATTTTCTTATAAAAATTTAATATATAAAAAGACTTTTTCCTGAAAATGAAAAGAATAAATGGATGAATAAAAAAATAATAAAAACATTTTTTTTGTTTGTTTTTTTACATTGAAACCTATGGGACTCGCCTGTTTAAACCTGTCAAATTGAAGCACCAAATTGGACATCTCGCCAACATTTCGGTTCAGTTCGGCATTCTCTGAATACAATAACCATTACTTCTCTATGGAGAATTTCACTGTTGCTGAAGGTCGCCGAAATGCAGCAAACTGAGGTGAATTGCATCGTATTTCGCTGGCAATTCACTAATAATTGGAGAATTGCAAGCTTTCTGTATAGCCAAATCGCCACAAAATTGCACTGTACGGTGAAATTCACTGTTCGGTGCCTTTCGGTGGCAAATTCGGCACTCTTTGATTAACCCTTTTAATCAGAGCATAAAACATATCAGACAAAGCTGTGAGAGAGCGTGTCAAAACAAAACGCATTTCCAAATTGGTACACCATTCTCTCAGCGACCTTTTTTTTAATGGTAAGAGTCAGGGGTCTGCCAACACTGATTTTTATGATATGGGAGCGTTCCTGCAACATGGCAGACATGGAAAAAGTCTGCCATAGTTAAAGCTCAGCTAAACCTCTCAGAAATTAATTAATTTTCCTACAAGTGTCTATTTTTAATATCCTATTACCAGCGAGAGAGGAAACTAAATGATTTTTTTTTATATTAAAACGTTAAACAACCTCCAAACCATTGCTGATGTTCAAAGATTCTTTTTTCTCGCTTTATAATTATTTTTCCTTTTTTTCTTTGATACAAATGAAGAAAGTTATTTTTGAACGGCAGGAATCTAGCTTTTTGCATTCGACTCAACAGCATCCCACTGCCTATTTAGAATAGCTTTGAATTTGGAACTGTGATTAAAGTGCTTCTATCACACATTTTACTTCAAACACATTGCTTAAGCAAGCAAATATAGCAGCAATGGGCCCGTTTTCATCAAGCAGTCTTCTGCCATAAATAACTAATACGTACATATTGAGTTTTCAAAAGAGGTATCGTAACATAAATTATCCTTACATCTACATCTCAGAGAAAATAATTTTCTCTCCCGGTGCAGATGATGAGCAATCCTTGGATTCTTTGCTCATGTTGCTCATTGACTAAAAATGATCACACATGATAAAACCAATTTCACGGAGCCCTGTATTTCATGGAGCACTAAGGTTTAAGGTTTATTTGTTAACACACGAGATATGATTGCTGCAGCAGCTGTAGATACTCAAACCTAAACCTAATCTCCAAATTATAGTACATTTACAGTTACAGTTGCAAGTACTTATACAGCGCCAACAGATTCCGTAGTGCTTTACCATGGGGAAGCACAAACAGGTGACATACATGATGCAAGAGGAAAGACAACCCTGCCCGTAGGATAACTGTCCAAGTAATACAGCACTTTAACAAAGTGCTCAGACAGACATCCCGTGAGTTTACAATCTAAGAGACTGGGGTAACTGAAAACAAATGGGAGGAGAGGGAAGTTGAAACTGATGGCCAGAAGAGTATCGTAAGGATTGCATGGGAAGGAGCAGAAGTATGGGCTTTGTAAGAGTAATTAGAGAGAGAAGTGGAGACAGCTGGAGAGCTGAAATTAGGGACCGGCCCTGCGTGGGCGGGTGGATAGTGAAGGAGAGTTGGGACAACCGAGGGAGAGTTGGAGGTCGGTCTCTGTGCTTATGCTGTGAAAAGAGAATGAGGTTTGGCGAAAATGCACCAGTTGCTAACAGTTTACGACGTGGGGGATGAGGGGGAGGGAGGAACAGGTTTTTGTAAGAGAATTGGTGGGAGATTTAAAAAATTACTAGTCAGCCAGAGATTAATAAATGCAGACAAAAAATCCAGTTGTAAGAATATAGCAGCCTGGAATATAGTGTTACATATAGGGGAGGCAGTACGCATTTTTGTATAAGCTCCTGAGAAAGCTACATATAGCTTGTGGCAAGACACACATTGAGCATTGGTTTTAACCAGGGTGCAAGCCCTTAACAAATAAGGGCACTATCACGTTCTTACAGTTATAATGGGGACGCTAAGGGGAAAAATTTGCGGTCGCAAATCTCCCCTTAGCATCCCTATTGTACCAGTGGATTACGAGGCAGATGCTGAATCCAGCAGCCTGCCTCGTAGCGGCCAATAGGCTCCAGGATGTTCGAGGCAGCGCTAATGCGCCATCGTGAGCATCCCCTCCAAGGAGTTAATAGGACATATTGTAACCGGAGTCAATCAGGTTCACTTCATTAACGGCGCCGGACCAGACACAAGCAAGGATTGTCCAAACACGAGTCTCTTCAGGAAAGGCAAGATCTTTATTGTGTCGTCACACAAGTGCTCACACAGGATTGAATCTCTAAGAGTGAGCCCCTCTTTCACCCCGTGCAAGGGGTCTTATACTCAAAAATACGTAATTAGGTACATCCCAATTAGCCCACCTCCCGCTGACACTTTATTCCATCCCACGTGGGTTAATACCTCCCATCATTAGCATAAACACAAAGAACATTCCACATTTAACTATAAATTGATACACTTCATGTTAGTTTGACAGTATGTGATTTGTTTGTGCTGTCTTTCTCCGGCCAGCACCTCCCTCCCTGTTGGCTTTGTTTATTCAGATAGCCAGGGACCTGGTCTGGTTTCTGTGCTCCCTTTGTTCTCTAGCGCATCGCTCTGACCTTGCTTCATTCATAAATCTCTATGTGTCCCTTATGCCAAGAGCTGGCCGGATCCTGCCTGGATTTCTTGTTAGCTTTTCTAATCTACCACGCATTCCTTAAATTCTACGTGAGCTCAGCTCTTCTCTTCTAAATGAAATCTATTCTATTTACTTGGTGAACCAATATTCTGAACAAGATGGCTGCCTTGCTTATGGTGGCAACCATCTTTCAGCCTGGTTCTCCTTCATTCCCCCCTTGGCTCAAGTGTCAGTATCTTTTTCCTGGCACTTGTAGCCATTACACTCCACTATTCTGAAATTCTGAATATTGGGGGGACTTCCCGTTCGCTGGGAACATTCCCTGCGGGATTATCAGTGGTATCTTCTGTGTTTGTGTGGGTGTCAGTGCTGCCTTGCATAGTGGCCATATGCATAGCCCTATGCGGTATATCAGTATCCCTATGATCAAGACCACCACTACCATGAGTATCATGGATCCAATCTGTGAGATAAATCTCAGGATTGATCCAAACCATTCTCCCATTGCTCCGAACCCACGGAGCGGATTCCAGCCTTCGGCAGCAATCCTTCTAGCTGAGGCCTGCAACTGTGCTACCTTTTCCTGGTGGTCTTGAATTACCTGGTAATAATCTGGGACTTCGTGTGTAGTGTTTCTGATGAAGGTGCAACATTCATAGTGCATCGTCATTTCACACAATCCATTCAATGCCGCACTGATCTGCTCAAGCGCCATATCATGTATCATCTGCACCTTTCGTATCTCTCGCATTTCCAGATTCAGCAACTGGATATCCATACTGGTTCTATTCAGGATCTCATCCATCAGATTGACATAGCTATTCAATCTCCTCATTATCTCTCCTCCCCATCCAGTCCATGCTGGCAGCCATGTCCATATTCGATCCATCTTTGCAAACAACTCTCTCTTCGGTCTTTCAAACACCAGTGGGTACCTAGGGTGTAGTTCTGTGTCTGTGTTTGTGTCTTCTCCCCTTAGTCTCTGTATTGGGACCAGTTTAGCCAAATAACACATTCCTGTTATTGTTGGTGGAACCCATGTGTAACACACTCTCCCACAACACACCTGGTATCCCTCTTCTAACATGAATGGTGATAGGTGTAGTGTTCCCTTTGCTAATTCCAACATCATTCGCCTCATTCGTCTTGTCGTCTCCAGCACACTCTGCATCCCACCAGACTCATCTTCAATTACTCTCTCTTGTTGACTCGTGAGTTTCCTGCACTGTATATATAGATAATTTGAGTGTCCCTCTGTGTCAATTGTGTATATGTATGATGTCCAATTAAATTTGCTTGAGTAACACCCTTCCTTTATGTGTGTCTCTATCTGGCCCTATTTGGAAACACCATTCTGGAGGATATATGTACCCTATTATGGGATACCCAGCTTCATACATTTCTGGTTGTTCTCTGGGTGGCCGGAAAGAATGTATTGTAATATTCCCTGATGCAAACATACTCAGATTCATTGGAACAGAAGCAAATGGGATATGGATTGTCTCTGGGTGCATTCTGCTGCACACCCAACATGCTTCCTGCCCAGATTTCTTAGCATAGTCATATTTAAATTGCACAAGCAAATGTCCTCTTGGCAATATCTCAGAGGATACTTCTCGCTTTTGTCTCCACATGGTACGGTTCTCCATCACCAGGTGCGTACCATTCCAGATGTGAGAAATATCCACTTTCCCCGCGGCATTTGTACAATTAGGGCATGCTCCACGTGAGAGTCCATAAATCAAATTAGCAAGGTATAGAATCAGCGCCACAACTGCCCCGATTGTCAGAATTCCTTGGGCAATTCTTTTCACAGCCACATAAACCCAATCCCTCCCCGCCGGAATTTCAAAAGTGAAGAACATATCAGGACAATCAAGGGTGGGGGCCGGGCCCCTAAAAAACACCCTGTGGTTATCCCCCGTCGGCAGGTGGTCAGGGCCTGTGCCCATCAAAACACCCATCTCCGCTGGCGGGTGGTCAGGGCCTGTGCCCATCAAAACACCCACTTGTTGATCCTTTGAATCATCAGGGTTAGGATCATTTAGGTGCTTGAGACTGTGGTCTTTGTCAGCTTCAGCCTCAGCGGATTGGTCTCGTTGGCGATGACCTTCCATGTTTGCTCAGGACTGGCAGCTGCTTTTATTCTGGAGTGATGTATCCACGGGACCACCTCGGCAACCTTTACTGCTGTAGGGGTTGATAACAGGACAAGATAAGGACCTCTCCATTTTGGACCCAGTGGATCATTTTTCCACTCTTTTACCCATACTGAGTCACCCGGACAATACTTATGCAGTGAAGGATACAGAAAATGCGGTATATTATCCCCCCCAAGTATTTAACTTCTGCATTGATTTACCCAACATTACTACCTGATCATTTAGTTTAGTTTCTCCCAATGCCCGAAGGTCCCCCCTTAGTCCATTAATCAGAGGGGTTGGCCGTCCAAACATAAGTTCGTACGGACTTAACTTCAATTGGGGGGTTGGTCTGCACCTAATGTGCAAAAGGACTATCGGCAGCAAGTCCAACCAGCCTAATGACGTCTCTTGGCACAGTTTGGACATCAGAGTCTTTAGGGTACGGTTCATTCTTTCAACTTTTCCCGAACTTTGGGGCCTGTAGGCGGTATGTAGCTTCCAGGTGATGCCCAGTAGCCGGGCAAGTTGTTGCAAACAGTTCTGGATAAATGCAGGGCCATTGTCCGACCCTATCTCGAGTGGAAGTCCGTAACGTGGTATTATTTCTTTCATCAGGCTCTTTACCACTTCTGTTGTCTTTTCAGTTCTTGTTGGGAGGCTTCCACCCATCCCGTTAAAGTACATACCATCACTAGTAGATATTTGTATCCTTTGCAGGGTGGCAGTACTGTAAAGTCTATTTGTAATGATGCCATTGGGGATAGCCCGATTGGCTGTTTCCCTGGGGGTTGAGACGGGCCTGTTCTTGGGTTGTTTTTGGCACATGTTACACACTGCTGAGCTGTTGTTTTGCAGATTGCTGACAATCCTGGTACGTAGAAATGTGGCTCCAACTGTTGCTCCATCATTTCTCTCCCTCCATGGGTACTTGCGTGAAGTGCTCTCACGATTTCAGGAGCCAGTGTTGCTGGTAGGACCATTCGTCCATTCTCCATCTGGAACCATCCATCTTCTCCATAACCTCCAGGTTCTTCTGTCAGCCACTTCTTTTCTTTTTCTGAGTACACAGGTGTCCATTCGCTCAGTGGTGCTGGTAGAAGTGCAGCTACCACTGGTTTTGGTTTGTATCGTGCCAATTCTCCATGATTCCCCCAGATAAATTCTTCTTTTGGAAAATAGTATCGCCATGCGAAAAACAATAAATCTTGTCTGTCTTGTGAATCTCTTACTGCTGGTATGAAAAAGTCCATTGCACTTTTCTTCATTCTTGGCAGTCTGTTCTTGATAAGGATCTCCTTGAGGAAGAACCTCACCAGTGGGACTTGATATTCTTCTGCTCCCAATTCTCCCAGACTGTGCAGTATTCGTGTGATTCGTAGATTATTGTGAGGATGGTTTGTCAGATTTTCAAATCGTGACGCGAAATTTTCTGCTCGTTCAACCTCAGTTGTTTCTTTGTCTTCCTCCTCCCCCACTATTTTTACGCCGAAGAATTTCAGCATCATTTTGTAAGCTCTGCGTAGTCTTTGCTGAACTTCTGAGGTGTTAATCATCAGGCGTGTCTCTTGCGGATTTAGGGGAGTAGAGTAGAAATTTCGGCCTTGTGTCCGAGTTGGAAAAAGCCATTGGATATAATCATGATTGAGTTCTAATAGTTCAAAGTCATTTTGCCATTTGTGCAGTATTATTTCAATGAACTCGCCGTGGGGTTCAAACTTTTTCAAATTCATGTAGAACTCGTAATTTGGCATTGAAGGTTGAGGCTCTTGTTTGCAGATCAGTACTTTAGCTTGATCTTCTGTTGGCGGTGGCAGTTTTGCAGCTGCTTTTGCGGCCTGGTCCGCGCGTCTGTTACCTTTTGGAATTTCATCACGGCCTTTTTGGTGGCCTCGACAGTGCATGATGCTGACAGCACTTGGTTTCCACACTGCTTCCAGGAGGGCCGTGATTTCTGCAGCATATTTAATTTGTTGTCCTGAAGACGTGAGTAGGCCTCTTTCTTTGTAGAGTGCACCATGTGCATGGACTGTCATGAAGGCGTACTTGGAATCTGTGTAGATATTCACCCTTTTGCCTTCAGAAATTTCAAGGGCTCTGGTTAAAGCTGTTATTTCAGCTAGTTGTGCAGATGTGTGGCCTGGCAGTGGCTTTGCTTCGATAACTTCTTCTGCTGAGACTACTGCATAGCCGGAGACTTTCTTCCCATCATCCATGTAACTGCTTACCATCAGTGAATAGCTGTAGATCGTATTTGTCTAGGGGTACGTCTTTCAAATCTGGCCTGCTACTGAACACTTCTTCCATGACTTGGAGGCATTCATGATCTGGATCCTCTTCACAGTCAGGCAGTAAAGTAGCAGGGTTCAAGGTAGCGATGAGGTCCAAATGGACCCGTGGATTTTCACACATCATGGCTTGGTACTTCGTCTCATCCGGCTGTTGCTGAACCAGTAACCTCCTTTGACATCCAGCAGAGCCTTGACAGCGTGGGGCACCTTGACATGAAGAACTTGTCCAAGGGTCAGCTTGTCTGCTTCTGCTATCAGCATTGCGGTGGCAGCCACTGCTTTCAGGCATGGGGGTAGGCCGCAGGCCACAGGGTCGAGTTGCTTGGAGAGGTAGGCCACAGGCCTCAGCCAGGAGCCAAAGGTCTGGACCAATACTCCTGTTGCTGTTTGGTTATGTTCATGTACGAACAGCTGGAAAGGCTTGCTGTGATCTGGCAGGCCCAGTGCAGGAGCTTCCATTAGCAGAGTCTTTAATTTCAGGAACGCTGCTGTTTGCTCCTCTTCCCAATGAAAGGGGTCTAGTTCTCCCCCTTGGTGGCTTGATGAAGCGGCTTGGCAATGTCTGCGAAGTTGGGGATCCACAGGCGGCAGAAGCCTGCAGCTCCCAGGAACTCACGGACTTGTCTCCTGGTCTTTGGTTGGGGGATGCGGCACACTGCTTCTTTTCTTTCTGCCCCCAGTGCACGTTTGGTACCTGTTAACTGGAAACCCAGGTATTTTACACTCTGTTTACATATTTGTGCTTTCTTTTTAGAAACTCTGTAACCTGCTTGGCTTAGTAGGTGTAGCAAAGCTTTTGTGGCGGATAAACAGTCTTTTTCTGTGGGAGAAGCCAGTAATAAATCATCAACATATTGGAGTAACACTACTTTGTCTGGCTGAGCGTTGAAGGCGAGGAGATCTTGGCTGAGCGCGCACCCGAAAATCGTGGGCGAATTTTTGAAACCTTGAGGGAGGCGCGTCCACGTCATTTGATGACGCGCCCCCGTGGTAGACTCTTCCCACTGGAATGCAAAAAGGGCTGGCTTGCTGGAGCCAGGCGGATGCAAAAGAAAGCGTCTTTTAAATCAAGCACTGTGTATATTGTGTATCTCCGGGGATTAACGCCAACAAATTGTATGGATTTGGAACCACAGGGTGTAGTGTTACGGTGGCCTCGTTGACAGCTCGTAAATCTTGGACAGGGCGGTACTCTTGTGTGCCTTCTTTCAATACTGGCAATAGGGGTGTGTTCCATGGTGACACGCAGAATTTCAATATGCCGTTATCTTTAAGTCTCTGTAAATGTATTTGTATGTTCTGCTTGGCTTTTTGTGGGATATGATATTGTCTTAGGGCCACAGGCGTTGCGCCGGGCTTTAATTCCACATATACCGGGGGTATGTTTATGGCAAGTCCTGGCGGATTTTCCTCCGCCCACACCCCAGGAATTTCAAGGAGTAGTGCATGCGGGTCCGGCGCGGCAGGCAGAGTAGGTGCCGTGCGCCATTCTTCCTCCCTTGGCATAACTACTGCAATTTTCACAGATTGTGGATTGTGCGGACTGGCTGGAGTATGCTGCCGAATAGAGCTGCCACTCTCAGGCAGGTCTAATTGAGCGTGACCCCCGGAAGAAACGTAATTTGGGCTTGCAATTTGCACAGGATATCCCGCCCCAGGAGTTGGATGGGACATTCGGGCATATACAAAAATTCATGTTCAACATTATGCCCACCCACACTACATTTTCTAGAAGCAAGAAAAGGATATTTAGCAGACACTCCCATTGCTCCCATAATATCAACCTCATTTCCCACTGGAGGTGCAATTTGTTTAGTTACAACAGAATATTCGGCACCGGTATCAACCATAAAAACCTCTTCTTTATTTCCCACTCTCATTGTGACCGTGGGCTCGTGGCTACCGAGCGGGATGGGCCCAGGTCCCCGTCAATATGCATCCTGCCCTTCAAATGATGTCCCCGCCAGTCCCACAAACCCCGCTCCATTCCCTTCATTTCTCTCATACCTTCCGTCTGTTACCTGGCCGTTAGAGGCTTGACCTCCCGCCTCCCCAACTTCACCTTGTCCCCCAAATTTAGCCAAAAATGCAGGACAGTCGTTTTTCCAATGACCTTCACCCCGGCACCACGCGCACTGATTGGGTCCTAGGGGTTCCCTGGGGGTTCCCCTACCTCTTCCTCGGGCCCCCCTACCCCTTGCCCTCCCTCTGTCTGGGCCACCTCGCCCTCCGCCATTCCCCATGTATCCAACCACCCCGGTATGTCCCTTCTGTTTCTTTATCTCCTCTAGATCCCGGTTATGATACACCTTATTAGCGATCTCAACTAACTCGCTAATACCTTTTCCCAAAAACCCATCTATTCTCTGTATTTTGTTCCGTATATCCCTCTGTGACTGACCCACAAACGAAGAGTTAATTAACCTCTGATTCTCCGTCGCTTCAGGATCAATAGGACTATACATTCTGTACGCATCCAGCAATCTCTCTAGAAACGCACTTGGGGATTCCTTAACCTCTTGCACCACATCTGCTATTTTTCCCATGTTTGTGGGCTTCTTCCCTCCCGCTTTAACACCCATAATTACAGCGGTTCTGTATGTCTGCAGATGGGCAACTCCTTCAGCTGTATTGTACGGCCATTTAGGATCTGTTCTGGGGTAGTGTTCCTCTGCCCATGCTTCTGGATGAGGCTTAGCATCTGCTACAGCTTGGGCGAGTAAAATCTTTTGCGCGCTACTATTTATTCGGGCTCTTTCCTCTGTGGTAAACATTGTCAACATTAATTGCTGACAATCTGCCCATGTGGGGTTATGTGTGAGCATAACTGACTCTATCATACTGGCCACTGCTGCGGGATTTGTGGAATACAGTGGTGTGTGTGTTTTCCAGTTAAAAAGATCTGTTGTCGTGAATGGGACGTATGTGTATTGCATTGGCCCTGGGTTCCCATCCGCTAATGGGGGGCCTGGCACCTCTCTCAGCGGCAATTGCAAAGCACTTTTGTGGGGAGTGTGTTGGTACAGATCCCGGGGTTTATGTATATTATTCGCTGCGCGTGTGGTGACACCCTGTTTTTCTTCCTCTTCTCTATCATCACCACTCTCGTGGGGCACTAATTTATATATGCTCCCATCGGGCATCTCAATCTTCTCTGGTGGAGCCTCTCCATCCCCTCCACCCACTGCACCCTGCTCTTCCTCCGCAGGCGCACGGGACGGAGCAAAGGGAGCTGGCCGAGCAACCGCAGCTGCCTGCTCCCCCCTCTCCGCCCGCGCAATCGCGGCATTCAGAGCCTCCCTGGCTGCCCCATAACATGATGGGTAGGACGGGGGCAGATTATCACTCTCTTCCGGTTGATCTAACACCGGCCTCCCTCTCTCTCCATTACTCTGGGGGTCCTGCTTCTTATTTCTCCCCGCTATCATTATAAAATGACTCTTGTTCTTAATGCAATATCTCCATATATCTATATACGGATACTGTTCAGGATGTCCATACTGTTCCGTAATTTGGGAGTGTACCTTCTGTACCAACTCCGGGTCCATTGACCCCTGTTCTGGCCATCCTGAGACTAACATCGGCCACACAACTGTACACATTACCTTTAATTTCTCTTTTGTCAATTCTACACCATAGTCATGGGTTTTATATAATGCATCAAAATTTCGCACCATATACTCTAGGGGCGTCTCCCCTTTCTTTACTTTCTTGGGCTTTGATGACCCGTTACCCATTGTCACTCCCGGACTCAGTACTTTTTGCAATACAGATATATTATTTCAATAACAATTTTAGAATTTACAGTCTGATACTTCAATCAACAGTCCTTTTGTGTCTGAGGCGCTTCCCCCTTCAGTAGCCGACTGCAGTCGCCTGAGTCGAAAACGTACGTCCGGGGTCCACTTTCAAATTTGCTTCCTCGTGGAGCGAGTAGGCGCACGTTCACTCACAGCACTCGAGTCAGTTCATTCACAGCACATACCGTATCAGATACTTTCAACACAATACAGAACATATATCACTTCAACTCTTTCTATTAGCCAAGGGTTTATTCCCTCCTTTGTGGCTCCTTATACCCCGTAATTTGAACTCTAACTCTTGACTGCGTGTGACTATGTGCACCCCGTTCCTTGTCTACACTTCCACCTGCAATTCCACTTTGCCTTATGGATAATCTACCCACTCAGCACCACTATCTCTGCAGCTATCGTTGGCTTCACTATAAGCCCTTGTCACTATACGACGTACACACTAGGCACTGACTTCAGGCTCTCAGCCCAGTCACAGAAAAATCCTCCTCCTTTCCCGTTTACCCACGTGGTGAAGCTCTGTTTACAAACACTAACTGACGTCTGCAACTCCACGTGGCTACCTTCTCCCTCTCTAACAGAACTATACTTTGATTGGCATTCAATTCCCCCGAATCCAGACACCCGCTAGCCACTCTGGCTCCTCAGCTATGTCAGTGCTATCAGCGGCGGGCTAGATATGCCAATAGGATGGTGGCCATCGCATCCTCTTATCCGTCTATCTCAGTCGGACGTTTCCCTTAGATACCGGTATCTCCTTCAGACATACAAAACATAGAAGACACGTTACCTATCGCCGGCGCTGCTCGCTGTTTCCCAGACTCGTGGTGTCCCAGTTCCCGGGCCGGGGGTCCGTTTGGGACGAGACGAGGTCCACTGAACAGGAAATCCTGCTTGGCGCCTGCAGATGTCAGCTCACCTTCAACGGACGCCCAACCAGCGGGATTCTCGTGCACCTGCAGTCAATATCGACGCACTGTGTTCAGCAGCCGTTGCCTGTGTCTTGGCAAGGGCCCGTATCCCGGCCAAGAGCCCCCAAGAAATGTAACCGGAGTCAATCAGGTTCACTTCATTAACGGCGCCGGACCAGACACAAGCAAGGATTGTCCAAACACGAGTCTCTTCAGGAAAGGCAAGATCTTTATTGTGTCGTCACACAAGTGCTCACACAGGATTGAATCTCTAAGAGTGAGCCCCTCTTTCACCCCGTGCAAGGGGTCTTATACTCAAAAATACGTAATTAGGTACATCCCAATTAGCCCACCTCCCGCTGACACTTTATTCCATCCCACGTGGGTTAATACCTCCCATCATTAGCATAAACACAAAGAACATTCCACATTTAACTATAAATTGATACACTTCATGTTAGTTTGACAGTATGTGATTTGTTTGTGCTGTCTTTCTCCGGCCAGCACCTCCCTCCCTGTTGGCTTTGTTTATTCAGATAGCCAGGGACCTGGTCTGGTTTCTGTGCTCCCTTTGTTCTCTAGCACATCGCTCTGACCTTGCTTCATTCATAAATCTCTATGTGTCCCTTATGCCAAGAGCTGGCCGGATCCTGCCTGGATTTCTTGTTAGCTTTTCTAATCTACCACGCATTCCTTAAATTCTACGTGAGCTCAGCTCTTCTCTTCTAAATGAAATCTATTCTATTTACTTGGTGAACCAATATTCTGAACAAGATGGCTGCCTTGCTTATGGTGGCAACCATCTTTCAGCCTGGTTCTCCTTCAATATCTTTTGCTGCCGGGCCACATGTCTGGCAGGATCCTGCCTCTAGTGAGATCCTGCAGGTCCATGGAGTGATCACGGAGGAAGACTGGGGACTTTTTTCCCAGTCTCACTCTGCTCCTGACAGCCAGAAGCGGCAGATCGGGACACCGTTCTCGCCGCGGGATGAGAGGGGAGTATTTGATTTTTTTTTGGGGGGGGGGATCCAGCTGCTGCTAACTGATTCCGCAGAAACAGATTCAGTTTGCTCCACCTCTAAGCTGTAGCAAACTTTTTCAGTTAGTGGCAGTGGTTCATAATTAGCATTAGGACTTTGTAATAATTACTCATTGCTTACACTTTGCTTTCTCCATGTTATGCATAGGGAGCCCATTAGCGATCGAGAGGTGATCTGTGCAACGCGCTTTCAGCTCCATTAACCTAGCACTAACGTTCATTTATGTGAGCGCTAGCTTTAAGGAGGTAATAGGGCCCTAAGTGTGGGAACTCACCATGATTTCTGAACCCAATTAGAAACTATCATCTCACACTTAACACAAACACACTTTCAAATCTGATGTATTATTGTACATATATATGGATTTCATTGAAAATATGTGATAAGTCACAATAAATGTAGAATTTAACAGGGAAAAAAATGAACACCTGAATACAAGCTTTATACTGTAGTGTGTGGGACCAATGGGAATTCAGTTCTTTCTGCAAAAATAGTGGACGTACTCCATTCCTACACATTCCCCCTTCATCAAGACCCCCTTTTTAATACAGGCTGCATAGTGTTACCTGGCTAGATTTGCTAGGAGGGACTTACATGTCCGGTTGTTTCTGCTTTGTGTCGTTGTGGTTTAATCCCAATATGGTTGGCGATTGAATAGCGAGGTATAGGGTTAGTGTTCTTGTGTACTACTAGTGAAATGTACTGTATGTGTATAGGTGGATCTTCATACTATGTAACCATACATCAGATACTCTGTATATTCCCCTGTTGTATATATGTAAGAATGCTAAGAATAAAGCAGTCATGGAACTGTGGGAGTATTGTACGGCATAGAGATTTGGTTCAGTTCACTATTGTTAGGGGGCCGGTTATGGGCACTAGAATATTATAAGGTCTCTCCTGATCTTTAGCTATGCATGCCCTGTATCATCTATACAGACAGAGACAGAGTATAGAGTCACAGTGCTATGAATAGGAGCGGTCAGTCATACGTACTAATTTTAAAGGTTTATTGGTTATCGTAGATTATGTTTGTTTGGTTTTTTGAAGGTTTAATAAAGTATCAGAGATTTTGTAATGAAATATTAACTTTTAATTATACACACACTATACAGCCAATACGGGTGTCCTAGTACATTATGCAGGGATACCTTATCATCTCATTACTGTCTGTACATATGGGTTTAGTCCCATTGGGTTTTAGGTGACGGACTCACCCCCACCCCTTCAACCTCTGCAGTAATGCTGGCAGCTCTCATACGTCTATTTCTCAAAGACAACCTCTGGATATAACGCTGAGCGCTTGCACTCAACTTCTTTGGTCGACCATGGCAAGGCCTGTTCTGAGTGGAACCTGTCCTGGTTAACCGCTGTATGGTCTGTGCCACCATGCTGAAGCTCAGTTTCAAGGTCTTGGCAATCTTCTTATAGTGAAGAACACCTTTATGTAGAGCAACAATTCTTTTTTCAAATCCTCAGAGTTTTTTGCCACGAGGTAGCATTTTGAACTTCCAGTGACCAGTATGAGAGAGTGAGAGCCATAACCCCAAATTTAACACACCTGAGACCTTGTAATACTAACGAGTCACATGACACAGGGAGGGAAAATGGCTAATTGGGCCCAATTTGGACATTTTCACTTAGGGGTGTACACACTTTTGTCAGTGGTTTAGACATTACTGGCTGTGTGTTGAGTTATTTTGAGGGGACAGCAAATTGACACTGTTATACAAGCTGTACACTCACTACTTTACATTGTAGCAAAGTGTAATTTCTTCAGTGTTGTCACATGAAAAGATAAAATAAAATATTTACAAAAATGTAAGGGGTGTACTCACTTCTGTGAGATACTGTATGAGCTTCCGTATATGGCCAACATGCGTCCATTTTGTTTCTCGAGGTAGTCTAGTCAATTTCCCTGACATGTCATACCAAATTCAGTACTCAGGGGAGGTAAAGTCATGGCCTTCGGACCTAACTATTGAAGTTTGAACTGTTGCAATCTAACAGAAATAGCAAACTGAAATATTGATAGATGCTCTATGCAAGCAGATTTATTTTGCAGACAGCAGGGGTGATAATGTAAGGAACTTAATAACAGGTTTTGATGAATGCGCAAGGAAGGTGAAACCTTACAAAACAAAGCACAACCTTGTGAATTGACATTAGTACAATAGTTCTCACGTAGAGTTTTCAGTTCTGATTTTGGAGATAAATACTTAATATCAAAGACGAAACTAAAACTAAATTGTGTATCAGAACACCGAATGTGTTATGAGGAAGAAAGGCTTACTAAAATAATGTAGGGGAACCAAGTTAATCGAAAATAAAGCTATAGGAGACCTGTTTTACTCTACGTGATGTTTGAGGGGTAAGATTAAATTCAAACCAGTGCTATTTACTGTCCACCCCGATAAGTCCCGGGTAAGAGTTGATTAACGAGAGCATGAGTGTCAACCTCCGTGCACACCTCTGCAATTTGCCACAAAAATATGTTACTACTGACAGGCTGCAAATGAAGAGTAGACAACACATCAGTAACACTGCTGAAGTGCACTTTGCTCGTTGTTCTTCTACTCAACAGAGCCACTCACATGAGTGAGTTTGGGAAGGGTACAATACCTTGGAATAATGGCAGTGTCCTTCAGGTAGGGTTTCTAGATAGGGTTGCCAGGTCGACCATGTTTTCCTGGACACATATCATTAACTCATGTCGATGGGCAGTGTATGAAAAATGTTGATAAAATAAATTTAATCGATCAAAAATTTTAATGATTAATTTTCACAGCCCTAATTGAAACCACTGTAGTTTTCCAAATTACGTTAGTGTTTATCATCAGGGTGATTCAGAGAAAGGTGAAACTCCTGGAGAACTTTTGGAGAAGTGAAAATTCTAGGTCAAAATAGCTGATTTGGAAAGTGAGATAAATGGGAGAATTTTTCTGGTTTGGCTAGTTTGACCTAGAATTTTCACTTCTCAAAGTTCTCCAGAGTGTCACCTTTCTCTGAATAACCCTGCATGTCTTTAGATATAGTTTTATAATTAATATTTCCTTTTTTATTTTCCAATTTCCATTTCTTGGGCATGAAAGGGTTAATTCAAAATACAAGGCCTGTTTGTAATATAAAGCCATACAGGGTTATTCAAAGAGGTCCGATTTGCTGGAGAAAGGTAACCGAACGCTGAAATTCAGCCTTCGGTTACCTTTCCTGGCCGTTCGGCTATTCAGAGAGCAGGCAATTCGCCACCGGCTGGGTGGAGTAGAGGTAATGTTACCGCTCTGCATGGAGAGAGCCTGTGGAGACATGGGTTCAATCCCAGCGAGCAACCTCTCCAGTAAGTGTCCTTGGCAAGACACCTAACGGTACATACTCGCCACCCAGGACATACTTGAAAACGAGAGAAATCTCAATGTATCCTTCCTGGTAAAATCCTTTCACAAAAAAAAAAAAAAAATCCTGGCGAATTGCCTGCACATACGCTGCCTGCTCGAGGGCAGTGAAGCAATGCTTCGGCTTTTCAGAGAACACAAACCAGCAGTGAAAGGTTCCCGAAATGCCCTGCCATTCGGTGGTTTAAATCGGCAAGTTTATTCAGGAGAATCCCATAGGCTTCGATGTTAAAAATATTCCCGTTTTAATACAATATCTAATTAACCGTTGATTATAATATTCTGCAGTAAAGAGTCTCTTTATTTATAGATTTTTTAGGATATTTTAAGCATTTTTCGGGTTTTGTGTTTTTTAAACAAATTTCCGATTTATTTTTTTTGATTTTTTTTTTTCTAAACTTATTTTTTCTGTTACAAACCTTTTAACTATCATTCATTGAATCTTATATGTAAATTTCAGACATTTTCGCTCAGTAGTTTCTTTGCAAACAGCGTTTCACTTTTCAAACATTCAAGCGAACGGTTTTCTTAATTTATTCACTCCATTCGTCTATGGTGTTGGCTTTTTCCAGCGGCTGCACTGTGTGTGATCTGCTCCTGCTCGGGTTTTTCCGGTGTTTTCAGCGGGTTAATGCAGATGTTTTTGTGGGTTTCGGTTAGGGATGAGCCGAACACCCCAGTGTTCGGTTCGCATTCGAACTTGAACAATTTCAAAAGTTCGAGTTTGAACACGAACCGAACTCCATGCAAGTCAATGGGACTCAAAAGTTCGACTTTTAGAGTGCCCTCCAAGAGGGCATATATGCTACATATTTGCCATAAAAGGTGTATGGGGGTCCGGGTAGTGCCCTGGGGGACAGGAAACAAGGACAAAAAGTTTAAAATAAGACAATTTTAAAGGAACAGTCAGTTTTCCATAAAAAAGGGTTAAAAATAAAAATGAAAAATTCCTTCAAATATCGTGCCTAGGAGGTCCCCATAACCTGCCCGTGAAGTGGCGGATTTGTAGGATGTATAGAAATATCGCCATCAGAGACCCACACACAACACCTAGCCACCCTTAAGGGGTTAAAATGCACAGGGACTGGCTACTATCCTGTTAGATGAGGGAATGTATTATATGTATAAAGCTATATATGACAATGGATAGTCAGAGACTTTAGGGACTCAACTTGTACGCTTTATGATAGACATTTTCACGTTGTGTTGTGTTACTAATGCAGAAGCAGCAAGCCCTTCCACCACGCTTGCACCAAAACTATAGATCTAACACAATAATAATTGTATGCTCACATAGGCCCTTCGGGAGAGGTACATGACATACAAATACTGGAATATTACGTTTAAATCTAAGGAGTGTGATAAAGATTTTATTAAGCCCTTGATGACAAATGACGTAACATCTAGATCATTAATGATTGGCTTTACAGAGCCCTGGTCCTTAAGGGGTTAAACAGCATATCAGAGGAACATGTAGTAGAGAAATGAACACTTCTTAGAATTCAGAAGCACAGTGTTCATGTGCAGGAGCCAAACCCAGTCTGCAGGCAATGTATCAAATTCATGAGACCAGACTAATTAGAAGCAGATGTTATTTCCAAACACTAATTAATACCTGTTTATGCCGTTTGAGAGCCCTGTAAGCACATGTCATTTAGAGGTGAGAATCTTTGGACCTAGACATTAGGCAGACTGTAAAGCATGCTTTCCTTGTAAGCTAGAATATCCACATCACCCATTGCAGGATAAAGATGAAACACACAGGCGGTGCAAAAATCCTATGCAAGCCTCATACACGGTATGCCAGGGGTCTCAAACTCACGGCCCCCCAACATGATTTGGACTACAAGTCCCAGGATGATTTCAATGCAATACATGGCGAGGGAATACTGGGAGTTGTAGTTCAAAAACATCAGGGGCACCAGAGTTTGAGAGCCCTGCTGCGAGCACATGTCATTTAGGGGTGAGAATCTTTGCACCTAGACATTAGGCAGACTGTAAAGCATGCTTTCCTTGTAAGCTAGAAAATCCACATCGCCCATTGCAGTATATTAAAGATGAAACACACAGGACGCGCAAAAAATCCTATGCAAGCCTCAGGCACTCTAAGCACATGTAATTTTGAGGTGTGAAAATTTCAGAAAAATGTACACGTGTGCAAATCTTTGAAACAAAGCCAGAATAATTTTATGACAGTCACATTTGTCTGACAAACAGATAATACATTACGCTGCAGCATGTGTTGAAATTAGGGATGTGCGTTTCGTGTTTCGGAATTTCGGAATTTTCACGAAATTTCCCGATTCGTGTCGGACCCGAAAACCGATAGATCCGAAAAGTTTTCCGAGCCGAAACGAAAAAATTTCGGATTTTTCGAATGGACTTGAAATGTGTCAAATCGAAATTTATTTTTGCTCTATTCATGATTTCGGTTCCATTCGTGATTTCGGTTCCATTTCGGTAATTCTGGACATCGTATATTTAACTATTATCGGTTATATCGCTGATTCTGTAAATTTTGTATTTGTAAATGCATATCACTTGTTTCTTGTGGCATTCGGTTCAGTTTAGCGTTTTTTAAATCGTTTTGTTCATTTTATTTTGTTCCTTGGCTTTCATACCATTTTAATATGATTAAATAAAGTTGTGAAATGTATATTCAATTATTCATAAGAAAAAAAGGATCTTTATTTAATAAAAAAAAACACGATAGAATCTCCAGAATTATCGTAGACACTTTGAAACGAGGAGAACAGACGTTTCGAAAAAAACGAAAATTTCCGAAATTTCCGAAAAGTTGATACAAAAAACAAGCAAAGTGACCCGAAAACACGAAAAATGGTTGATTTTCCGAAAAAAATGTACACGAAAAACGAGCCGAATCGAAACAGAAATCGGTCGAAACGAGCCGAATCGAAAATTTTAAACATCCGAACAAATCAAATCGAACCGAAAAAAAAATCAGTGCACAAGCCTAGTTGACATATGTTGGTGGATGTATGTAATGTGTGTTATGTGTATGTAACATGTTTATGCTATTATACATACCGCTTCTTGACGACGTACACAGTCCGTCCATTGCTAATCATCGCCCACATGCGTGCCTTCTTGCCCTGGGTAGTTTTTTAATTCAATATCTAATAAACTGTTGCTTATAATATTCTGCAGTAAAGAGTCTTTTTATTTCTAGATTTTTTTAGTATTTTTTTAAAGCATTTTTTATACTTTTGTAAATTATTTTTTTCCAACTCGAACCGAACACGCCAAAAAGTTTGAAGTTCGCGAACTTTCAAACTGCCAATGTTCGAATCGAACTCCGAACTGATCGAACCGAACAGCTCATCCCTAGTTTCGGTGTGCATTCGCCCTTGTTTTGCGGTGAGTTTTCGGCGACTTTTCCCTGCAATTCAGGGACCCTGTGGTGCTTGCTGAATACACCGCAGGGTTGCTGAAATTGGATCGCCAAATCGAACTGAATTGAAGAGAACGAAAAGTCACCGTACGTGTGGTGACTTTTCGATTTTCTTTGAATAACCCTGATAGGGTCTGATACTATTAAGGTGAAGGACCAATAAAGGGCCACATACCGGCTCCATGAAACCAACAGATAAGGACAAAAGATTTTAAATATTTGATAATATTTTGCACTCATGCAGGATATGTTTTCCCATTAAAGCCTCTTTTCATATTTTTAGTTGCTTTTATCTGGTTTTGATTCTTGATGCCTTCACGCAGTTCGGTGAGGTGAACAGATTTTTTTTTCCTTTTTTTTCTTGAAGCATTAGCTGGCCCCAATCAATAAATAAAAGTCAGCCACTGGAAACCTAATTCAGAAAACCCACAGAGCCTAAATAATTCCAGCTAATTGTAATGGATGCAGTAACACTCCTACGCCCACCCGCTGAGACCTGAGAAATTTGCAAAAAAAAGGATGTCATTATATGAGCGCTTTTGCTTTTGCTTCTGCGTTCTCCTGCTTATTTACGTCTATCAATTAAATATATGGCTAACTACATCCTATCTTTCCTCAGCAGTTGTTTAGCTTTTCTCAGCTCAGACACCAGAAGTAAGAAACGTGCAATTTATATCCATGTTTGCTCTTTTATATGGAAACTTAGCACAACGCCTTAACTATTTCATCCCAATCATGATGTTTCATAGTTCGGCACTATTTCAGGCTGTTTGTAGTGCATCCTCATTTTTACATCTGATAATGGCAACAATCAAAATATTCCTTTCCTTACAGAGATACATACTGTATATTTAATAAGTGCATTTCCTTTATATATGTATCATGCTAATAAAGAGTCTCACTTTTCTACAGTACACAGAGAGCTAATTTTATCTCATACTGGAATGCCTAACATACCTAGACTACTTCTTTATTTTTCAAATTATTTCTTATTAATTTCTGTGTTTTTACTTCTTTTGTCTTTCTTCTACTGTCTTCTTCTGTCTTCTATCTTCTTCCCCAGATTCTCCCTCTACAGTCTATTATGAACGTCTGTGCCAGGCTCATCCACCTCACTTCACGTATCTCTCACACCTCCCTCCTCTGTCAATCTCTACACTGGCTCCCTGTCTCCTATAGAATCCAATTCAAAACATTGATCCTCACACACAAAGCTCTCCATAACTGCGCCCCTGCCTGCATCTCCTCCCTTGTTAACAGATACATCCCATCTTGACCACTTTGCTCTGCCAATGATCTGATGCTATCAGCTCCCAGTACCCGCACCCCCAACTCCCACCTTCAGGACTTCTCCTGAGCTGCCCCCTCTCTGTGGAACTCCCTGCCCTGCAGCATCAGACTCTCCCCATCTCTCCAGTCCTTCAAGAAGTCTCTGAAAACTCATTACTTTAGAGAAGCCTATCATCTCACTCCCTAATCCCCCTCTGTTCATTTTCTGCTGCATCTTCCCACACAGCCCACATGCACTCCGTTATATAACATTCTCTATTTACCCTCACCTAGTGTGTCACCCCTATCCTCTTAGATTGTAAGCTCTTGAGCAGGGTCCTCTCGCCTACTGTACTGTGTGTTTAACCTGTATGTATATTTGTTATTCTGCCTCCCATTGTACAGCGTTACAGAACCTGTTAGCGTTTTGTTAAAAACTTGTAACTGTAACTTCTTCTTCTTCTAGCTTTTTCTTCCTTCTTCTTTGTCATTCTTTCTTTTTTTTTCGTTCTTTCTTTTTCTCATTTTTTTCTCCTTCTTCTTCCTCCCTCTTATTCATCCTTCTTTCTTCTCCTTTCTTCTTCCTCATTCTCTCTTTTTCTTCATCCACAACACTTTAACCCCTTCACTACCGATATCAAGATATCTCGGTTCTTCAAAGGCACCATCTGTTGCCTCGATATCTCAATATAATAATCTGCAGCCCAAAAGCAAATTAAATTAATTTTCTGCAAATGAATTACGTTTGCTTTTGGGCTGCAGAAGGTGCCCTCCAAGGTTTAGCACTGTGGGCATAGAGCTAAAACTTTAAAATCGGCAGCTGAAAGCTCTGAAATATCGGGCGTTCAGACGCTGTCAGCAGCTGATGCAGGAGAAATAGAAGAAACTAGATCTGCTGTTAAAACCTCTGTGACTCAATTTGGCAGTAGATGGCGCCATCACTGGCCAAATAGGTATTACTGTACAATTTCGTAAAAAGTATTTTTCAAAAAAAACACTGGTTCCTGACAATATTTATTTGAAAAATCACTTGGTAGTGAAGGGGTTAAATGTCTTTTTTAATTTCTGTTAAAATATTATTATAATGCTGCTACCACAATGGAGTTGTTTTCAGGGTGATACGTGACAGCTATGGTAGCACTTCTTTGAGAGTTATCAACCACCTGTTTGGTGTCTAATAGTTGGCTGGCATTTATTTATTTATTTTATCCACTAGATTACCAGCCATGAGGTTTTGTTATGTTTTTGTGACCTTGATATTTCCCAGAATTTGAATTTAGTATCTGCAATATGCTAGGAAACTGAACTACTAGGACAGAAATTCAAACAGCAATGTGGTTTTATTTATTTTTTATTGTAATAAGATTTTATTAAAACTTAGAAAAAGTACAGCTATAATGACAACATTGATGCATTCACATTAGCACAAAACAGCAGTCCAGATGGTACAGTGAACAAGAAGCGTTGCAAATTTACTGCTGAGATAGAAGTCGTGACAGTATACCACACATAAACCAAGCAGAACATTTTTTCAAGAATAGTATAAACCAGTAATGAGAGACGAAATAAGGACAGGGGCATATTACCATGCGGAGTCCACACAACCTATGGACATGGGGTCAGGAGGACCAAGGGCGCATGGTGTCAATATCATAGGACACAAGGATGCAATGTGGTTTTAATCCTTTCACCTAAAGTAATAGTCTTTCAAGTAGGAACTGGGATTCCAAGGATTTAAAGAGACCTTTAAAATACCACTCTGTCTTATACTCAACATACACAAATGCACTCATACCTACACATACTTACTGTTTTGCTTCCTTTAATCCCTTCACTACAAAGTGATTTTCCCAAAAAACCCTGTCAGGAAACTGTTACTTTTTTTTGGGAAGTCCGTTTAAATAACACAGTAAGACACAATTGGGAGCATTTCCAATATATTTCTTGCTGCAACAACCTATTTTCAGGGAGATATCACCACCTGCTGGCGAAAAGTAGTTACTACTGTTCTGAGCTTCGTGCAGGATCAGTTGGAGAGCTGTTTGTTAGTAACAATCCCCAGCTTATTTTAAAACTGTCAGCACCTCGGGTATCATTCATGACCAGGGTGCGGATACTTTAGGGGGAATGCTTTAGCGCCAAATGCAAACAACAGTTTGCAACAAATGCCTTTCTTTTGCAGTGATACAGCATTGCCCCAGAAAATGTTAATATAACTCATGCTGCTGTGTCTGCTGATGCTGGTAGTGAAGGGGTTTATGCCAATGTTAGATGAACGCAGTCTGAGCGCACTCTGTGTGCGTGCATAACGGATAGATGTACTGACAGAAGATACTGTAGACACCACATGGTCCTGTGTTTTTTTTGATGGACATAGAATAAAAAGGGGAACTATGGGAAATAAAATTAATATGAAAAATTTGAAAAGGATATGAAAAGCCATTTTGTGTGTCAAGGTGCTGGATGTCACAAATGACATCTCCTCATCACTCACACAGAACGCTACACGGATGTGGTGCACTCTGTGCGTCTGTGGTAGCGGTTTTACGTTCTTGCCTAACTTGCGTCCGTTTGCCACGTGCGTTGTGCATGCACAGTTGGTGCGTATGTACTTTGTGTGTGGGTTTCTATTGATCATGATTCTATGCTACGACGGACGTTAAACTGTGCAGCAACACGGACATGATAACTGCGTTCATCTGACACCGGCCTAAGAGGACAACTTCTTTTTCAAGCCATTATTTAAGACGATTTATGTGTACCTACCCTTTTCCTTGTTTCAGGCCAATGGTAAAGCACCATTGGTCCACGCCATTCATAAAACCGCTTGCATTGGAGGCTGACCTCTGATTGACAGGAGTATGACAGGCACAACCTGCTCTCTCTTTTCCCTCTAGTGGTGGATACAGAGTATGACAGGCACAGGCACAGAAAAACAGTTTTTCTGTCATATTTAATTTTTTTTACTAGTAAAGTATATGACGAAAATAATGGTATCTTTAGAAAGTCCATTTAATGAGAAAAACGGTATATATTATGTGTGGGTACAGTAAATGAGTAAAAGGTAATTTACAGCTAAACACAAACTTCAGAAAGTTAGTTAATATTTTTGTATATCTGGCTCTGATACTAACCAATGTCTCACCAGCCACTGACCTCACCGCACGTCCCTGGTGTAATCTCAAAAATGAGTGATAAATCTGTACCACCATAGAAATAAAGTCCTTGCTTAGCTTACACTCCTTCTAGGTAGAAGGGAGTCACTGCATCACATGTTACAGAACTTGCTGATAAGGCCTGACTTAAAAATCCCGTCAAAACGTAATTTTCTGCACTGCTTAGATATTCTTATTTGCGTCAGGCATGGATGATGTTTAACCTGTTTATTGCAGACTTCTGCCTCATGCAGGTATTCTCTTTTGTTTTTCTGTCGACAATCCTATACTATAAAAGAGTAAGGCTTGGCGTGTCCGTCGCCAAGCCTACTCTGCGCATGCGCAACCAGCGGCGGTTGGCTGCGCGCGCATGCAACCGCCGCGGCACGAGCCGGCTGTGTGCTCGCCGCGGCGGTTACAAGATGCACACAGCAGCCGGGTAGAGGCTGCGCTCGCAGCCTCTACCCGGCTGCCGCGCGCATCCAACCCCTGAGCGGCGAAGGGAAAGTTCCCTCGCTTCCGCTCTTTGAAGGACCCAAGCCGCGGTCACGTGGGAGTCCCACGTGACCGCGGCTTGGGTCCTTCAATGAGCGGAAGCGGGGAACTTTCCCTTCGCCGCTCGGGAAGGTAAGTATGTGGCTGAGAGCTCCAGGGGCGGCTGTCCGAATGCCGATAGAGCATTCGAACAGCCGCCCCATGTCTGGTCTGGGGTCTGAGCTTGGGGGCAAATATCCATGAGAGCGTGGGGGCAAATATCCATGTGCTGGGGCAGTATATCCATGAGCTGGGCAGTATCCACGAGCTGGGGCAGAATCCATGTGCTGGGGCAATATATCCACGAGCTGGGGCAATATATCCACTAGCTGGGGCAATATCCACGAGCTGGGGCAATATCCACGAGCTGTGGCAATATCCACGAGCTGGGGCAGTATATCCACGTGCTGGGGCAGTATTAATAATAGACTGCCCTCTGGGCAGGCTTTCCAACTAGTATAAAATAAAAAAGTTGTTTGTTGCTCAGTGTAGTCCTTTAGCCCAGGGGTCAACAACCTTGGTCCTCCAGAAATTTTGGAACAACATCTCCCATGATGCTCAGCCACTCATTAGGTTGGCTGGGCATCATTGGAGATAGTTTCAAAAGATCAAAAGGGCCAAGGTTGCAGACCCCAGCTTCAGCCCCTTCCCTACCAAATGATCTACCATAAAACCACTGGCAGGACCCATTAGTGGCAGGACCCATTAGTTTTATCGAAAATTACTTTACATTACCCACACAGTAAATATTTGCAGAAATGTCCCACTCGCTGGATATAAGTTCTATTTGACAGGCTAACAGGTCCCTCTGCTGGCCAAAAAGTGCTACTACATTTACATTACAGCTTGGGCTACGTGTTTCCTTGCAGGAAAAATGGACCTGCAAGCTTTGAAAACAGTTTCAATGCATCAGCTGTCATGTCTGATGTGTTGAAACTTTATGGGCACATTCTAGAGCCCAATCGCAAATGAATTGTGTTTGCAACAAATGTATTTGCTTTGCAACTCTCCAGAATCGGACCAGCTCGAGTATACTCGATCTTAGGCCACCAGCAAGAAAAAAATAGTATACTCAGTAATGGTAGTGAAGGGGTTAAATTCCCTTTTTATATGTTACCACAAATGCTTTTTTAAATAATGTTATTAACTTTGTGTTTTCGCTATCACTTTTTTAAATCGCACACCATTTTCCCTTAACAATATTAACTGTGCTGATAAGCAATCTGCGTGCTGATAATTTCTCCATATCACTCATATATATCTTTTTAAATAGCACCTGTAACATAGTCACTCAGTATGGGGCAGTGGATATGATTGGCAGCACATTGATGCAATCATAAAATAAAAAGCTAAGATTTAATTAACTGATTTGTATCAACTTGACATAATGAATACAGGTATCAATGCTGGCCTTAGAAATCACTGGGCTGTGATTCCCCTTCATCTCGCGATGGCTGTATTGATTCATTCATCATACTCTTGCATGCGTTCTTGCTGTATTGTGCTGTCAGCAATGTATTCTTGCAACAGTTTGTCCATAATTATTTCACCCAAATGTCTCAGCACAACTTTTCATGAAGTTAAACTGCCTATACAAACTAAGGAAAGACAGATTGCTTGTCACTCCTTCTGCCTTTTGGCTTGATATCGCTTCAAGGTTGTTCAATTGTGAAAAAGGAAAAAAAATAACAACTAACATTGAAGAGTTTATCAGTATCTCAGGGCCGTGTCTAGTTTTTGTGGGTCCAGATGCAAGGTAAAATAAGGGGAAACATTTTTATTGATTTCCAGAAAACACTTTAAACACCAATTTCAGCAAGCAGAATATATATATATATATATCTCTGCATTAATTGATTTGGGAAACAACACACAGATATTCAGTCACAAATACACTTCACATTATGCATACACAAAGCAATGCACATACTACAAACGTCACATATACAAGACCTTGATGAAGGCTCAGTAAGTGCTGAAACGTCGGACTGTATGTATTTATTCGTTTATTAAAGTTTATTGTTTTTTATTAAAGTCCCAGAGTGCCTCTCCTATCCGCAATTTTGTATTCTCTCCGAGTTCAATGCACCGAGCAAAAGTGAAGCTGACTTTGGCGAGTACAGTTGCAAGGCCCTATTACACTCTCTGCACAATTGTGCTCGTGCAGCGCAAATTTTTTTGCGCACATAAAAAGTTACCGCATGAGAATTAACATTGGATTTCACTCAGAGCGCATTTTTTTGTTCGTCACGAATTTTCGTGCGCAAAAACGACACGCAAAATCGTGCGCACACACAGAAATCAGTGGGCGGACTGTTTTTTTTTCAAGGGATTCAGCCAATCAGAATTGAGAACCACCATTTTCTAACGTTAGGTTGTTGCGCCTGTCAAAGTCAATCTGCGTATATATGCTGCAGCAAAAAAATAAATAACACAATTTATTAATTTTATTGTTTGGGTACGTGTAGAATGTGTAACTGTACTGTGCTGTATTTTTTTTTTGTTCTGGTGTATTTAGTTTCGGCCAGGACGATCAAACTTACAGTTACCACCTGCTTTTCAAAGACGTTACGAAAATGCAGGCAAACTTTCGTTGCGCAAAGATTGTAATACCATCCGCATACCAGCGCACGAGCGCATTTGCGCTGTCAATGTTAAGTATAGGATGCACGCACGGACTTGTGCTCGCGCTGGGTTCGCGCAGGGTCAATCGCGGTAGACGATTACGCGCATCATTTGTGCGAACGTCGAAATACGACGTTCTGCACAAATGGTTTTGTCCTCGCGCAAATGCGCATTTGCGTGCACGCAAAGCCGATGCGCGACGAGTGCAATAGAGCCCGCAGAGTGCAGTGTCGATTTTTATATATACAGTGGCAAGAAAAAGTATGTGAACCCTTTGGGATTACATGGAGTTTTGCATGAATTGGTCATAAAATGTGCTCTAATCTTCATCTAAGTCACAACAATTTGAAAAACAGTCTGCTTAAAATAATACAACACAAACATTATCAGGGTTATTCAAAGAGCTCCGAATTGCTTGAGAAAGGTAACCGAACGCTGAAAATCAGCGTTCGGTTACCTTTCCTGGCCATTCGGCTATCCAGAGAGCAGGCAATTCACCAAAACCTGGCGAATTGCCTGCACATACGGTGCCTGTTCGGTGCCTGTTCGAGGGCAGTGAAATCCCCATGAAAAAGCACTGCTTCGGCTATTCAGAGAACACAAACCAGCAGTGAAAGGTTCCCCTAATGTCCTGCCATTCGGTGGTTTAATTCGGCAAATTTATTCAGGAGAATCCCATAGACTTCAATGTTAAAAATATTCCCGTTTTAATTCAATATCTAATAAACCGTTCATTATAAAATTCTGCAGCAAAAAGTCTCTTTATTTATAGATTTATAGGATATTTTAAGCATTTCTCTGCATTTTTTTTTTTTAAAAGTCCGATTTTTTTTTTTGATTTTTTTTTAATAAAGTTTTCTTCTTTTTTCTGTAACAGCCCTCTTTATTATCATTCCCTTGACCTCATATGCAAATTTAAGACATTTTCGCTTAGTAGTTTCTTTGCAAACAGCGTTTCACTTTCACACATTCATACAAACTGTTTCGCTAATTTATTCACTGCTTCTTCTGCTGTGTTGAAGGCTGCGATCGGCTCCTGTTCGGGTTTTTCTGTGGTTTTCGGCAGGTTAATCCAGATGTTTTTGAGGGTTTTCGGCTTGCATTCGCTGGGTTTTGCGGTGAGTTTTCGTCGGGTTTGCGGCAGCTTTTCCCTGCAATTCGGGGACCCTGTGGTGCTTGCTGAATACACCGCAGGGTCACCGAAATGGGATCGGCAAAAGGAACCGTATTGAAGAGAACGAAAAGTCACCGAACGTGCGGTGACTTTTCGAATCTCTTTGAATTACCCTGTATATGTTTTCATGTTTTTATTGAACCGAACATATAAACATTCACAGTGCAGGGTGGAAAAAGTATGTGAACCTTTGGACTTAATAACTGGTTGACCCTCCTTTGGCAGCAATAACCTCAACCAAATGTTTCCTGTAGTTGCAGATCAGACCTGCACAACGATCCAGAGTAATTTTGGACCACTCCTCTTCACAAAACTGTTTCAGTGTACTAATATTCTTGGGATGTCTGGTGTGAATCGCTCTCTTAAGGTCATGCCACAGCATTGCAATCGGGTTGAGGTCAGGACTCTGACTGGGCCACTCCAGAAGGCGTATTTTGTTCTCTTGAAGCCATTCTTTTGTTCAATTACTTGTATGCTTTGGGTCATTGTCCTGTTGCATCACCCATCCTCTGCGGAGCTTCAGTTGGTGGACAGATGGTCTTACGTTTTCCTGCAAAATGTCTTGATAAACTCTGGAATTCATTTTTCCATCAATGACAACAATCCGTCCAGGTCCTGAGGCAGCAAAGCAGCCCCAAACCATGATGCTCCCTCCGCCATGTTTTACAGTGGGGATGAGGTTTTGATGTTGGTGTGCTGTGCCTTTTTTTCTCCACACAGAGTGTTGTGTGTTTTTTCCAAACAACTCAATTTTGGTTTCATCTGTCCACAGAATATTTTGCCAGTAGTGCTGTGGAACATCCAGGTGCTCTTTTGCAAACTTCAAACATGCTGCAATATTCTTTTTGGACAGCAATGGCTTCCTCCGTGGTGTCCTCCCATGTACTCCATTCTTGTTTAATGTTTTCCTTATTGTAGATGTGTCAACAAAAATGTTAGCATGTGCCAGAGATTTCTGTAAGTCTTTAGCTGACACTCTAGGATTCTTCTTCACCTCATTAAGCATTCTGCACTATGCTCTTGCAGTCATCTTTACAGGACGTCCACGCCTAGGGAGAGTAGCAACAGTGCTGAACTTTCTCCATTTTGTAGACAGTCTGTCTTACCGTGGACACATGAACATCAAGGCTTTTGGAGATACTTTTGTAACCCTTTCCAGCTTCATGCAAGTCAACAATTCATGATCTTAGGTCTTCTGAGAGCTCTTTTCTGTGAGGCATGGTTCACATCAGGCAGTGCTTCTTGAAACCAGTAAACCCAAAACTGGTGTGTGTTTTTAAAGGGCAGGACAGCTTTCAGCAACACATCCAATAATATCACACTGATTGGACTCAAGGTTGGCTCACTCCTGGCTCCAATTAGCTCTTAGAGAAGTCATTAGGCTAGGGGTTCACATACTTTTTCCACCCTGCACTGTGAATGTTTACATGTTATGTTCAATAAACACATGAAAACATATGTTTGTGTTGTATTATTTTAAGCAGACTGTGTTTTTCAAATTGTTGTGACTTGGATGAAGATCAGAGCACATTTTATGACCAATTCATGCAAAGCTCCACGTAATCCCAAAGGGTTAACATACTTTTTCTTGCCACTGTATATATATATATAAAAAACTACATTAATTAATTTGGGAAACAACACACAGACATACAGGTGCAAATATACTTCACATTATGCATACACAAAACAATGCACATACTACAAATGTCACATACACAGGTCCATACACACTGCACATACAGAGGTTCATACAAGACACAGTGCCAATGCAATGTACACAGTACACAGTATACTTACACATTCTATATACACAACACAAAGGTACATACACACTACCCATACTAGACACACCGTACACTTCACAGACCTTTTGTAGAAAAAATATTATAACATTTGTTTGAAAGTAGGGATGCAGAGATAACATTTAAATGTAGAGGAAAATAGCAATTTTGCTTAAAAGTTACTAGTCTTGAGATTGTTAAAAGAATCAAATAAAGCAAATGTCTCATTTTTAATTTATGTAAGTGTTTATCCTTTACAGAAGAATTGCTGGGAAGAAAGGTTCCAAGCTGTAGTCCTTGCATTATTCGCATACAGTCAGAAAAAATCAGAGATCCTGCTTGTTGGGTATTTGTGTGTGTGTGTGTGTGTATATCAACCAGTTACATTCTATAGAAGCAAGCACCCACTCAAAATAGGGTGGGGCGTGGAGTGGCAAGTGATTACTATAGCCTGTGAGTACTAGCAATCGTCCACCAAAAACTTGCAGGACTTAGCCCTAATGATGAAGGAAGAATTGGATTCCAAAGAACCCAAAAGGAAGGTGGGAACAAATGATTAAAATTCTAAACCTTTATTGGACTTCTAAGAAAAAACGTACACACCCACACAATGTATAAAAAACACACAAAAAAGGTAATAATAGATAAGAGACCATAACTCAAGGTCAATGACCAATCACAAAAGGCATCTAATGCAGGGTGAGGTCTCTGTGACAACAATTGTATGTCAAAAACTGAGAACCACCACCTGAAAAGAATAATAAGCAAGAGATGCCGAAGGATCCCCTCAGAAAAGTATGCACATGTTAGAGTATACTTAAATGCTTAAAGACATGTGCCACCAACTTGTTTATTGTAGTTAGCATGCACCACTCAAAAGCGTCACAATGAGGTGCAAACATAAGTGGTCCACATCACGGAATACAACTGGTTAATACAGAGACAAGGAGTGAGCCTGGTAGCTACAATTTGCATGCACTGATCGAGAAATCTTAATTAAGTGCAAGCAGTAGCAATCACCCAGCCATAAGTGTATTCCTCAGCAAAAAAAAAAAGGTGCATACGTTGGAGTATACTTAAATGCTTAAAGACATATGCCACCAAATTTGTTGTTGTAATTAGCATGCACCACTCAAAAGCGTCACGATGAGGTGCAAACATAAATGGTCCACGTCACGGAATACAGCTGGTAAATATAAAGACAAGGAGTGAGCCTGGTAGCTACAATTTGCATGCACTGATCGAGAAATCACAATAAAGTGCAAGCAGTAGCAATCACCCAGCCAAAATTGTATTCCTCAGCAAAAAAAAAAGGGTGCATACGTTGGAGTGCTCACTCCTTGTCTCTGTATTAACCAGTTATATTTCGTGACGTGGACCACTTATGTTTGCACCTCATCATGACGCTTTTGAGTGGTGAATGCTAACTACAATAACCAATTTAGTGGCACATGTCTTTAAGCATTTAAGTATACTCTAACGCAGCCCTCAAAATTTCCACTCGCCCACTCGCGTTCGGCGAGTGGAAATTAAATGCGGGCGAGTGGGGCAGACTGACCCATCGGGTGGTGCCGCCGCCTGCGTACCTCCCACACTCTTAACATGAGTATGGGAAAACACGCTGCTTTGGCGCCGCCCGCTCTCTCGCAGAGTGCACGATTCACGTTCAACAGGTCACCTGACCCCACTCACAATAGGTCCCAGCTTTCTCCATGCTGAAGAGGAGGTGAGAGAATGGAAGACCCAGCAGTGAGAGCGCGGAAGCAGCACGAGGAAAAGCCCGAGCCTGATCTGCTGCCTTGGAGTTGCATTGGTGAGTATCGGGGGGGCAGCCTGTGCCAATATACCAAAGGGGACTTGTGTCAATATACAGTACCAATGGGGACCTGTGCCAATATAGCAAGGGGGACCTGTGCCAATATACCAAAGGGGACCTGTGCCAATATACCAAAGGGGGCCTGTACCAATATACAGTACCAAGGGGGACCTGTGCCAATATACCAAAGGGGACCTGTACCAATATACAGTACCAAGGGGGACCTGTGCCAATATACCAAAGGGGACCTGTGCCAATATACCAAGGGGGACCTGTGCCAATATACAGTACCAAGGGGGACCTGTGGCAATATACCAAGTGGGACCTGTGCCAATATAACAAAGGGGACCTGTGCCAATATAACAAAGGGGACCTGTACCAATATAACCAGGTGAAATGTGGCAATAGAACAAATAATATTTTGTTGCATCCCATTTGATGTAAAGCACTTATTTTCCGGTTTACATTGCTTTATTATATTGTTAATGTTATTTATTTTTGTAACTTTATTCTGAATAAAACATTAAACAGTGTAATTTCGTAGATAATTTAAGAGGGTGTGTTTAGGGCGGAGTTAAGGGCAGGTAGGTGGGGCAACTGGTGGCAAGTAACTCTTAAGGCCAGGCTAGTAGCTCAGGACTTGAAATTTTGAGCCCTGCTCTACCGTGTGCATACTTTTCTGAGGGGATCCTTAGGCATCTCTTGCTTATTATTCTTTTCAGGTGGTGGTTCTCCGTTTTTGACATACTATTGTTGTCACAGAGACCTCACCCTGCATTAGATGCCTTTTGTGATTGGTCATTGACCTTGAGTTATGGTCTCTTATCTATGACCTTTTTTGTGTGTTTTTTATACATTTTGTGGGTGTGTACGTTTTTTCTTAGAAGTCCAAAAAAGGTTTAGAATTTTAATCATTTGTTCCCACCTTCCTTTTGGGTTCTTTGGAATCCAATTCTTCCAGTTACATTCTATCTCCTGCTGATGAGGGTAAATGAGCCCAACACAGCTGTACAGGATTGATTGTGTCTGGTTGCATAACCTGGCCTTTGCTTAAAAAAAGCCATTTAATATGGCATGGCATTAGACTTGTGCGCCGTCAATAAATTTGTTTCGGTTCGTTTCGTTTCGTATTAGCAGTTATTTAGTTTTTCAGAATTCGTGTCTGAAACCCAATTCGGATTCTTCCGAAATACGAATTTTCGTTAGATTCATTCACTTTTCGTAACAATTACGATCATTCGTTATTATGGATTTAAAAAGCAAAATTATTACATTACATTACATTACACAGGCATGTGAATATGAAATTACGTTAACGCATTTCGGATCCCATTCCGAATTTCGTTTGGACGGAAACCTGTGACTGTTGGTTGACCAATCAGAGGTTTTCTTCTGGTCATGAGGCCTGCATTACAGGCCCAATCATGTGACTTCCCTTTGTGGGTTAGTTAGTGTGGTGGAGCAGATCACACGATTTCTCCAGCAATTCGGAGCTCTTTGAATAACCCTGTTAAAGGACATTTTCACCTTTGTAAGTGATTTTGAGTTTTTCACATTTCCATTCTAACGAAATTCGGATCAATTACATGTTATGTTCAACCTCAGCTGTGCTGACGTCCTCCTGGGTCTGCAGTGCTCTCTGTACAGTGTACACCCCGCTGTGCTCATTATGAGGGGTTCTCACAACGCTCGAACGAACAATGTTCAATTCGGACCCTACTGGTGACTCCCATTTCAAATATTAAAAAATGGTAATTTAATTTCATCATAACGAATATTCGTAATTATTATGATAATAAAATGATATTAACGAACATTCTTATTTCATCCGATTCTGAATCTCCCATCGACTACCAGTCTCCCACTCCCATATTAAAAAAGGTAATTTTCCTAACCCTCCGTCAGCAGCAGAAGAAAACCTCTGATTGGTCAAAACAGTCACTTTTCCGTTGTAGCGAAATTACGAATCGGATCCGAAACAAAGTTTCGGATTCATTCAGAAGCATAGCAATTCATATTTCGGATGCGTCCGAATCTACGAATTTCAGGAAATTTGTACGAATTTCGATTCGCTACGAAACGAATCGCTCATGTCTACATGGCATTGGACAAGGTGGGTTCTGTTTTATTACAGAGCCTAGATGCAGGAAAAGTGAGAAGCTTCACTTGTATATCCTACATGGAGTTCTTTGCTGCATATGGGGAATATAGCACATGAGGTCTGTAAGCGGTTCTATGAATTACTAGCAGGGTTATTCAAAGAGATTTGAAAAGTCACCGCACGTTCAGTGACTTTCCGTTCTCTTCAATTCGGTTCCTTTTGCCGATCCCATTTTGGTGACCCTGCGGTGTATTCAGCAAACACCACAGGGTCCCCGAATTGCAGGGAATAGCTACCGCAAACCCGACGAAAACTCACCGCAAAACCCAGCGAATGCACGCCGAAAACCCTCAAAAACATCTGGATTAACCTGCCGAAAATAACGGAAAATCCCGAGAAGGAGCCGATCACACGCAGCGAAGCCGCCGGAAAAAGCCGAGAAAGCCGAGACCGCAGAGTGAAGTGAATAAATTAGGAAAACAGTTTGCATGAATGTTTGAAAAGTGAAACACTGTTTGCAAAGAAACTACTAAGCGAAAATGTCTGAAATTTACATATGAGGTCCAGGGAATGATAATAAAGAGGGCTGTTACTGAAAAAATAAGTAAACTTTAGAAAAAATGAAATATCGGACTTTTAAAAAAAAAAAAAAACAGAAAATGCTTAAAATATCCTAAAAAATCTATAAATAAAGAGACTCTTTACTGCATAATTTTATAATGAACGGTTTATTAGATATTAAATTAAAACGGGAATATTTTTAACATTGAAGCCTATGGAATTCTCCTGAATAAATTTGCCGAATTAAACCACCGAATGGCAGGGCATTTCGAGAACCTTTCACTGCTGGTTTGTGTTCTCTGAATAGCCGAAGCAATGCTTTTTCATGGGGTTTTCACTGCCCTCGAACAGGCACCGAACAGGCACCATATGTTCAGGCAATTCGCCAGGATTTGGCGAATTGCCTGCTCTCTGGATAGCCGAATGGCCAGGAAAGGTAACTGAACGCTGATTTTCAGCGTTCGGTTACCTTTCTCAAGCAATTCGGATCTCTTTGAATAACCCTGATTGTTGTGTAACTGTCCTCTGCAGCTATAAGCGTTATATATATATATTTTTTTTCCGTTGTCATTGAAGAATCAATAAAATACCAACCGAATATAAAACTATTATATATGTGAAGGCGTAATGTCTGCATATGAAAATTACAATACTATCTTGTATCTGTACTGTACAGAAATTTCAGTCATTATAACCCCTGAATCTTATCCCTGTACAGCAGTGGTTCCCAACTCAGTGGTTGCAGGGTTCAGTCTACATTTCTCCAAGGCAATCCTTAAAACCTGGCCTGTTGGGGGTACTTGAGGACCGCGGTTGGGAACCACTGCTGTACAGCAATGAGTTACCCCAGAGCTCTCCTATATTCTACCGTCTCCCTGGATGTTGTAATGCAGTAGTAAAGTTTGATGAACTGTTTCTGTAGTGAGTACAGGGGCTGATCCTTGTAACTTTTTCACAATAATACAAGGTGACAGGGGTGAGATCTCAGAGTTTTGTTTCTCCCTCTGGGAGCACATTAATCTTGCATTAAAAGGTATATGCAAATGTTTTTATACGGTAATTTAAAAATGTCCTTGCATTACAATTGCAAATGCTTGTAGACTCATTTTGGTAGTGAAAGGGTTAAGAGTTGTTCTGTTCGAACCCTAGGTTCACATAGAACCATTGTTCCAGAGACAGTACAGTAAATCAAACTTAAGTTCAAGCACGTCGATGCTTTTTGACAATTGTCCCTCTGGCACAATACAATTATAATATTTTCCCTTGTGTCTGGTTTATCCAGGTGACCTAAAACCCCAAATAATCCTTTCTACTAAAATGTGACTTTATTTCCTAGGGTGAGAACATGAACAAGTTAAATCATTAATATCTAATATTGCTTCATATTAACACTTAGACAAAATGTTCCATTATGACCTACACGTTAGCCTTAGCTCCCTCTCTTATAACCCACACCCCACTGACAAGTGTACCAGGTACCATCACTCATCTGTGATTACCTGTCAGGATTAAAACAGGCATATTTATAGCCATTGCACTAGTGGACAAAGAAAGGAAAGTCTATGCAATATGTCAGGAGTTGGCAGCCAATTATAGCTGAGCAGTGACATACGTAAAGCGTACACAACACAGAAGCAGGTAGCACAAAGTGCCATTTTTCTCTGTGTTTGGACATCCACATGAGCCAGTTTCATGGAGGGTTATTTCTTATTTTTAAGTAATGTAACAAGCGCAGCAACTCTTACAAGAAAGGGTAACATGATTTATTTGCCATCTCGGAGTCTGTCAAAAATTTAATTCTGTACAAAAATAAAAAATAAGGGCAAGATGGGTTTGTGTCACTTGAAGTTTATCCTTAAAAACCTTGTTTTTTTAGAAAATGAACTGGCAACTTTAGGTTAGAATTAAGAATTTGGAAAAGTTAGCCAACATAGCTATTTTTCCAACTTGGCTATACCGCCTAAAGATTCTGTAATCAATTCTCCAAAATTCTTAGCTTTATTGGATGGACCTCACTGGCATGTAAAATTGAAATTATTTATTTTGGAGACAGTCAGTAAGCAGGTGACACTTCCACTAAAAAATACCATATACGTAAATTAGTGGATAAAGTGGTCCTGTCACCTGTCTGTTCCATTATTCCACATCACATAGCATTTTAGATATACTTTGTGTTGATTTATTTAGTAGTATTTACATAGACAACAGATTTAACCCTTTTACTTATGTGGTCAAGTTAAGTTGGGCTTCATAAGCATCATCAGGATTGAGTTAACTCAATATGGACATATTCTGGAGAATTGCAAATAAGTTTAACTAGGAGCAAATTGATTTGGTTTTGTAGCAATTTAGTTTTATTTGCAAATGGGGTCAAGGTTACTTCCCTATAATTAAATTTCATTGGACATATCAGCACTGGCGGATCCAGAGAGGGGGCATTTTCCTCCTCCCCCGAGATGCAGTCTCATTGTAGGTAATACCTTTGGATGGTTGAAATACTGTCAGGGTTATTCAGAGAGTGGTGAAAAGCAGGAGAATGACTGGAGAATGGAAAATTCTAGGTCAAAATAGCTGATTTGGAAAGATGAATGGGAGAATTTTTCTGGTTTGGCAATTTTGACCTAGAATTTTCCATTCTCCAGTCATTCTCCTGCTTTTCATCGCTCTCTGAATAACCCTGTGTATCTCTGGTTCTGCACACCCTACTTAGACCACTGGGATGCCACTGGAAAGGTCACATTCTGACCTTTTCAATGATACTGAACATGACTATGTACAATGCACATAGCAAAAACAAAGTACAAGAGAAAACTGTGTGATTTTTCCTCAATTTTGGTGCATTCTGCAGGTGTATTCTGTATCAGTGGCGTCACTAGTGTTGGTGTCACCCGGTGCAATAACTTATGGTGTCACCCCCCCAAGTTTTACAGATTTGTTTTAACTACTCTTACTCGTAAATCAGTACTCCCATATAACACTGGATGATCATACACACAGCGCACATTACTGTGAGGTTAATTGCTGTGGAGCTCTCTCCTATGCTCACACACAAATTTTTGCCAACTGCCAGCAAGTATGATGCCTGTTCGAAGGCAGTGAAAGCACACATGGATATATATTGCACCCAGCAGCTCTGGATATATTTCCCCCAGCAGCTCACCCATGGATATATATTGCCCCCTGCTCACATATGGATATATTGCCCCAGCTCACAATTATATATTGCCCCCAGCAGCTAACACATGGATATATATTGCCCCAACTCACATATGGATATATTGCCCCAGCTCACAATTATATATTGCCCCAGAAGCTCACCCATGGATATATATTGCCACAACTCACTTATGGATATATTGCGCCCCAGCTCACATATGGATATATTGCGCCCCAGCTCACATATGGATATATTGCCCCAGCTCACATATGGATATATTGCCCCAGACCAGCTCACACATGGATATATTGCCCCAGACCAGCTCACACATGGATATATTGCCCCAGACTAGCTCACACATGGATTTATTGACCCAGACCAGCTCACACATGGATATATTGCCCCAGTTCACAATTATATATTGCCCCAGCAGCTCACCATGGATATATATTGCCCCAGCTCACATATGGATATATTGCGCCCCAGCTCACATATGGATATATTGCCCCAGCTCACATATGGATATATTGCCCCCAGACCAGCTCACACATGGATATGTCCCAGCTCTCATGGATATTGCCCCCAACAGCTCACATGGTTATGCCCCAGCACACATGGATATTGCTCCCAGCTCTCTTGGATATTGCCCCCAGCTCTCATGGATATGCCCCATCTCTCATGGATATTGCCTCCAGCTCTCATGGATATGCCCCAGCTCTCATGGATATTGCCCCAGCTCTCATGGATTTGCCCCAGCTCTCATGGATATGCCCCCCAGCTCTCATGGATATGCCCCCCAGCTCTCATGGATAATGCCCCAGCTCTCATGGATATGCCCCCAGCTCTCATGGATATGCCCCCAGTTCTCATGGATATTGCCTCCAGCTCTCATGGATATTGCCTCCAGCTCTCATGGATGTGCCCCAGCTCTCATGGATATTGCCCCAGCTCTCATGGATTTGCCCCAGCTCTCATGGATATGCCCCCAAGCTCTCATGGATTTGCCCCAGCTCTCATGGATATGCCCCCAAGCTCTCATGGATATGCCCCAGCTCTCATGAATATGCCCCCCAGCTCTCATGGATAATGCCCCAGCTCTCATGGATATGCCCCCAGCTCTCATGGATATGCCCCCAGTTCTCATGGATATGCCCCAGCTCTCATGGATATGCCCCAGCAGCTCTCATGGATATGCCCCCCAGCTCTCATGGATATGCCCCAGCACACATGGATATTGCCCCAGCTCTCATGGATATGCCCCAACAGCTCTCATGGATATGCCCCAGCGCACATGGATATTGCCCCCGCTCACCTCCTGGCTCCTGCGCCACCGTGTCTTCGGCTCCCTCTGAGCATCCGGCGTCGCCTGGAGTGGGTCGTGGGTCGTGTCACCCTGCGACCAAGCGGCGTCAGCTCCGGCGCCGTGTGTTCGGCTCCATGTGAGCATCCAAAACCAATGGAGCTTTGGCACTCGCCTGGAGGAGCCACGTGACCAGCCGGGATCTCGCGAGAACTCGGCTGGTCATGTGGTTCCCCCAGGCGAGCGCCGAAGCTCCATGGCTTCGGACGCTCACAGGGAGCCGAACACACGGCGCCGGAGCTGACGCCGCTTGGTCGCAGGGTGACACGACCCACCGTTAGGGTGACACCATCACCAAAGACTTTGATTTTTGAACTGGCCGCCGGCCGGTTCAAAAATCAAAGTCTTGGTGACGGTGTCACCCTAAGGGCGGGTGTCACCTGGTGCGGGGCGCACCCCGCCCCCACCTAGCGACACTAGTGTTCTGTATCAAGGTATGTTAATAGAGATCTCTTAAGTGACTTTAGACTGGGGAAAGATTTATTGGTGTCTGGGAAGTTATTCCATAATTGCGGTGCTCTGTAGGAAAATGAGGATCGAGCCACTTTCTTTTTGGATTGTGATATTGCAAGTAAGGTGCAGGTCCTGGATCGGAGGTTATAGGATGAGGGAACTGCTGGGGGAAGCAGTCTATTCAGGTATGGTGGTAGCTTTCCAGAAAGGCTCTTAAATACTAGGTTGGAAAGGTAAAGGGTGCGTCTGGAGTCCAGCGATGGCCATTTTAGCTCCTTTAACATTTCACAATGGTGGATCATGTAGTTACATTGTAGCACAAAGCGGCAGAATGAGTTATACAATGTAGTAAGTTTATGAAGGTGCGTTTGTGGGGCAGTTGCATACAATACATCCCCGTATTCCCCCCGTATAGTTTTGCAATTGCTGGCACACTGATTTTCTGCAGATTTGACCAAGTTCAGACTGGTATTTCATTTTTAGATTAAGGAGAAGTTCAGTAATGACACTGACAGGCACTGGTCTAAAATTTAATTTCTCTGATACAGGGTCTTTGAACAGTTGGTGGCAACCCAATATGGGAGGATTGCTGAAATGATTATTTTCACAGTGTATACATCAAGTGGGGAGTAACAACTGGAATTACGTATCAGCTGTCAGTCACTGGCACACTCATAAAGCCACACTGCAGGCATAGACTATAAACACTAGGATATCATTATATCGGTGTTTATTCCAGTACCACATGTGATTGGACTTGTATATATTTTAGTAATAACTTTAAGTATCCTCCATGGGGGCATTGAGATAAAAGGTTTTGTAAGATCCTATGAGCAGGGCCCTCTACACCTCTTGTTTCCATCATATTGCCGTTTAACTCGTTCCCTTTGGTTATTGTAAAGCGCTGCGGAAACTGTTGGCGCTATATAAATGATGACAATAATGATAATAATAATAAGGTGCACTAAACAACGAATGTAATGACACAATATAAGTATTAGAGCTTGCGCTCATTTATAAAAAAAACAGTCATACCAGCTGCACACTTTGTAAATAAGGTACCCCACCCTATTTGAGCTTATTATTTTTACAGATAGTTTTAGAGATTTGTGATTAATAAAGATTTGTACCTTTAAAAGATACCACAGTTCGCTGTGCCACAATTTGGAGCACATCCAGTCTTTTTTTGGTTATGGTTATATTCGTGGTTCAGGGATAGGCCCCTATTGTGGTGTTTTCACATCTTTTTAGGTAGGCTCAACCTATCTTTTGGCTATGTGGCCTAAGGTGTCTCTTACAACTACAGTCGGTAGTGCCTGACCTGCGTACAGCTTTCTGAAAGTGTGTCATTTGCTAGCTTAGCAATCAGGGTGGTGGTGCATCCAACAAAATAATTATTAAAGGCATTTGCTACATCTAGAGGGTGTTGCAGGGTTTGGTTGTTTACTTTGACAGCGGCTGGTTGGGAGTGAATGGGTGGTGTTTGTATGTTACTTATGATTTTCCAAACATTTCTTTGGTTTGATATGTTATTGTTTAGATTTTCATTGAAGTACAGTATTGGGCTTTAGCCATTTTTGTTTATATGTTATATAAGTATTATTTTATGTTATTGTTAATACATGATGTAAATATGTTATGTTATTCTTTTAATTGATGGTAAAATTGATATTTTGGTGCACTTCCCACTACTCTTAGATTGTAAGCTGATTTGATCCTTGTTAATTTATGTTAATTTTATGTTTGTTTTGTTCTACCTACCACCGCGGAATATGTTGGCATTTTATAAATAACTGGGATTGTTACAGTTATGGTTAACCCCTTAGTGACCGGGCGGTTTTACACAAATCCGTCTTTTAGTGACCGCTGCTGTTTTTACGTTTCTGCGCTGTTAGTGTTTAGGTAAAATTTTCCTCTTACTCGTTTATTCAACCCACACATATTATACACCCTTTTTCCCGCCATTAAATGGACTTTCTAGAAATACCATTATTTCCATCATATCGAATAATTTACTATAAAAAAAAATATGAAATATGAGGAAAAAAATGGTAAAAACACACTTTTTTGTAATTTAATCCCCAAAATCTACAACCACCCAAAACGACCCCGGCTAAATAGGTTCAAAATTTTGTCCCGAGACTAGAAATACCCAATTTTTACATGCGTTTGCTTTTTAACCCCTTCACTGCTGAGACAGTTCACCTATGTGCGCTGCGCTCATTCTGACCATTTTGTGCTAATTATTTTTAGATGACAGCCTAGGTCCTATTTAATTAAACCCCCCCAGACAAAAAACCTTTTAAAAAAAAAACATTTTTTATTTTATTTAATTTTTTTATAATTTTTTTTTTATTTAATTTTTTTTTTAAAATTTGTTTTTAAAACCAAACCTGGTCATGTTTGGTATCATTTGAAAGGCCATAATCAGGCCTTTCAAATGATGGCAAATATGACCATCTAGCTGCCATGGATCGGGAGATAAAGGGATCCTTAGGATCCCCTTATCTCTACATGGCAGCTAGAGGGTTAATTGGCCCACTGACATCCTCACACATATGGTGAAGTTGTCAGTGGGTGGGGGGGCCTGGAGGCTTGGCTGACATCCAAGATGTCAGCCCCCCTCCAGGTTTGAATCGCGTTTTGGCGCCAATTGGTGCCGCAATGTGATCCGGCGGCGAAACGGTTAATGCCATACACCGCTGGAAAGGGGAGGCTCTCCCCTCTCCAGTGGTGCAAACGGCATCTCCCTAGCTTCAATGGTTGGGGAGATAGATGGCTCCGAAGGAGCCCCCCCTCCCCTCCATTGAAATCCATGGGGACGCCTGCTGATGACGTCACCACGCAGCGTGGCGACGTCATCAGCCTCGCCTGCCCATGTAAATCACATGGGCAGGCTTGCTCCCTGCCAGATCGCCGTGGGATCCGGCGAGGGAGGTGAGTACGAGGGAGGTGAGTATCGGGCGGGAGGGGGATTAGGCGCCGCTGATGTACCCTGTACGTCCGCGGGTCTAAGGGAGACCCGAGGACAAGACGTACAGGGTACGTCAGCGGCCCTTAAGGGGTTAAACATTATTTTATGTTATTGTTAATACATGATGTAAATATGTTATGTTATTCTTTTAATTGATGGTAAAATTGATATTTTGGTGCACTTCCCACTACTCTTAGATTGTAAGCTGATTTGATCATTGTTAATTTATCTTAATTTTATGTTTGTTTTGTTCTACCTACCACCGCGGAATATGTTGGCATTTTATAAATAACTGGGATTGTTACAGTTATGGTTTATTGAATAAACTGCCATTCAGATAGTATACTGACATAGGAAGGTAAAGCTGAGACATATTGGAAATCAATTGATACAGCTTAACCATGAATTTATGAAAGGTATGAATCCAAAGCATTCTCACACATTGCCTTTCCTAACAGGTGACTAAGGCTCAGGATCCAATGGACAGGATTATTGTTATTTATTAACCTCCCTGGCGTTCCAATTCTGACATATTTTATATATCAGAATCAGAACAATTTTTTTATCACCCTAGCTGTTTTCCCAACTGTGGTTCGGGGTTAAATTCATTGCTGAAAGCGGTAAGCCCGAGCCACACTCGGGCTGGATACATACCTGTCCCTGTGCTCCCACACTGTCCCCCGCAGTCACCTCCATGCAATCGCGGCGTCCTGCTTCCTGGTTCCCGCGAGAAGGGAACCAGGAAGCAGGACGCTACAATCGCACAGAGGAGAATGTGATTGTCGGAGGTCAGCGAGGGAGCGCAGATAAAGGTATGTATCCAGCCTGAGTGTAGCTCGAGGTTACTGCTTTCAGCAATGAAATTTAACCCTGAGCCACACTCAGGAAAACCGCCAGGGAGGTTAAGTGCCAACACATTCCACAAAGCTGTACAAGGGTACAATGGGTAAAGACAGCACAATGATACAATACATAGAGAAGGCAGCTCAGTATTCCTGCGAACAGATACAGGAGGACATGAGGGCCCTTTTTCTGTGGGAATTTACAATCTAGATGGATGAGGGGATTAGAAACAGGAGGGGATACTGCAGTGACGAGTTAATGCAGGGAGCGGTGAGGAACATTTTTGGGTCAGTCAGATGTCTGGTTATGGCGTCTCCTTTCCAACTGGTGAAAAGAAAGAGCTGGGAGAAAAACACAGAACATGAAAGCATGCAAGGACTAGCAATTCGCTCACAAAACTGCTGCTTTCCTTCTTGCATTGGAATGAGCATCCAGATTTGATTCTCTCCTTTTACAGCATAATTTCTTATTCAAAGCCTCATTCAATAAATAATGTCTCATGGGGCTATATCGGCAGGTCTTTGGTCCACAGCACCTGTCTAATGAAATTAACTTCAAAACCTATAGATGATGGAATAGGTGACCCCCAGCCATCTGTCTGCGTCCGTATGGCTTTGAAATACTTAATTTCTCCCAAACTGTTTCCAAATGCAAAATAGCATGTAAACGCATGTAAATGATGCTGACAAATTCTACCCATTAGGCTTCTATATACCATGTGCTATATGTGAACATGAAAAGGTATTTAGCCTTGCCAAAACTGCCTATTTTAAATGAAATTTGCATTTCTGGCATCACTGTACTCTAATCGACATATTGTAAATTCAGGCAGCAGCACTAATTTGCTTGCTATCGGTTTAGTAGAATCGTGTCAATGTACTGCGTTACACTGAATAGGATTATTATCATTATACAAATTGCAGGGTTTTAATCCTGTTCCAAATAGTTATGGTACCGATCCTGAAACATTTCAAGCCAGAGAAGATAAGAAATACACCAGAGTGGACAGTTGGGAACGTATTTTTATATGTAAATGCGCTCCAGGAAATATTCCTAAACTTTCATCACATTGGACATGACAGCCGAAGCACTGTAAGTAGCTGAAGCTGTCAGTTCAGTCTCCCAGAGATATGTAGACGGCCTCAGCGCTAAAAGTGGATACACCAGCAGAGGGAGTCGGATACAGCCCCTGCCTGTCTAATACAGTGGATTCATAGAATAACTGTAACGTAAGTAAAGGAGAAAACTGGTAGAGGTGTGCGTGTGTAAGGTTATGGGGCTCAGTGTACCCCATAACCCCAGTATAACCAAAAAGATACCATTTTCTGGCAGTAGGTTTATGGAAAATTATTTGGTACTGATAGGGTTAAAAGAGATATTAACCCTATTAATTTTCTTTGAACCCTCGATTGTCACAAACCCTACATTTTCAATAGATCAAGTCTTCAAATTTCTCTTAAATGCGCTCATTATGTTCTTCTTCTGATCATAATTTATCTTTATCTGTATGAAAAGGTTGGTTAGGATAACCAACACGGGCTTGAAACTTACACCAGCTCATTGTCCACGTTCTAGTTTACAGTAAATACACTAACTGGGTTGGATTTCTACTTGGGAAGAAAGGTAAAATTATCAAAACTTAAAAATGCATTACAAAAGGATTTACTGCTGCTTTCAAAGGAATAGATTCTTCCACAATATATTATTAAAGATTGTATACAGACACGCAGACAGGGTATACTACTGATAGAGAATTTCCCTGTTGATTATTTTCTCAAGAAATCATCCATTTGTTCTTTAATTAATTCCTAACATTAAACTTAGCATCAGTCATGTTGACTTTACATACAGTATTATCTCAAATAAAATTGATGTAACCCCTTCAATACCACAATCAATTTAGCTCGATCTTTAAGGCACCTGAAGGTTCCCCGGATCAATTTCAAATTTGTTAATTGCAGAAAATCGGTTAATCATATGTCACAAAAGTTACAGTACATCAGACACAGCAGCCAATGTACTGTAGCTTATGGAACTGCTCTACGGCTATATTACAATCTTTGCGCAAGAAACCTCGAGCAAAGCGTGAATGTTTGCACCAGGCGTTAAACTTTTGCGTGCAAATCACCGCTGGAATTACAATCCTCGCACGTCTTTTCATCCGCCGATCAATACCGCGTGCAAACAGGACGCAGTCAAATGCTCGCACAGTACCGTATCGCGCAAAAAACAGTGTGCTAACAGTTTTTGCTCGTGATTCAGCCAATCAGAATTAAGAACCACAATTATCTCACGTTAAGAAATTGCACCTGCCACAGTCAATCTGAGCATATATGCTGCAGCGATAATACATGCACACACGACTTCTCCATTTTATCGGTTTGGTATGTGTTGAAGGGGCAACTATACTTTGCTGCATTTTTTTACTGGGCTGGTGTATTTTGCTTGGCCAGGTCGGTCAGATTTGCCATTAACACCAGCTTTTTTACAGTTGCTAAAATTATGCTAGCAAAGGCTATGCGGTAATTGCCGCAAATAGACTGTAATACCATCCTTGTACCCGCGCATATTCGCATTTGCGCTCACAATGTTAAGTATAGGACGCGCGCAGTACAGTAAGCTCACGCAGGGTTTGCGCAGGTTCACCCGCGGTAGACGATTGCACGTGGTTGTTGCGCTGACTATGTAATAGGAGATTCGGTGCAAATGGTTTTACCCCTCGCGTTAATGTTTTTTTGCGCCTGCGCAAACGTTTGCGTGAAGATTGTAATTTAGCCCTATGTGTCTGGAATGGATACGGAGTTTTGTATTCCAACTAGAGATGTGCAATTCGTTTCGTTCCGAATTGAAATTTGGATGAAATTCACCATTTTCGTGTTTTGGGAGCATTTCTGAAAATGAAATATCGACCAACTGAAATTTCAGATCAATCCGAAATTTCGGATCGATTTGATGATTCGGATCATTTCGGCGATTCGGATGATTTCGGTGATTCGGATCATTTCGGTTGATTCAGATCAGTTGGTTTTTAGCATTTTTATGAGTTATTTCATTTTTTATTCCTTATTTATAAAAAAAATTAAAATGAACTTTCTCCATTGAAATCCCACTTACACACCATAAAGCAAGATTGTTTTTTTTCCTGTGAAAATACAGAATTCTCATGTAGATCTCACTCCTGTCACTACTATTGTAAAGAACTGGAAGAAGGAGCCACCGACCCTCACTGTAACAAAAATTCTAGAAACTTTATTGCTGCATTACAAGAGCCAGGGAGAGGGCAGAAGAGAGGGAGAGCTCTGTAGTCATTAAGTATCAAATAAGAATATTTTTTTTATGGCTTGTGCAGAGCTCCTTCAGGGTCACCCTTGGCTCCTTGGAGTCATATGGACTCTGGAAGCCGATAGCAACAGTGACACATAGATATTCCATCTTGAATCGCTAATACAGGGACGCCATTGGAATAGAGTCACTAGAGTCGCTATTAATGACATGGTTGGAATTCGGGATCTGCGTGACTTTTTTTTCGTTTCTTTTTTTACCCGGGTGTTTTTTTTTTTCGTTTCGGATCATTTCGGACAGTTTTTCTTTCGTTTCGGATCATTTCGATTCGGTACGATTTGGTGATTCGGATCATTTTAGCGATTCGGATCATTTCGGGTGATTCAGATCCGTTGTTTTTTCGCTTTTTTAGGAGTTATTTAATTTTTTATTCCTTATTTAAGAATGTCAAGTAGATTACTACCAATATAAAGACAGTTTCTTTACTTACATATTCTTGTAGAATTTTTTAGACATTTTTTGGGTGAAATTGTAGGTTTTCTAACTTTTTTTATTCTTTATTCTTTAACTTTATTCTTATTTGATACTTAATGACTACAGAGCTCTCCCTCTCTTCTGCCCTCTCCCTGGCTCTTGTAATGCAGCAATAAAGTTTCTCAAATTTTTGTTACAGTGAGGGTCGGTGGCTCCTTCTTCCAGTTCTTTACAATAGTAGTGACAGGAGTGAGATCTACATGAGAATTCTGTTTTTTTCACAGGAAAAAAACAATCTTACTTTATGGTGTGTAAGTGGGATTTCAATGGAGAAAGTTCATTTTAATTTTTTTTTTTTTTACTTTAACAATTTTTATTGAGAGTTTATTAAAGAACATACACGTAAAGAAATTACAGTTCGAGTATATTGTAAGACGTGCCGAAGGTTATAAACAGTATCCTTGAGGTTGTCAAGGACAATGTCATTACATAGAGATACACTTTCATTTCCTATTAAAACAATAAAAAATAGATAGTGAACTTACTGTACATGGCAGTTTTAAAGATGTTATTAACCAAAACTGAAAAAAAAGTATAACTGTTAAGAGGAAAAAAACAAAACTATACCATAGAAATGAGAACTTACCTGGGGTGGTACATGTCATGAAAAAAAAACTGTCTCCTTATAAAATGAATAGCCAAGTCAGAGGACAGGAAGGAAGGGGTAGTCAACGTTACCCCTTCAGCGCACTTCAAGCACCCTGCAGTGTACTTGAATTGTCGAATTGCACCGAAGTGCGCCCAACAAAAGCACACCAAATTTCAGTGAAATTTCGGTGCTCTTTGAATAATCCCTTATGTGGTATATTGCATAAATTGGTCTTTGTAGTGCAGGAAATGCATTTTAGGATTTGCAAAGTGTTTTCCACAATAAAATTAATAAAATTAGTATTTAAGAAAAGGAATATCGGTCACACTGTATGATGTCATAAGGTTACTTTACTTAGAGCAAGGAGAAACAACATTTCAGCACACTTCGTGAGCCTTTATCAAGTATAACTGTACTTGATAAAGGCTCATGGAGTGAGCGGAAATGTTGTCTCTCGTTGCACCATTAAAAACAGCCTTATCACATCCTACAGTGTGTCCAGTATTCCTTTGACTACTAACATTTGGGGAACTAGTAGCCATACCCTGCAGTCTGGAACCAGTGGTGATGAATGTCTAGGCATGTGCTTCAACAAACCTTTGTATATTCCACAATAAAGTTAAGTCACCAGTTTTCAAAGAATAATATAAAAAGGCAGAGGTAAACTAAAACTGCACTCAAGTTAGTGCCAGGAGAAGGTGTCGACAATGAGGGTTCTAGTTTATGAATATAAGCTAAATGCACATTAGGTGAACAGTATTGGGATTATTCAAAGAACACAGAATTGGCCACGGAATTGCACCGAAGGTGGAATTTCATGGCCATTCGGCTCCTCAGAAAGCTGGAAATTCTGCAAATATTGCTGAATTGTCAGAAAAATATGGTGACCTTCGGCAGCAGTGAAATTCCTATAGAGAAGCAATGGTTAATCTAATCAGAGAACACCTAACAAAAGAGAAATGTCAGTGAAAAGGACCGATTTGCCATGGTTTCGTTCAACAGGTTTAATAAGGAGAATCCCATAGGTTTGAATATTAAAAAAAAAACGTTTTTCTTAAATATTTGTTCGGCAAAAAGTTTTAATTCCAATTTTTTTTTTTTTTTACATGGCTTTTTTTTTTTATTCATAGGACTGTCATATTATTGCCAGGCATTTTTATGCACTAGTTTTTTTCCTTAAAACGTGATTTAAAAGTTGCAGAGTTTTTTTTATTTATTTATTACCCTTGTTCGGTGGCTTGGTGGCTTTTTCCAGCGGCTGGCCAACAGTCTGTTCAGCATGTCGGCTTTTTTCAGTGGGTTTGCGGCTGCATGCATCAGTTTTTCTTATCAATTCAGCGGTTTTGCAGCGTTTTTTCCGACCAATTCAGCAGATTGAGGATGCATTCGGTGGGCTGTTTTGCTGCACTTCGGGGACCCTGCAGAGAATGCTGAATTCATTGCGAGGTCGGTGAATTTAACTCACTGAAGTGCGGCAAACGAGAGCGCACTGAAATGTAATTTTGGTGCTCCCTGAATAACTCCTCAAATAACCAGTGTAATAGACAGGTGTCAATCATAGAACGCGATGCAATTAAGAAGTGTAAAATTTAAAAATAATGCTATTTAATTCTGTTCTTTAATGTCATAACTACTGATAGGGAGTAGTCTTTAATTCAATGTCTTTAATTAGTTATTTAAGGGCCGGATTCCATTCAAGACATGAAGCTAACATCTGGAGCGTTGGACAAAACAGCTCCAGGCATTGACTTAAAATTTTCTGCAGCTATCACAACCAAGTCTTACTTGTGGCTAGTCATGAGCCAAACACCCCCGTGTTCGGTTCGCATTCGAACTCGAACAATTTCAAAATTTGCCATAAAAGGTGTATGGGGGTCCGGGTAGTGCCCTGGGGGACAGGAAACAAGGACAAAAAGTTAACAAAAAAAAGGTTTTAAAGGAACAGTGAGTTTTCCATGAAATGAAGGTTAAGAATAAAAATGAAAAAATCCTTCAAATATCGTGCCTAGGAGGTCCCCATAACCTGCCCATGAAGTGGCGGATTTGTAGGATGTATAGAAACATTTAAAGACAAAAAAATGACATTTAAAATGAAGGTAAATGGTTTTCCTTTAATCTATTCATAAACAACTGCTTGGGGCGGCAGCCTGTATGAAAAGAAGAGACATTTTAGGACACGCAGAACAAGTTTAGTGATTTTTTTGCCTAAGTTATGGTGAAACTTATGCAGGCTTTGGATGAAAGTAACAATAAGTGCTTTAAAATTAGGTCTTTAGTGTCGGCAACAGTGCCATCACACCGTAACCCCTCTGTGGTATTGTGGAAGAGTGCAGGGTTGGAACCTGCGGTCAAATATTAAAATTATATGAATCTGGTACAGGCATCAGTGCACCCAAATATTATGCCTTTGGTGGCAGCAAGTGCCTTCCCACCGTAACCCCTTTGTGGTATTGTGGAAGAGTGCAGCGGTGGAGGTTTTGGGAATGCAGAAGAGATCCCCGATCTATTCAGTTACGTCAGCATCAGGGGAGTGATAGCTGCTGATCCAGGACTGATTCCTTTTTATAAATGTCAGACGGTCTACAGAGTCGGTGGACAGACGCACTCTTTTGTCTGTGACAAAACCTCCAGCGGCACTGAACGCCCTTTCAGAAAGCCTGCTGGATGAAGGGCAACCTAGTAGCTGCATAGCATATTGACTAAGTTCTGGCCAGTGATCCAATCTCAACACCCAGTAAGCCAGTGGATCATCTGCTGTAAAGGTATCCAGGTCTGCCCTTGCCCCTAGGTAGTCCTGCACCATATGGTGAAGACGCTGGCAATGGGTGCCTACATTTGACGTCCCTGGGTGTCGTAGACTAAAAAAATTTAAAAAGGCATCAGTCAAGCGGCCCTGGCCTTCACTGCTCTTCCTCTGATCATCCGCAGCCTCAGAAGCACCTATGTCATCACTTGATAACCTACCAAGCAGCAAGGGGAAGTGGATGTTATAGTCCATCTAGGGACAAATGACTTGGCTAGCAATGAGGTTTCTGAGATTAAGGAAGATTTTTGTGTTCTTGGAGGTGAAATACAGCAGATTGCGTCCACTGTGTCATTCTCTGAAGTTTTGCCTGTGCATAACATTCAGGATAGGCAGATGCGCAATAGGGAATTTAATTTGTGGCTTCGGGAATGGTGTCGGGAGCAAGGATTTGGCTTTGTGTCCCATGATAGCTCTAATTGGAGCAGAAAGGAACTGTATAAAAAAGATGGTTTGCATCTTACTCATAGGGGAACATATGTTCTCAGTGAGAAGTTCAAAGGTTTCGCAAAGAAATATTTAAACTAGGAGGGGGGACAAAAGGGTAAAAAACAATCTGCCTGATTGTCCTCCAAAACTAAATCGGAGGGTGCAAGCAACATGCGGGGAAAAAAATGACAAGCTCAGAGTCGTGTCTATAAATGCTCGCAGTTTAGTCAATAAAATCAATGAACTGGAGGCAATGATGGCACCTGAAAAAGTAGATTTAGTGGCGGTTACTGAGATATGGTTCAGTGAGAAAAATAACTGGGACATAACAATACCGGGGTACTCTTTATATAGAAAAGACAGAGAAGGTAGGAAAGGAGGAGGAGTGGCCCTGTATGTGAAAAACAACATAAAAACGAACCAAATAAAAGTGAGCGAGGTGAACATAGAGTCAGTTTGGGTTACGCTAACATTTGGCAATCATACAGTAGCTCATGTAGGTGTGATCTATAGACCCCCTGGACAAGTAGAAGAGCTAGATAATCTGCTGTTAGAGGAAATAGCCAAAATGGCAATGAAGGGGGAAGTTATTATCATGGGGGACTTTAATCTTCCTGATGTGAACTGGAAAACCAAAACAGCTGGGTGCACCAGGAGTACAAATAGTCTAAACTCCCTACTGGGATTATCTCTAACACAAGTAGTTGAGGAGCCGACCCGTAAAGAGGCCATATTGGATTTAATACTCACAAATTGAGGTTTGGTATCGGACGTTGTTGTAGGTGAAAATTTGGGATCTAGTGATCACCAGTCAGTATGGTTTAATATAAGAACAGGGATGGAGCCGCACCACACAAAAACAAAAGTTTTAGACTTAAAAAAAAACAATTTTTCTAAAATGAGATTTTGTGTGAAGGAGTCATTATCAGACTGGAGGAGTTTAAAGGGAGTCCAGGAGAAATGGGATTATTTAAAGGTAGCATTATTGAAGGCCACAGGCAATTGCATTCGGCTTGTTAGCAAAAACAAACAAGGAAGAAACCACTGTGGTACTCTGCAGAAGTGGCCAAAATAGTGAAGAACAAAAAGACAGCATTCAATAATTATAAAACAACTCAGAGTGAAGAAGATAGGCAAACCTATAAGATTAGGCAGAAAGAGGCAAAGCAATTTATAAGAGCTTCCAAAGCACACGCAGAAGAGAAAATAGCTCAGTCAGTAAAAAGGGGGACAAAACATTTTTTAGATACAAAAACGAGAAAAGAAAAGTAAAACAAGGATTAGTTAGATTAAAAACAAAGGAAGGAAGGTATGTAGAAGAGGATAAAAGTCTCGCTGACTGCCTCAATGAATATTTTTGTTCAGTCTTTGCAGAAGAAAAGGAAGGAAAGGGACCTCAGTTAGGAGGAAACACTAACGAGACATTTACATATGAGTTTACAGAGGAGGAGGTTCTACAGCAGCTGTCTAAAGTAAAGACAAATAAGTCAATGGGGCCTGATGGGATCCACCCTAAATTATTAAAAGAGCTCAGTGATGTAATAGCAAAACCGTTAACAGATTTAGTTAACCAATCCTTGCTAACAGGAGTCGTCCCAGAAGACTGGAAATTAGCAAATGTTGTGCCCATTTTCAAGAAGGGTAGTAGGGAGGAATCGAGGAACTATAGGCCAGTTATTCTTACGTCAGTAGTGGGGAAATTAATGGAAACCATGTTAAAGGAAAGGATTGTTGAACATCTAAAAACACATAGATTACAGGATCAGAAACAACATGGGTTTATCTCAGGGAGATCATGCCAAACTAATCTTATTGATTTTTTTGATTGGTAACAAAAATAATAGACACAGGTGGGGCAGTAGACTTTGCTTATTTAGATTTCAGATACTGTTCCGCATAGAAGGCATAGAAGGCTTATCAATAAATTGCAATCTTTGAGCTTGGATTCCAATATTGTTGAATGGATTAGGCAGTGGCTGAGTGACAGGCAACAGAGGGTTGTGGTAAATGGAGTTTATTCAGTGCAAGGTCTTGTTACCAGTGGGGTACCTCAGGGGTCAGTACTTGGACCCATTCTATTTAATATTTTTATTAGTGATATTGCAGAAGGTATTAATGGAAAAGTATGTCTTTTTGCTGATGACACAAAGATTTGCAAAAGGGTTGATGTTCCTGGAGGGATCAGCCAAATGACAAATGATTTAGGTAAACTAAAAAAATGGTCGGAGCTGTGGCAATTGAGTTTTAATGTGGATAAGTGCAAGATAATGCACCTGGGACGTAAAAACCCAAGGGCTGAATATAGAATATTCGATACAGTCCTAACCTCAACATCTGAGGAAAGGGATTTAGGGGTTATTATTTCAGAGGATCTAAGGGTAAGTAGTCAATGTAATAGAGCAGCAGGAAATGCTAGCAGAACAGGGCTCGAGTCGAGCGGGAACGCGCGGGAACGGCGTTCCCGCACTTCTCCGACAGCGGGAACGCTGCGGGAACGCAGCGTTCCCGCTGTGGCCCGAGCCCGAACGCTTAACAGGCGGCCGCCGCACATTGGCGGCGGCCACGTGCTTCCTATTCTAGCGGCCGGTGACCGGAAGTGGAGCCGCTCGCCTGGCTGTTTCCTAGATCTCAGGCGAGCGGCTGCACTTCCTGTCAGCGGCCGCTGAGCAGGAAACACGTGGCCGCCGGCAGTGTGCGGCGGCGGCAGCAGCAGCAGCAGCAGCAGTGGTAAGTTGGGTTGGGGGCATTATCCATGAGACCAGGGGGCATATCCATGAGACCAGGGGCATATCCATGAGACCAGGGGCATATCCATGAGACCTGGGGGCATATCCATGAGACCAGGGGGCATATCCATGAGACCAGGGGGCATATCCATGAGACCAGGGGCATATCCATGAGACCAGGGGCATTATCCATGAGACCTGGGGGCATATCCATGAGACCAGGGGCATATCCATGAGACCAGGGGCATATCCATGAGACCAGGGGCATATCCATGAGACCAGGGGCATTATCCATGAGACCTGGGGGCATATCCATGAGACCTGGGGGCATATCCATGAGACCAGGGGGCAGTATCCATGAGACCAGGGGGCAGTATCCATGAGACCAGGGGGCATATCCATGAGACCAGGGGGCATATCCATGAGACCAGGGGCATATCCATGAGACCAGGGGCATATCCATGAGACCAGGGGCATTATCCATGAGACCTGGGGGCATATCCATGAGACCAGGGGGCATTATCCATGAGACCAGGGGCATATCCATGAGACCAGGGGGCAGTATCCATGAGACCAGGGGCATTATCCATGAGAGTTGGGGGCATTATCCATGAGACCTGGGGCATTTATATCCATGAGAGCTGGGGGCAATTATATCCATGTGAACTGGGGAAAATATATCCATATAACCAGTGCTGTGCATATTATTCTTGGGGTTCAGTGCTGTGCATATTATTCTTGGGGTTCAGTGCTGTGTATATTATTATGGGGGCTCTGTGCTGTGCATGTTATTATGTTATTGTTGGGGCTCAGTGCTGTGTATATTATACTGGAGGCTCAGTGCTGTGTATATTATTATGGGGGCTCTGTGCTGTGCATGTTATTATGTTATTGTTGGGGCTCAGTGCTGTGTATATTATACTGGAGGCTCAGTGCTGTGTATATTATTCTGGGGGCTCAGCGCTGTGTATGTTATTCTGGGGGCTCAGCGCTGTGTATGTTATTCTGGGGGCTCAGTGCTGTGTATATTATTCTGGGGGCTGAGCGCTGTGTATATTATTATGGGGGCTCTGTGCTGTGCATGTTATTATGTTATTGTTGGGGCTCAGTGCTGTGTATATTATACTGGAGGCTCAGTGCTGTGTATATTATTCTGGAGGCTCAGTGCTGTGTATATTATTCTGGAGGCTCAGTGCTGTGTATATTATTCTGGGGGTTCAGCACTGTGTATATTATTCTGGGGGCTCAGTGATGTGTATGTTATTCTGGGGGCTCAGCGCTGTGTATATTATTCTGGGGGCTCAGTGCTGTGTATGTTATTCTGGGGGCTCAGTGCTGTGTATGTTATTCTGGGGGCTCAGTGCTGTGTATATTATTCTGGGGGTCTGTGCCTGGAGATATATATATATATAATGCGTTAGTCCAGTTGCCAAAATCACGAGTATACCTGTACGTAGTGATACCTTTCACTGATCAGTATAGTTTCCAGTTTACACTCTTGAAAGTTTGTCTTTTAAATGTAAAGTTAACCCAATAAAAATGGTATCACCGGCTCGTCCGGCTATACTCGTGATATATATATATATTTTCTTAAGGTAATGGGGGTTGTGGAATTCGTGGGTGAGTTCCCTCACTTTTTTTCCCAGGACTTGACCCCTGTAGCAGAATGCTTGGTTGTGTAGGGAGAGGTATTAGCAGTAGGAAAAGGGAAGTGCTCATGACACTGTACAGAGCACTGGTGAGACCTCACTTGGAGTACTGTGTGCAGTACTGGAGACCGTATCTCCAGAAGGATATAGACATCTTAGAGAGAATTCAGAGAAGGGCTACTAAAATGGTGTACGGCTTGAAGGAGAAAAGTTACCAGGAAAGGCTTAATGATCTTAACATGTACAGCTTGGAAAAAAGACAAGACAGAGGAGATATGATAGAAACATTTAAATACGTAAAGGGAATCCACAAGGTAGAAGAAGGGAGTATATTTAAAAGGAAACAAAGTAGCAAAACAAGAGGACATAGTCTTAGATTAGAGGGGCAAAGGTTTAAAAGTAACATCAGGAAGCATTATTTTACTGAGAGGGTGGTGGATACATGGAACAGCCTTCCAGTAGAAGTGGTAGAGGCCAAAACAGTAATTGAATTTAAGCAAGTATGGGATAGGCATAAGGCTATCCTAAACAAAAGATAAATCCAGGTAAAGTATCCATGTAATTGGGCAGACTAGATGGGCCGAAAGGTTCTTATCTGCCGACATTTTTCTATGTTTCTATGTTTCTACCAGTGCCTGGAAAGGTGTTACGCAAGTGTCGCTTTAGAGCGTACTCAAGTTGTTTCATCCGGTCCTCCCTCTGTGCGGGCAGGTTGGGCTCTGCAACTTTACCCTTGTATCGTGGATCAAGAAGGCTTGCCAACCAGTAATGATCCCTCTCCTTGATAGCACGAATCCTGGGGTCCTTTAGAAGACTTTGCAGGATAAGGGAGCCCATGCAGCGTAGGTTGGAGGTGGCATTAGCTTCCAAGTCTTCCTGGCCAATGAGGATGACCCCATCATGCACTTCCTCCTCCCAGCCACGTACTAGTCCATGGGTTTCTGGGCACACAAAACCCTCCCTTGTGGAATCCCCACTTTCAATGCCCCCACTACTTAAATATTCCTCCTCATCCTCTTGTTGTCTGATCTGAGGACCCGCCAAAATGCTGTCTGCATAAAGACTATGGGCCTTGAGAGCTAGGGAAGGCCTCCTCTTCCTCCCGCTGCTCTGCCTCTAGTGCCACATCTATAATTCCCCACAGAGTGCGCTCCAGCAGGAACACTAAAGGAATTGTGTCACTGATGCATGCACTGTCCCTGCTCACCATCCTCATTGCCTCCTCAAATGGTGACAGTACAGTACATGCATCCTTGATCATCAGCCACTGCGGGGGGGAAACAAGTTGACCTGAACCTGTCCTTGTGCCATACTCACACAGGTACTCATTGATGGCCCTCTGCTGCTTGTGCAGATGCTGCAGCATTGCTAATGTCGAGTTCCACCCGGTGGGCATGTCACAGATCAGACGGTTTGTGGGAAGATGGAATTCTCTTTGAATTTCTGGCAAGCGAACACTTGCTGGGAATGACCGTCTGAAGTGGCTGCAGACTTTTCTGGCCTGGCTGAGAGGCTCTGCCAGCCCTGGGTACCTGGCTAGGAAATGCTGTACCACCAGATTTAGGACGTGTGCTAGGCATGGTACATGCGTCAACTTACCCTAGCGTAGGGCATAGAGAAGATTGCTGCCATTATCACAGATGACCATTCCCAGCTGAAGCTGGCGTGGTGTTAACCATCTATGCACCTGCCCCTGCAGAGCTGACAGAATTTCTGTCCCGGTGTGGCTCCTGTCCCCTAAACAAACCAGCTCAAGCACAGTATGGCATCTTTTTGCTTGAGCCATTGCGTAGCCCCTGCCATGCGTCGGTTTAACTGCCACTTCGCCAGAGACAGAGAAGGAGGAGGAAGAGGTGGTGGAGCTGACAGACCTCATACAAGCAGCTTTCTGGAGGCGTGGTGGATGAACAAGCTCCAGCACAGAGCCCAGTCCTGGATCCCTCCCAGCTGCAATCAGAGTTACCCAGTGTGCCGTGAAGGAAATGTAACGGCCCTGTCCATGCTTGCTGGACCACTTGTCTAAAGTCATGTGCACCTTGCTGCTGACTGCCTTTCCCAATGACTCCATAACATTGTGTTCCACGTGCTGGTATAGTGCTGGAATGGCCTTCCGTGAAAAGAAATGGCGTTTTGGAACCTGCCACTGTGGTACAGCACATTCAGCAAATTCACGGAAGGAAGCAGAGTCCACCAGCTGGAAAGGCAGCAGCTGTAATGCGAGTAATTTTGCTAAGCTGGCATTTAGACGCTGTGCTTGGGGATGGTTGGGACTATATTTTTGTTCTTACGCTGCAGCAGCTGGGGCAATGTAAACGGACTGCGTAAATCTTCAGCTGATGGGATGCTGTCACATTGTGAGGAAGGACCTGGTACACCCATTACTGTAGCATCATCCCTGTCAGTGGAAGTTATAGGCAATGACATGGCAGGACATATAGTGGGGGTAGAGACAGATGAGGAGGAGGACCTAAGCAAAGTGTTGTGCCAACGGGATGTGTGGCAGGTGGTCATATGTCGCCTCAAGCACGTGGTACCCAAGCATGGGATGTCTTTCCCACACTTGATCCTCATCTGACATAGATTACAAATAGCAACGGTGTGGTCTGCTGCACATTTCTTAAAGAACTCCCAGACAGCAGAGTTCCTGGATGTGTGCTTTGAGACAACAGCGCTCTGCACCTGAGCAGCTTTGACTTCTGATGCCTTGGACTGGCTACGGTTGGTCATAGAGGACGTTCTGCCTTGTTTTTGTTGTGCCTCCTCCTCTTCCTCCTCCTCCCTTCACTCCTTTGTTCGATTAGGCACCCAGGTAGAGTCAGTGACCTCATCATCGTCATCACCCCCTATCTCCTCATCACTGGAGCCAACCTCGCAATATGCTGCAGCTGCTGGGGGAACATGAGTGCCAGTTCTTTGTGTGTCACTGGCACCCCCTCCCTCAAGGCTGATTTTACTCCCTTCCTCAACCTCAGAGTTTGAATCAGAGCACTGGAGTTGCTGCGCATCCTCAAGCAGCATGTCACTGACATTGTCACTGTAGTCAAACAATTCAGCTGACTCCTCTGTGTATGATAGTGAGGCTACGGCAGTAGTAGCTGTGGACATGGAGGCTGAATTAGATGTTCTGGCAGCTTAGGTGGACTGTAAACCACTACAAGCCTGGCTGGCAGAGGACTCGGAGGATGAGGATGGCCTGGTTAGCTAATCCTGCAAATCCTCTGTATGTTGCTGCTGCTTAAAATGGCCAGCACCAGTTAGAAACAAGGACAAGTGTGCCCCTGCAGATGATGCACCACGTCCACGATGACCATGGGCACAGCCTTCCGACACAGAGGCTGCTTTCCCTCTTATCTGTGTCCAGGAGCGTCTGCCTGTCCTTTTTGGTCTTTCTGACATGGTGAGTGATATATAGATTAAAGATATACAGAACTCTGATTCAACTCTGTTATAATAATTGGAGATATGCAGAACTCTGATTCAACTGTGTTATCTAGATTAAAGATTTCCAGAACTCTGGTATAACTCAGTGAGACACTCTGATAGCTGGCCAGTGACAAGACACAGATTAAAATTCCCAAAAACCTCCTATAAATCTGTGAGACCCTTGATGGGTGGCAATGACAAGACACAAATTACAATTCCCAGGAACCTACTACAAATCAGTGAGACCCCCTGATGGGTGGCAGTGACAAGACACAGATTAAAATTCACAGAAATCTGCTAGAAGTATGTGGGACCCCTTGATAGCTGGCAGTGACAAGACACAGATTACAATTCCCTGATATCTGATAGAAGTGAGACCCTCCAATAGCTGCTGGCAGTGAGAACACACAGATTACAACAATTCCCAGATATCTTGTAGAGGTGGACCCCCCAATAGCTGCTGTCAGTGAGAACACACAGATTACAACAATTCCCAGATATCTTGTAGAAGTGAGACCCCCAATAGCTGCTGGCAGTGAGAACACACACTAACAGAACAATCTCCTCTCAAAAAACACGTGCTGGGGCTGCGAGGGACGCCTTATATAGTGTGTTGCGGGACTTAGCTCTGTGAGCCCATGATTGGGCAAAATTTGCCCAGTCAGGACTCTGAGCCGTGATTGGCATAGTCTTGCACCTGTCTTGTACCTGACCTGTTTTCAGGTGCAAGGCTGTAGCCAATTACAAGCTTCAGGCCAGTGGAAAAGTGCATTGTGGTCCATTGTGGTGCATTGTGGGCGAACTCAAACCGAACACGCGGAGATGTTTGGAGTTTGCCGAACAGCCGAACAGCCGATGTTCGATGCGAACTCCGAACAGATCGTACTGAACAGCTCATCCCTACTTGTGGCTCAGATGTTGTGGCTGCATACTGTAAATTAACATCTCCTCTAATACCTTGTATGGGAGACGATAGTTTGCGCCTACCTGGAGAACAACTATTCCGATCTAGTTTGTTTTCCTCTAAAACAAGCAGTTATTCAGAAATGCAAAATCACTTAACACCTCCATTTAGCCCCACGTAAAATTTCTCCAAAGTACCTCAAGTCTCGTGATGTAGAGGGTGGCATGTACTGATGGCCCTAACACCCCCGTGTTCAATTCGCAATCGAACTCGAACATCGGGAAAAGTTCGAACGCGAACACGATTCGAACGCAATGCAAGTCAATGGGGCTCAAAAGTTCGAAAATTAAGGTCCCCTCCAGAGGGCATATATGCAAGATATTGGTAATAAAATGTGTATGAGGGTCCGGGTACTGCCCTGGGAGACAGGACACAATGAAAAACAAATTAAAAAAAAAAAACTTTTTAACCATTTCACTGCTGAGTGCTGAGCCATTTCACTGCTGTGCGCTGAGCTAATTTTTACCACTTTTGCTCATGTTTAAACTCGATTTGAAGCCATGGGAAATGTTTGAGCAACAGCGAGTGGGAAAAATTACGATTGCGTGAGCATTAGCGTTTGCTGCGGTGTTCACCGCATATTACTATCCAAATGCAAACGGGTTAAGTAACCAAATTTGTAAGAAGAAGAATTACTGCAGCATACAGTATGAATCCGCACACTGCCGGACAGCACCTCCACAGTGTAATTAATGCAGCATATGATTCTGCACACTGCTGCGCAGCACCGCTACAGTATAATTAACCACTTGGCTGCTAAGGACGCGCTCATCGCGTCCTGCCAAGTGCTCTTCCTGTGCTACAGACGCGCTCAGCGCCTCCTAGCACAGGAGGCAGCAATCAGCCGGACTCCGGGACCCCGGGGGGGAAGATAGATGTCATTGCGGCGGCGCGATGACATCTATTTCAGGCGCCCCACCAGCGAGTGCGGAGGAGGTGCCTGAAAGGGAGGGGGGAGGTCCTTTGGACCTCTCTCTCTCCCGATTGCGGGGGTCCAGTGGCTAAACGCAGGCACAGTTTGGAAGGGCACAGCCTGCCCTTCCAAACCGTGCCTGCCTTTAACCCCTTGGGTGTCGGATCACGATTCGGCACCGAAAAGCGCCGAATCGTGTTCCTCTCCCGGAGCTGGCCGACATCTTGGATGTCAGCCAAGCTTCCGGGAACTCCCCCTGACGACTGGCGTCATCGTGCATAGCGCGTTGACGTCAGTCCTGGAGTTAACCCCTAGTTGCCACCTATGGTGGAGATAGGGGGTTCCAATGAACCCCCTATCTCCCGATCCGTGGCAGCTAGGTGTTAATGTTTGGTATTGCTGGATCCGCCAGAGCATGGCCTTTCCAACGATACCAAACATGACCATGTGAAAGTAAAAAATAAATATTAAAAAAATAAATAAACAAGTTTTTTTTTGTTTGATTTGTTAATGCAGCAATATTGTTCCCATTTCAATTATAATGTGAACAATGATGCTGCACTAACGATTTTTGTATGTGGTGCATTTGTTAAAAATAGCAAAGTTTCCCCCCAAAAAAAATTTAATGAGTCCCCATTTCTAATTTTTTTAACAAGCGCACCCCATAGAAAATATAATTGCAAACGATTGCATGTTAAAATGTGAAAAAAAAACACTTTACACATTGTAAATTATTGAAAATTCTAAATTTATTGCATTTTTTGTTATAATATACAGGCAGGACATGATGTATACATATAACAATGATATATTATGAATCTGCCGTGTCTGCCGGAAAGAACGATATATAATATGTCTAGGTCATAAATTAAAATAAGGCTTCAAAACGCGGTTAAACATGATGAGTGAAACTGTTAAAAATGAACTCAGCACAGATGCGTGAAATAGCTCAGCAGCGAAAGGGTTAATTCAGCATATGATTCCGCACACTGCTGCGCAGCACCTCTACAGTATAATTAATGCAGCATATGATTCCGCACACTACTGCGCAGCACCACTACAGTAGAATTAATGCAGCATATGATTCCGTACACTGCCAGGCAGCACCTCTACAGTATAATTAATGCAGCATATGATTCCGCACACTGCCGGGAAGCTCATCTACAGTATAATTAATGCAGCATATGAATCTGCACACTGCTGGGCAGCACCTCTGCAGTATAATTAATGCAGCATATGATCCTGCACACTGCCGGGCAGCACTTTTACAGTATAATAATGCAGCATATAATTCCGCACACAACCGGGCAGCACCGCTACAGTATAATTAATGCAGCATATGATCCTGCACACTGCCGGGCAGCACTTCTACAGTATAATAATGTAGCATAAGATTCCGCATTATTATTATACTGTAGAGGTGCTGCCCGGCAGTGTGCGGAATCATATGCTGCATTAATTATACTGTAGATGTGCTGCCCAGCATTGTGCGGAATCATATGCTGCATTAATTATACTGTAGAGGTGCTGCCTGGCAATGTGCGGAATCATATGCTGCATTATTATACTGTAGAGGTGCTGCCCGGCAGTGTGCGGATTCATATGCTGCATTAATCATACTGTAGAGGTGCTGCCCAGCAGTGTCCGGAATCATATGCTGCATTAATTATACTGTAGAGGTGCTGCCCGGCAATGTGCGGAATCATATACTGCAATAATTATACTGTAGAGATGCTGCCCGGCAATGTGCGGAATCATATGGATAATTCGGCAGGTTTAATCAGGCGAATCCTATACGTTTCAATGTAAAATGTTTTCATAAAATTTTTATTCAAACATTTATTTTTTTTCACTTGCGGCAAAAAGTTTCTTTATTTATTTTTTAGGCATTTTTCTGGATTTTTTTGGGTGAAATTGTGCACAACGAAATACAACAAATTAATTCCTGAAAACCAGAATCAATTTGTTGTAGTCAGTGGCGTAGCGTGGGTTGTCAGCGCCCGGGGCCAGCCAAGAATTGTGCGCCCCCCCCAACCTGTGGACACGTTATCGATATTGCCCCAGCTCTCACATGGATATTGCCCCAGCTAACACATGAATATTGCCCCAGCTCTCACATGGATATTGCCCCAGCTCTCATCTGGATATTGCCCCAGCTAATACATGAATATTGCCCCAGCTCTCACATGGATATTGCCCCAGCTCACACATGGATATTGCCCCAGCTCACACATGGATATTGCCCCAGCTCACACATGGAAATTGCCCCAGCTCATGGGATTTGCCCCAGCTCTCACATGGATACTGCCCCAGCTCACACATGGATATTGCCCCAGCTCTCACATGGATATTGCCCCAGCTCATGGGATTTTCCCCAGCTCATGGGATTTGCCCCAGCTCATGGGATTTGCCCCAGCTCTCACATGGATTTGCCCCAGCTCTCACATGGATTTGCCCCAGCACATGGATTTGTCCCAGCTCATGGATTTGCCCCAGCTCACACATGGATTTGCCCCAGCTCACACATGGATTTGCCCCAGCACATGGATTTGCCCCAGCTCATGGATTTGCCCCAGCTCACACATGGATTTGCCACAGCTCTCACATGGATTTGCCCCAGCTCACACATGGATTTGCCCCAGCTCTCTCATGGATTTGCCCCAGCTCATTGGATTTGCCCCAACTCTCACATGGATTTGCCCCAGCTCTCACATGGATTTTCCCCAGCTCTCTCATGGATTTGCCCCAGCTCATGGATTTGCCCCAGCTCAAGGGATTTGCCCCAGCTCACACATGGATTTGCCCCAGCTCTCTCATGGATTTGCCCCAGCTCATGGGATTTGCCCCAGCTCTCACATGGATTTGCCCCAGCTCTCACATGGATTTGCCCCAGCTCTCTCATGGATTTGCCCCAGCTCATGGATTTGCCCCAGCTCATGGGATTTGCCCCAGCTCTCACATGGATTTGCCCCAGCTCTCACATGGATTTGCCCCAGCTCTCTCATGGATTTGCCCCAGCTCTCTCATGGATTTGCCCCCAGCTCATGGATTTGCCCCAGCTCTCACATGGATTTGCTCCAGCTCTCTCATGATTTGCCCCAGCTCATGGATTTGCCCCAGCTCATGGATTTGCCCCAGCTCATGGATTTGCCCCAGCTCTCACATGTATTTGCCCCAGCTCATGGATATGCCCCCAGCTTACACATGTATTTGCCCCAGCTCATGGATTTGCCCCCCAGTTTACACATGTATTTGCCCCAGCTCATGGATTTGCCCCAGCTTACACATGGATTTTCCCCAGCTCATGGATTTGCCCCAGCTCATGGATTTGCCCCCCAGTTTACACACGTATTTGCCCCAGCTCATGGATTTGCCCCCCAGCTTACACATGTATTTGCCCCAGCTCATGGATTTGCCCCCCAGCTTACACATGTATTTGCCCCAGCTCATGGTTTTGCCCCCCAGCTTACACATGGATTTGCCCCCAGCTCATGGGATTTGCCCCAGCTCATGGGATTTGCCCCAGCTCTCACATGGATTTGCCCCAGCTCTCACATGGATTTGCCCCAGCACATGGATTTGTCCCAGCTCATGGATTTGCCCCAGCTCACACATGGATTTGCCCCAGCTCACACATGGATTTGCCCCAGCACATGGATTTGCCCCAGCTCATGGATTTGCCCCAGCTCACACATGGATTTGCCACAGCTCTCACATGGATTTGCCCCAGCTCACACATGGATTTGCCCCAGCTCTCTCATGGATTTGCCCCAGCTCATTGGATTTGCCCCAACTCTCACATGGATTTGCCCCAGCTCTCACATGGATTTTCCCCAGCTCTCTCATGGATTTGCCCCAGCTCATGGATTTGCCCCAGCTCAAGGGATTTGCCCCAGCTCACACATGGATTTGCCCCAGCTCTCTCATGGATTTGCCCCAGCTCATGGGATTTGCCCCAGCTCTCACATGGATTTGCCCCAGCTCTCACATGGATTTGCCCCAGCTCTCTCATGGATTTGCCCCAGCTCATGGATTTGCCCCAGCTCATGGGATTTGCCCCAGCTCTCACATGGATTTGCCCCAGCTCTCACATGGATTTGCCCCAGCTCTCTCATGGATTTGCCCCAGCTCTCTCATGGATTTGCCCCCAGCTCATGGATTTGCCCCAGCTCTCACATGGATTTGCTCCAGCTCTCTCATGGATTTGCCCCAGCTCATGGATTTGCCCCAGCTCATGGATTTGCCCCAGCTCATGGATTTGCCCCAGCTCTCACATGTATTTGCCCCAGCTCATGGATATGCCCCCCAGCTTACACATGTATTTGCCCCAGCTCATGGATTTGCCCCCCAGTTTACACATGTATTTGCCCCAGCTCATGGATTTGCCCCAGCTTACACATGGATTTGCCCCCAGCTCATGGATTTGCCCCAGCTCATGGATTTGCCCCCCAGTTTACACACGTATTTGCCCCAGCTCATGGATTTGCCCCCCAGCTTACACATGTATTTGCCCCAGCTCATGGATTTGCCCCCCAGCTTACACATGTATTTGCCCCAGCTCATGGTTTTGCCCCCCAGCTTACACATGGATTTGCCCCCAGCTCATGGATTTGCCCCAGCTCATGGATTTGCCCCCCAGTTTACACATGGATTTGCCCCCAGCTCATGGATTTGCCCCCCAGTTACACATGTATTTGCCCCAGCTCATGGATTTGCCCCCAGTTTACACATGTATTTGCCCCAGCTCATGGATTTGCCCCCCAGCTTACACATGGATTTGCCCCCAGCTCATGGATTTGCCCCAGCTCATGGATTTGCCCCCCAGTTTACACATGTATTTGCCCCAGCTCATGGATTTGCCCCCCAGCTTACACATGGATTTGCCCCCAGCTCATGGATTTGCCCCCCAGTTTACACATGTATTTGCCCCCAGCTCAAGGATTTGTCCCCCAGCTTACACATGGATTTGCCCCCAGCTCATGGATTTGCCCCAGCTCATGGATTTGCCCTCCAGCTTACACATGGATTTGCCCCAGCTCATGGATTTGCCCCCAGTTTACACATGTATTTGCCCCAGCTCATGGATTTGCCCCCCAGCTTACACATGTATTTGCCCCAGCTCATGGATTTGCCCCCCAGCTTACACATGGATTTGCCCCCAGCTCATGGATTTGCCTCCAGCTCATGGATTTGCCCCAGCTCTCACCTGGATATTTCTCCGGCAGGGGTTTAGGGGACCCAGATGCCGGGCAGCGGGAGTGCCTACCCGCCGCCCGGTCCTGAACAGTCCGTCCTGTTCTTGAAGGGGAGGCGGCTGCGTGCATGCGCAGGTCACGCGGTCCGGCCAGTCAGGTGGTACAGAGACTCAGTACCACCTGATTAGTCGGACCACGTGACCGGCTGCGCCTGCACGCAGCCGCATCCCCTTCAAGAACAGGATGGACTGTTCAGGACCGGGCGGCGGGCAGGCCCTCCCGCTGCCCGGCATCTGGGTCCCCTCAACCCGCGGGCCAGTTTTAGGGGTGCAAATGCACCCCTAACAAAACTGCGCCCGGGGCCACGGCCCCCCCAGCCCCCCATGCTACGTCACTGGTTGTAGTTCAGTAAATTTAGTTTAGTTTCATTTAGTTTTGTTGTATTTTCATTTCGTTCCATTTTCGTCTCAATCTGTTTTGTTTCCTTCTGTTTTTATTTCTCTCTGATGGATCCGATTCATATTTTGGAAGTGCTTCTGAAATACAAATTGGGTAAATTTTGTCTAGCTTTTGATTTACAGGACATACTTGAAAACGAGAGAAATCTCAATGTATCCTTCCTGGTAAAATCCTTTATAAATAAAAATTTGGAACGAAACAAAACGCACGTCTACTTTTCAGCATAGTGTTCATTGTGATTTCTAATGTTGTCTCCGCTATAGTTTCTGCAGGGATTTTCAGCAATTGTAACTCCCTGAATCTTTTCCCTGTAAAGTAGTGATAGATCCTGTAGCTCTTCCTGTATTCTGTCCTCTCCCTGGTTGTTGTAATGCAGCAGTAAACTGTTGATATTTTTGTTACAGTGAGGTTCAGGGCTGCTCCTTGTAGCTTATATTTTGTAACATGGGTTGACAGAGAGAGAGATTTACTTGCGTTGTGGTGGAGGGCAAAAAAATGGGATAAAAGCCACCATTAAGGTTTATTATTGCAGAAGCCATTTGCACATCACAGCAATTCAAAGAACTGCACCGCAGAGCTCCTGTGCTACATTCCCATATGCAGCAAAGAACTCTGGGTAAGACATGCAAATTACATCTGTCTCACTTTTCTGCATCCTGGATCTGTTTTTACACAGAACCCTTCAATCAACGCCATGCTGTGTAAAATGCTGCTAGATGGCTTGTTGTATACTGTTATACATACACTATATTGCTAAAAGTATTCGCTCACCTGCCTTGACTCGCATATGAACTTAAGTGACATCCCATTCCTAATCCATAGGGTTCAATATGACGTCAGTCCACCCTTTGCAGCTATAACAGCTTCATCTCTTCTGGGAAGGCTGTCCACAAGGTTTAGGAGTAGGGATGAGCCGAACACCCCCGAGTTCGGTTCGCATTCGAACTCAAACTTTTCAAAAGTTCGAATTCGAACACGAACACGAACTCAATACAAGTCAATGGGACTCAAAGTTTGATTTTTAGAGTGCCCTCCAAGAGGGCATATAGGCTAGATATTTGCCATAAAAGGTGTATGGGGGTCCGGGTAGTGCCCTGGGGGACAGGAAACAAGGACAAAAAGTAAAAAAAAAAAAACGGGACAGTGAGTTTTCCATGAAATAAAGGTTAAAAATAAAAACGAAAAATTCCTTCAAATATCGTGCCTAGGAGGTCCCCATAACCTGCCTGTGAAGTGGCGGATATGTAGAATGTATAGAAACATTTAAAAACAATGTCCGGGTTCGGGTAGTGCCCTGGGGGACAGGAAACAAGGACAAAAAGTTAAAAAAAGTTTTTAACTCCTTCACTGCTGACAACGTGTGGGACACGTCCTCAGTTACTCCCGCTGTATGCTGAGGAGGACGTGTCCCACACGTCATCAGCTTTGTGGGACCCCCAGTGGAGATACTCACCTCTCTGTCCGGGGTCTCGCGACATTCTGACTTCAGCGTCCTCAGACGCTGAAGTCAAGCTCCTCCCGACGTAAATGACGTCATCGCGCCGAAGTGGCGGATTTGTAGGATGTATGGAAACATCGCCATCACAGACCCACACACGACACCCAGCACTCCCAGTCTGCATACAATGTATCAAATTCATGAGACCGGACTAATTAGAAGCACATGTTATTTCCAAACACTAATTAAACACCTGTTGTTTACGCCGTTTGAGAGCACAGGTCATTTAGAGGTGAGAATCTTTGCACCTAGACATTAGTTTTTAATTCAATATCTAATAAACCGTTGCTTATAATATTCTGCAGTAAAGAGTCTCTTTATTTCTAGATTTTGTAGTATTTTTTAAGCATTTTTTATACTTTTTTCAAAATTTTATTTTTTTTCGAACTCGAGCCGACCACGTCAAAAAGTTCGAAGTTCGCGAACTTTTTCGAACTGCCGATGTTCGAATCGAACTTCGAACTGATCGAACCGAACAGCTCATCCCTATTTAGGAGTGTGTTTATGGGAATTTTTGGCCATTCTTCCAGAAGCGCATTTGTGAGGTCACACACTGATGCTGGATGAGAAGGCCTAGCTCTCAGTCGCCGCTCTAATTCATCCCAAAGGTGTTCTATCGGGTTGAGGTCAGGACTCTGTGCAGGCCAGTCAAGTTCATCCACACCAGACTCTGTCATCCATGTCTTTATGGACCTAGCTTTGTGCACTGGTGCACAGTCATATTGGAAGAGGAAGGTGCCAGCTCCAAACTGTTCCCACAAAGTTGGGAGCATGGAATTGTCCAAAATGTCTTGGTATGCTGAAGCATTCAGAGTTCCTTTCTCTGGAACTAAGGGGCCAAGCCCAGCGCCTGAAAAACAACCCCACACCATAATCCTCCCTCCACCAAACTTTATACTTGGCACAATGCAGTCAGACAAGTACCGTTCTCCTGGCAACCGCCAAACCCAGAGTCGTCCATCAGATTGCCAGATGGAAAAGCGCAATTCGTCATTCCAGAGAACGCGTCTCCACTGCTCTAGATTCCAGTGGCGGTGTGCTTTACACCACTGCATCCGACGCTTTGCATTGCACTTGGTGATGTATGGCTTGGATGCAGCTGCTCGGCCATGGAAAACCATTCCAAGAAGCTCTCTGCACACTGTTCTTGAGCTAATCTGAAGGCCACATGAAGTTTGGAGGTCTGTAGCGATTGACTCTGCAGAAAGTTTGTGACCTCTTCGCACTATGCACCTCAGCATCCGCTGACCCCGCTCCGTCAGTTTACGTGCCTACCACTTCGTGGCTGAGTTGTTGTCATTCCCAAACACTTCCACGTTCTTATAATAAATCCAGGGCCGGATTTACCATTAGGCACAGTAGGCATGTGCCTACTGGCGTCTGCCAGAAGGGGGCGCCTTGCTCTGTGTGTAAAAAAAAAAAAGGTTTTTTTTTTTTACAATTTGCAATAATTTAGACCATTGTTTCTCTGGAGCCCTAAGGGCTAGAGGGACATATGAGGTATCATTGGAAAGGTCAGTGTATAGCCTTTCCAGTGATACCAAATATAACCAGGTTAGATTTATGTAAAAATAAAATATCTATTAAAATAATATTTTTCTCTAACACGGCACTATTATTCAGTTTACAATTATAAAGTGAACAGTGATGCTGCACTAACTCACCTCATTTACCATACTGCCAGCAAGTGTGTATCTGGTGAAGCAATGCATTGTTTAATTTAAAACCTAGACCGCGGCGTTGCAGTGAGGAGGGACATGGGGACTTTGGAACATGCATCCCTGAATTGTACAGCACACAAGGTTAAGTGAGGTGTCATTGGAAAGGTCAGAGTCTAGTCTTTACTATGATACCAAACATGACCATGTAATGTGTAAAAATAAAAGAAATGAAAAAAGTAAATGCAAAATATTTTTTTCTGTTCTACAGCAGAGGCAATATAGGCTTTTACATATAAAACAAACAATGCTGCTGCATTCACTGCCCTCCTCCTCTAACCATTCTACCCCACTGACTCTCACTCCCTGCCCTTTCTTCTACTATGTCTTCCTTTTCTACAGTCTCGGAGGCGGATGTAACAGAACTTATGTCCTCCTACCAGACCACCTGTCCACTTGATCCCATCCTCTCACACCTTATTCGGCCTCTCCTACCAGTTACCAGTTTTCTTGCTGCTAACTCTCTACTAGATCCGCACAAGTCTAGCTTTCGCTCCTAACAATCTACTGAGACTGCTCTGACCAAGGTGACTAATGATTTAGGTACCGCTAAAATCAAAGGTCACTTCTCCCTCCTTATTCTTCTTGACCTTTCTGCTGCATTCAACACTGGTGATCACCCTCTCCAGCTCCTCACGCTGCATCAACTTGGCCTCAGTGACATCACTCTCTCCTGGTTCTCTTCCTGTCTCTCTTTTCACTCCTTCAGTTTCTCCTTCCCTGGTGTCTCTTCACCTCAAGTTCGTCTTTCAGTTAGGGTACCTCAAGGCTCTGTTCTGGGTCCCCTACTCTTCTCGATCTATACTGCCTCTTTGGACAACCTCATCTCTTCCTATGGATTCCAATAACACCTCTATGCTGATGACACCCAAATCTACCTTTCCTCTCTCGATCTCTCTCCTCCAGTGTTGGACCGTGTTACTGCCGACCTATCGGCTGTCTCCGACTGGATGACTTCCCATTTCCTAAATCTCAACCTCTCTAAAACTGAACTTCTCATCTTCCCTCCCTCTAAAACCATTCCTGCGCCAATTTCTCTTCAGGTGAATGGTGCCACCATTACTTCTACCTCTCAAGCTCCATTGCCTCAGGGTCCTCTTCGACTCCAATCTATCCTTTACTCATCACATTCAGTCTTTAACCAAATCTTGCTACTTCCACCTAAAAAACATTGCACGCATCCGTCCCTTTCTTAATCCAGACTCTACTAAAATGCTTATCCAAGCTCTTATTATCACCCGCCTTGACTACTGTAACCTCCTTCTCTCTGGCCTTAAGAGATCCAGATTCTGCCTCTTCAGTCTGTAATGAACGCCTATGCCAGACTCGGTTTCAAGATTTCTCCCAAGCTGCACCCTTTCTATGGAACTCCCTCCCCCGCAACATCAGACTCGCCCATCTCTCCAGTCCTTCAAGAAGTCTCTGAAAACACATTACTATAGAGAAGCCTATCAGCTCACTCCATGATCCCCCCACTGTCATTTCCTGCTCCATATTCCCATACAGTCCTCATGCAACCCGCTACTTCAAATACCCTATTCATCCTCACCTAATGTGTCACCCCTCTCCTCTTAGTTTGTAAGCTCTCGAGCAGGGTCCTTCCTCCTTCTGTTCCGTGTGTGTAACATATATGTATATTTGTTATTCTGTTTCTCCCATTGTACAGTGCTATGGAATTTGTTGACGCTTTATAAATACTTGTATCTGTAACTAATTCAACTAAGGCAACAGATTCTGCCTCTTCTTTTGATTTGAGCGCAGAGAAAAACAGTTTCCGTTTCGGGGGGTAGGGGCGCTCCGCATTTCTGTGCCTACAGGCTCCTGAGGTGCAAATCCGGCCCTGAATACAGCTGACAGTTGACTGAGGAATATTTAGGAGCGAGGAAATTTCACGGCTGGATTTGTTGCACAGGTGGCATCCTATCACAGTTCCACGCTGGAATTCACTGAGCTCCTGAGAGCGACCCATTCTTTCACAAATGTTTGTAAAAACAGTCTGCATGCCTAGGTGCTTGATTTTATATACCTGTGGCCATGGAAGTGATTGGAACACCTGATTCTGATTATTTGGATGGGTGAGCGAATACTTTTGGCAATATAGTGTATATACGTGTATATATAATATATATATTTTTTAATCACATTACTTCTTTATACATTTATGTTTCTTTTTCTGTTCATGTAATAACTGTGCTGCAAAGTTTCAGATGTGGGTTGAAATAAAAACAAAATCAAATTTAAAAAAACATAAGCAAAATCTTTTAATGCTTTTTAAATGGAAAAAAAAATAGAATTGGCTAATTGTTTTTAAACGAGATATTGGTTTTGGGATATAATCAGCAGACTGATTTGTTTTGCTTCTAAATTTTGAATTCTGTTCTGTGAAGCAAAGTGAGATGAATAAATGAAAAATAAACATACAATGCCAACAGGAATTTATTCACCAAAACAATTGCATTTTCATTATTGTGGTTTTGGATTGTATTGATTGAACAGTTCTTTGATTTAGCCGGCTGCTTTTTCAATTCCAGGAGCTGCTTGGCATCATGAAACACCCAGGGTGAGATTGATTCAACTTTGCTAAAACGTCTTCAAGTAGATAAGTGAGCATGCATACTGTGCAACATTAACTAAGCAGTGATTTATTTTAAACATAAACAAATACATAGAAAATGCTTGATAATTGATTATGACTTTAGCTGATCTATACCACTCATTTAAAAAAAACTATTATGTTGTATATGTTACATGCTTTGTTATGCAACATTGCATACTATGATCACATAATCATATTCAGTGATCTAGGGTAAGGTTCAGTATAAGGATATATGATACTATATAACTTTGTCTAGCATCAATGCAATGTATTAACTTGGTTATCAGAGCTATTAGATTTAGACATAATGGTGAACTTTAATGGTTAACAGTAAAGACTATCAGGGTTATTCAAAGAGAATCGAAAAGTCACCGCACGTTCGGTGACTTTTCGTTCTCTTCAATTCGATGCGATTAGGCAAACCCATTTCGACGACCCTGCGTTGTATTCAGCAAGCACCACAGGATCCCCGAAGTGCAGGGAAAAGCCGCCGCAAACCCGGCGAACGCACACCGAAACCCGCAAAAACATCTGGATTAACCCTGCCGAACACGTTGGAGAAACCCGAGCAGCTGCCGATCACAGTGCAGAGCAACCGCCGGAAAAACCAGACACCGCAGATGTTCAATGAATGATAATGAAAAGGGCTGTTACAGAAAAAAGAAAAAACGATTTAAAAAAAAAAAGGAAAAAGGAAATTCGCAAAAAATCCTGAAAAATGCCTACAAGATCCTATAAAATATATACATAAAGAGACTTTATACTGCAGAATATTATAATCAGCAGTTTATCAGATATTGAATTAAAACAGGAATATTTTTAACATTGAAGCCTATGGGATTCGCCTGAATAAATCTGTCAAATGAAACCACCAAACAGCAGGGCAATTCGGCAACTTTTTACTGCTGGTTTTGTGTTCACTGAATAGACAAAGCATTGCTTCTCTATGGGGATTTCACTGCCTTCGAACAGGCACCATATGGGCAGGCAATTCGCCGACATTTGGCGAACTGCCTGCTCTCTGAATAGCCGAATAGCCAGGAAAGGTAAGCGTACGCTGAATTTCACTGTTCAGTTACCTTTCGGCCACAATTCAGATCTTTTTGAATAACCCTGTATGTGGCATTTGTGGTTACGGGAATGGTGAAAGTGAGGATTATGTTACGGTACCTCCACAAGTTTACCGTTACTGCCCCAAGCAGAATTTTACCTGCTTAATAAACTGCTTTATATTATGAAATACATTTAAAAACAATCATCCTATGCATATATGTATGATAAGCAACAACATTAAAACCTGACGGGTGAAGTGAATAACATTGATTATATGGTTACAATGGCAGGTGTCAAGGGGTGGGATATATTTGGCAGAAGTGAATGGTCAGTTTTTAAATTTTATGTGCTGGAAGCAGGAAAAATAGGTGAAAAAATATTAGTTAGAAAAAATGTTGTAGGCAACAATAGTGACCTGGCTGGGGATACTATAAAATATACATATATGCAGAAGAAACAGTTATGCGCCTACTCACTATCATGGCGGCTGGCACTCACCATGTAACGCCATGCAAAACAGAACACAATCAGAGGTTTTGTTTTACTTGAATGGTAATTGAAGTGTAAGCTCACCTGCCACATCACGGTGCCTCTGGGTCAGGTGGGTCCTACCTAATGAAACTGTAGCGCTCACCCTCGGAGGAGCCGCTGAATAAACCCAGGATAGTCTCACCGCACTAGGAATCACTATACACCAGCACTGTTGTGGATTTTCTAAGTTATATACTTTACTGGATCAATAAAGTGGCATATAATACACATGTATGTTGAAGATAATAACAGGAATGCACAATGCGGGAAAAAAAAAACCACGCGGCGGAAGAAAAGAAAGGTTAACCCCCTCTGCAAGTTTAAGTTCTGTTCAAAAAGTTTCAAAGGTGGTGTCTTAGGGTACCCGGGTACTATATTCAACTGGCCAGTGCAGGCCCGTCTTTAATATTGATTGGACCCTGGGCAAGCATTTTCTTGGGCCCCCCCCCCAAAATCCCACCCACCACATCATTTTTCTCTCCACCATACTGCTTTCCATTCACAAAGCACAAAATTATTGGTGCTTTGCAATAAGGTTTGCTTTGGTGATTCCATATTGCAAATCCTACGGTGACCCATACGCAGCACATTACTGTGAGTTTTATTGCTGTGGTGAAATTCTGCAATACACACACACACACTGTAACTGTGATTAAGTCTTATTCCTGTGCAGCTCTGTGATACACGTCATGTGCAGAGTCAGCATCCTTGGCTCTTCAGATGTTTTGGGCTCACATTTCCCATGAGACTCACCCAATCTAATGAGTAGCTGAGCATCATGGGAGATGAAGTTCTAAAACCTCTGTAGAGCCAAGGTTGCTGACCCCTGTAACAGTTCAGAGGAGAGTGCTGTGTTTTTTTTTTATTATAAACTTTTTATGCTAGTTACTATAATTACTTGTTATCGATTTTCCTGCTCTTTATCGTGAATATTCCCCTCTTAGATTGTAACCTCACAGAAGTGGGCTTCTATGTTCCTGTCATTCTCCATATAATCACATTTTGTTGTGTCTGTCACTGGGCAGCGCTGCACTGGAGGAGGTGCTGAGGACCAGGATTGGCTGGGATGCGTCAGCCGCCTGCTGCTTCCTCTCATAGACTAGCAGCAGCCACATAAAGGGGCATAAGGAGTGATTTTCCACTAAGCATTTGCAATAAATGTGTTGATTATGTGATCAGTTTGTTTAAGGTTGTCCAAAACGCAAAGCACGCAGACGTTTCAGTATCAGTGCATTACAGCTGTATATAAAATATACTTTCTATGGGACTGTAAGGACTGCCATGTGTTTTTTGTCTGTAACTTGTGTCAGTGTGTTTCATTCTGTGTATTTTTATGCTCATGTGTCATGTTTATGCGCAGTGTCTGCAGATTAATCTCAATGCATGCCGTGGTTTTGGAACAGAGGGTTAATTTACTCCAGAACAAGATCCCTCCTCTTAAACAAATTCACAGACATGAATCGTGAAAAAAAGAAGCCTGGGCACCATCAACGACAGTGGGCAAAAGGATGGGGGTCCCTCCACGGCCTCAAATTCAACAAATTGAATAAAAACTCCAAAACCCACAATATCACATCAAGTGGCTGCAGGGCCGTCTTTAACGCGGGGCAAAGGGGGCAGCTGCCCCGGGCCCTGTCACTTGAAGGGCCCAAAGCAGCTGCCCCCTTGGGCCCGCAAATTACCGCCGCCAAAACCGACTTGTTAACTCATCGATTTCTCAGCTCAGCTGCTCCGGACTCCGGTATGATGGATCCGGAGCTGATTTCATTTGTCTGACTGACACCCCGCTGAGTCAATCTCCTGCTCGCCGCCATCGATCTGACTGCGTCTGTGTGACTCACGGGGCCGGGTTGGCGCCGCCCTCTTCACGTACCACGTGATGCAAGGCGTCGCGCATGCGCAGAGCGTCCCCGCATGTCTCACTGGTGGTGGCTGCACACAGACAGGGCACCAGACAGAAGTTGAAGGCCACCGGCAGCCGCTCAACCAGTGAGAGAACGAACCAGCCAAATTAGCCGCCAACACGTCACCCGGCCTTTTGCAGCAGCAGGCAGGAGTCTGGAGTCACTGCTGCCAGTACGGAACAGACACACAGTGCAGCTGGGTCTGGAAGTAAGGATTCCCAATCCCTGTACAGGTCAGGTCCTGGCTCACAGCAGCACATTATTCTATTTCAATCTCAGCCGGGCAGTTAACAGGCAGCAGCGCTTTTATAACTGTGTCAGTCTTCTATAATTCTAATGATTCTTTCTTTCTAAATCAATAAACATTGCTTGATCAATATACTGGTGCTAGAGGCTTGACTAAAATCCTTATTATTGGACCAGTCCTCCTGGTCGTAACGTCATCCTTATTGGTGCTGGGCCTGGAATTAATCCACAGCCACTTGATGTGATATTGTGGGTTTTGGAGTTTTTATTCAATTTGTTGAATTTGAGGCCGTGGAGGGACCCCCATCCTTTTGCCCACTGTCGTTGATGGTGCCCAGGCTTCTTTTTTTCACGATTCATGTCTGTGAATTTGTTTAAGAGGAGGGATCTTGTTCTGGAGTAAATTAACCCTCTGTTCCAAAACCACAGCATGCATTGAGATTAATCTGCAGACACTGCGCATAAACATGACACATGAGCATAAAAATACACAGAATGAAACACACTGACACAAGTTACAGACAAAAAACACATGGCAGTCCTTACAGTCCCATAGAAAGTATATTTTATATACAGCTGTAATGCACTGATACTGAAACGTCTGCGTGCTTTGCGTTTTGGACAACCTTAAACAAACTGATCACATAATCAACACATTTATTGCAAATGCTTAGTGGAAAATCACTCCTTATGCCCCTTTATGTGGCTGCTGCTAGTCTATGAGAGGAAGCAGCAGGCGGCTGACGCATCCCAGCCAATCCTGGTCCTCAGCACCTCCTCCAGTGCAGCGCTGCCCAGTGACAGACACAACAAAATGTGATTATATGGAGAATGACAGGAACATAGAAGCCCACTTCTGTGAGGTTACAATCTAAGAGGGGAATATTCACGATAAAGAGCAGGAAAATCGATAACAAGTAATTATAGTAACTAGCATAAAAAGTTTATAATAAAAAAAAAACACAGCACTCTCCTCTGAACTGTTACAGGGGTCAGCAACCTTGGCTCTACAGAGGTTTTAGAACTTCATCTCCCATGATGCTCAGCTACTCATTAGATTGGGTGAGTCTCATGGGAAATGTGAGCCCAAAACATCTGAAGAGCCAAGGATGCTGACTCTGCACATGACGTGTATCACAGAGCTGCACAGGAATAAGACTTAATCACAGTTACAGTGTGTGTGTGTGTATTGCAGAATTTCACCACAGCAATAAAACTCACAGTAATGTGCTGCGTATGGGTCACCGTAGGATTTGCAATATGGAATCACCAAAGCAAACCTTATTGCAAAGCACCAATAATTTTGTGCTTTGTGAATGGAAAGCAGTATGGTGGAGAGAAAAATGATGTGGTGGGTGGGATTTTGGGGGGGGGGCCCAAGAAAATGCTTGCCCAGGGTCCAATCAATATTAAAGACGGGCCTGAGTGGCTGTGGATTAATTCCAGGCCCAGCACCAATAAGGATGACGTTACGACCAGGAGGACTGGTCCAATAATAAGGATTTTAGTCAAGCCTCTAGCACCAGTATATTGATCAAGCAATGTTTATTGATTTAGAAAGAAAGAATCATTAGAATTATAGAAGACTGACACAGTTATAAAAGCGCTGCTGCCTGTTAACTGCCCGGCTGAGATTGAAATAGAATAATGTGCTGCTGTGAGCCAGGACCTGACCTGTACAGGGATTGGGAATCCTTACTTCCAGACCCAGCTGCACTGTGTGTCTGTTCCGTACTGGCAGCAGTGACTCCAGACTCCTGCCTGCTGCTGCAAAAGGCCGGGTGACGTGTTGGCGGCTAATTTGGCTGGTTCGTTCTCTCACTGGTTGAGCGGCTGCCGGTGGCCTTCAACTTCTGTCTGGTGCCCTGTCTGTGTGCAGCCACCACCAGTGAGACATGCGGGGACGCTCTGCGCATGCGCGACGCCTTGCATCACGTGGTACGTGAAGAGGGCGGCGCCAACCCGGCCCCGTGAGTCACACAGACGCAGTCAGATCGATGGCGGCGAGCAGGAGATTGACTCAGCGGGGTGTCAGTCAGACAAATGAAATCAGCTCCGGATCCATCATACCGGAGTCCGGAGCAGCTGAGCTGAGAAATCGATGAGTTAACAAGTCGGTTTTGGCGGCGGTAATTTGCGGGCCCAAGGGGGCAGCTGCTTTGGGCCCTTCAAGTGACAGGGCCCGGGGCAGCTGCCCCCTTTGCCCCGCGTTAAAGACGGCCCTGGGCCAGTGAATGAGCAAAGTTATCTTCGACTAGTCAACGTTGGGGCCCTGTGAATTGAAGCAATTAACCAAGTGCACACTTTCATTTCGGAACCATAGGCATTGAGGCCTCTCACCCATCCGACGAACAAAGTGTCCAGAACCGATGACTCGACCAAGGATCTCTCTCCGCAATTGGAACTCGGTGCCAGCGAATTCGCTCTCCTGATTGCCATTCTCAGCTACCGGAATCAATCCGATGCCTGCACTCCCATTCGATCCTCGCGGCTTCCTCACTTGGGGTCCTTCTGGAACCTGGTTGTCCTCCTGCAATTACTCAGCGAAAGGTAGCAAGTGACAGCACGATCTTCGTCCCCTATCTCCAGGACTGGATATGGCAGCATCCACACTCCGGCCTGGTTGCGATCCCTGACAGTGTCCTCCTTTCGTCGCTCTGCTCGCTCTGCCCCTGTCTTGCACGAGGCTTCAGATGTCTCTCTCTTGGCGCTACACGCCCACTTCCTGTTCCCTTTTGCAAAGGTCTCTGGGAGATGGAGTTTCTTGGCACAACATAATCCCCAATGTCTCTGGCTCTGTCTCCCTCTAGTGGTAGCATCAGTACATTACATAAAGTCAAACTATCACAGCGCTACAAATCAAAGAGCTTTTCTAATACAAGAATATTGAGCAACCGGGGCTGTAGGGAGAGGGAAGAATGGGGGGCACTCCACAAAGCACACAGTTTTTCGTTTCGTTTCGGGTTTTTTCAGGTGTTTCTTCTCGTTTCGGATCATTACGAACAGTTTTTCATTAGTTTCGGATTGATTCGGTGATTCAGATCGATTCGGTGAATCTGATCATTTTGGCGATCCGGATCATTTCGGTGATTCGGATCAGTTGGTTTTTTGCTTTTTTGAGTTATTTCATTTTTTATTGCTTATTTAAGAATGGAGAGTAGATTACTAAAAATAGACTGTAAGTTTCTTTACTTAATTATTCTGTTAGGGTTTTTTCAGGCATTTTGTGGGTGAAATTTTAGGTTTCCTAACTTTTTTTAAAGAAACAAGGCTTTTTAACCTATAGGTTTCAATGCAGCATATAAATACACACACTGCTGGGAAGCGCCTCTCTGCAGTATAATTAATGCAGCATATGAATCCGCACACTGCCGGGCAGCACCTCTCTGGAGATCGATTCATTGATTCGGATCGATTCATTTTTTTGATCAGTAAATTTTTCATTTTTTGAGTTATAATTAATGCAGCTTATAAAAGCGAAAAACCAACTGATCTGAATCACCCGAAATAATCCGAATCGCCGAAATGATCCGAATCACCGAATCGATCTGAAATTTCGGACAGTTGATATTGCGTTTTCGAAAATGCTCCCGAAACGCGAAAATTTCGTCCAAATTTCTTATTTGGAACGAAACAAATTGCACATCTCTAGTCAGGGTGTGTAGCATGTTAATTTTAACATCTTGATCTCTGTACTAAAGAGATCTCAGGCTTTAAAAGGCACCATCCATGCCTTTATCTAGATATCTTGATCTGCAGCTCTGCATCCCAAAAGCAAATGAAATCCTTTGCTGCCAACAAATTTTGTTTGCTTTTGAGCTGCAGAAGGTGCCCACAAAGTTTTATGCCCAAATGGGCATAATGCCCAAAGAACTAAAACTATGTAAAATCAGCTAAGGCTGGGGCAGACGAGCATCATTGGAGAGCGGAATGAACGGCCGTGAGAGTGGCCGTTCCTTCCACTCAACGCCCGTCTGGCCACCTCGCTGAGCACAGTTAGTACACTCAGCGCTGCAAGGCTCGATCTTCCTATGGAGGATCGCGCTTTGCAGCTCCGTCAACACGCATCATAGCGCTTTGATGGAGAGGTTTTCTAGACGTCCGCAGCACGACCACTGTTGAACGCGCAATTCGTGAGCGCACAACAGTGTGTGGCAGGCCCCGTGTGGCAGGCCAACGCTGCGACGGACGCCGGAAGCCACGTCAGTACAGGCGCATCTAGTGCGCTCATCTGACGCCAGCCTAAGGCCCGTGTCAGACGAACGCAGTGATCACATCCGTGTTGCAGCACAGTTTATCGTCCGTCGTAGCATAGAATCATGAGCAAGAGACCCACACACGAAGTGCGTGTGCACCGAACTGCGCACGCACAACACACGTGGCAAACGGACACAAGTTAGGCAAGAACGTAAAACTGCTACCACGGACGTGCAGAGTGCGCCACGTCCGCGTAGCATTCTGTGTGAGTGATGAGATGTCAGACACAGCGCATTTGCGACGTCCAGCACCTTGACGCACACAATGGCTTTTCATATCATTTTCAAACTTTTAGCATTTTTCATATTATTTTTATTTCCCATAGTTCCCTTTTTTTTTCTACGTCTGTCAAGAAAAACGGATCGTGTGGTGTCTACAGTATCTTCCGTCAGTACATCCATCTGTTATGCACGCACACAGAGTGCGCTCTGACTGTGTTCGTCTGACATTAGCCTAAATGAATGTCCTGACATTGGACATTCAGCAGCTGATGCAGGGAACATGAGCTGCAACTGTAACAGCTGTAACTCCATTTGGCAGTAGATTGCACATCTACTGGCCTATATGTTATTACAGTAAGAAATACACTGGGAATATTTCTTACTGTATACGTAATTAATTTAAAAAATTAAAAAAAAAAAAAAAAAAACTGGTTCCTGACCATGGTTTTTGGTAAATCACTTGGTAGTGAAGGGGTTAAAAACAAAAATGTAAAGATAATTTAATTTATATATATATATATATTTAAATTTTCTAGAAAAATCCTCTATATTGCTTAATATTTGTAACCATGTCACGTAAATGGGCAAAATCCGATATTTCAGGTGGTATTACTCACTGCTTAAGGAGAAAGGAGGTAACTGTGTGTTTTATTAATGTGATGCACAGTGGATGATTATATTTTACATAAGAAAGATATAACTTCTTTTAGAATTCCCTGCGGATTATTCTTCCTTCATGCAGTTAACTGTAAATGTAATCAAATACAGAGATGATTATTACCTACATGCCAACGAGAGAAAGAATTAACAAAGGATATCCGTCACAAATTGTAATATCCTCAAACATATTTAATGTGGAATACTACCTGAGGGCATGTTTTCCAATCAGCCAAAGAAAACTGGGTATAAGGAACATGACATTGTAATTATTTTAGAAACGTTTAGACAAAGCTAAAATTACTTAACTATGTTACTCGTAATAAATGAACATGACATTGCATGGTGTGGTGTGAGGATAGAAAAACACAATTTATAAAAGGAACTTATTAGATGACAGTAAACCACTTGTTCCGTGATCCACATACCCTACGTGGTTTTTGTTTTCAAACAGCAGAATAAAATAAATCTAATGAAATAGTTTGGAAACGTAAACCTATATTCTAGGACTAAAATCAGAGGGAGGGGATGGAGGGGTTAAACATTAACCCCTCCTGGCTCTCTTCACAAGCCCCCCTTGAGCCCTATTCCATACCTGATGCTAAAAAATTAGACGGTAAGCAAGAAAATCTGCAACTTCCATTACGCTCTCCACTTAAACATCATATTCCAGTGTAGGTGCTAATGTAGCACCTCGCTAGGAACACAGTGCAAAGCTGCGGAATAACAGCTATTTTTAAATCTTATTTTATAAGTGATTTTTCTCATTTGTCTCTCGTCTCCCGCAACTCCTCAACTTTAGCTCTGGGGCTTCCAAACCCAGAAGTCCCTGAAGCTTTATTATGCAATCTGCACTCCTAAGCCACTTACATAGAGAAGGAACTGCAAATTATGCTCTGCAATGGGCTTGCAAACTTTACGTACGCACGTTCTGTAGCGCCTGCAGAGATCGATGGATTGGAGCTGTAAATGCATGTGCAGATCCAATCCATTGGCTGCATCTCTGAGAAAGCTTGCCAGCACGGTCGTCTTAGAGAGGAGGACATTTGCATGCTGACGTCATAAGTGTCCAGTCTGGTGATCAGCAGCCGGGCAATTTTAAATCCTGGATGAAGGTGATGGTGCTTGGGTAGGTGGGTGGAGGAAACTCTTCCACTTCACCCACAAGATCGAGGCAGCAGAGGAGGGGGGAGAGAATGGGGGGGTCTCTAGGTTTTGAAAGTGGTCAGGTGTGTAAACTGGTCAGGATGAGTAGAGTGTTCCTTTAACCCCTTCACTGCTGGACCATTTCATCCCTGTGCACTGAGCTCATTTTTACCATTTTTGCTCGTCATGTTTATTTGAAGTCACATTTTATCATACAACCCCGACAAATCATATATCCTTTTTTTCAGCAGACTCGGCATATTAATAATATATCATTATTATATGTATACGTCATGTTGTGCCAGAATGCTATAACAAAAAATGTAATAAATTGTGAATTTCCATTAAAATTTCAATCTTCAGCATGTAAAATGTGACTTTTTCACATTTTATCATCCGTGATTTTGCGGTTACATATTCTATGGGGTAAGCTTGTTTAAAATTAGAGCTCGTAACCCGTTACTTTATTTCTCTGAGAAATTACATGATTATAGCTAAAACCGAAACAAAATCGTTAGTGTAGCATCATTGTTCACATTATAACTGAAATGTGAACAATAGTGCTGCATTTAATTTAAAAAACTGCTTTTTTAGTTATTTTATATATTTCTAGCTTTTTATTATTATTTTTATTTAATTTTTATTCTTACCTTGTAACATTGTCATGTTTAGTATCATTGACAGGCCATGCTCTGGCCTTTTCAATGATACCAAACATGACCCTCTAGCTGCCACTGATCACGAGATACAGGGTCCAAAGGACCCCACTATCTCCACCATAGGGTTTCCATAGAGAAACCCCTTGGCAGGTAGGGGTTAATGCTCCAACTGACATCACCACACCATGCATTATGAAGTCAGTGGGTGGGGAGAGGCCCGAGGCTTGGCTAACATCCAATATGTCAGTCACCTCCGGGAAAGGCCTGCGATCTGGTGCCAAATGGTGCCAGATCTCAGACCCACACCTCAGGGGTTAAAGAGAGGTAGCACTGGAAAGGTCACACATATGTCTTCCGCAGTGAAGTGGTTAAGGACCTGCCTACAGGTATTATTGGATATGTAACAGTTGTACCCATCAGGTAATTGAAGTTAAAATGTTGGATTCACTAATAGCATCTACATCATGATTATAACCAGCCTACTGACAATTCTGATCTTGTGACATAATGTGACAACCCAAGCCACAGTTCAATCATGCAGAGATTCAAGCTTCTTTAATAGAAAAAGTCAGAAATAATGGGAACATGAAAATTATGAACCTATATAGGGTATACATTTGTTTCAACTATTTGATCAGTGGGTGACAGAGGAATCATAGGTAACTCCCAACAACATTGACATTTCAGGTCAACCTGCAAATGTTGTATGTAACATTGTGTAGGTAGAAAAGGAGCCTGCTAGAATAATAAGTAACTGAGCAAGTACAGTGGATAGAAAAAGTCGACACACCCCTGTCAAAATGTAAAATGTAATTTTAAAATTTAAAAGTAACATCAGAAAGCATTATTTTACTGAGAGGGTGGTGGATACATGGAACAGTCTTCCAGTTGAAGTGATAGAGAACAAAACAGTAATTGAATTTAAGCAAGCATGGGATAGGCATAAGGCTATCCTAAACAAAAGATAAATCCAGGTAAAGTATCCATGTAATTGGGCAGACTAGATGGGCCGAAAGGTTCTTATCTGCCGACATTTTTCTATGTTTCTATGTTTCTAAATGTCAGGTTTCTGTGATGTAAGAAAATGAGACAAAGATAAGTCGTTTCAGAACTTTTCCCACCTTTAATGTGACCGATAAACTGTACAACTCAATGAAATGCAAACTGAAATATTTTAGGTAGAGGAAGTAAAAATAAAAAATAAAATATGGTTACATAAGTATGTCGACCCTTAAACTAATACTTTGATGAAGCACCTTTTGATTTTATTACAGCACTCAGTCTTTTTGGGTAGGAGTCTATCCAAATGGCACATCTTGACTTGGCAATATTTGCCCACTCTTCTTTGCAAAAAAACTACAAATCTGTCAGATTGCAAGGGCATCTCCTGTGCACAGCCCTCTTCAGATCACCCCAAAGATCTTCGATCGGATTCAGGTATGGGCTCTGGCTGGGCCATTCCAAAACTTTAATCTTCTTCTGGTGAAGCCATTCCTTTGTTGATTTGGATGTATGCTTTGGGTCATTGTCATGCTGAGAGATGAAGTTCTTCTTCATGTTCAGCTTTCTAGCAGAAGCCTGAAGGTTTTGTGCCAATATTGACTGGTATCTGGAACAGTTCATAATTCACTCTTCCTTAACTAAGGCCCCAGTTCCAGCTGACGAAAAACAGCCCCAAGCATGACGCTTTCACCACCATGCTTCACTCTGGGTATGGTGTTCTTTTGGTGCTTCACTCTAGGTATGGTGTTCTTTTGGTGATGTGCAGTGTTGTGTTGGCGCCAAACATATCTTTTCGAATTATGACCAAAAGTTCAACCTTATCAGACCATAACACATTGTCTCACATGCGTTTGGGAGAATTCAGATGTGTTTTTGCAAAACTTAGCCGGGCGTGGATGTTTTTCTTTGTAAGAAAATTCTTCCATCTTGTCACTCTACCCCATAGCCCAGACAGACATATGAAGAATACGGGAAATTGATGTCACATGTACCACACAGCCAGTACTTGCCAGATATTCCTGCAGCTCCTTTAATGTTGCTGTAGGCCTCTTGGCAGCCTTCCTGATTAGTTTTCTTGTCGAATTTTCATCACAGTTGAAGGGATGTCCAGTTCTTGGTAAAGTCACTGTTGAGCCATATTTTCTCCATTTGATGATGACTGTCTACACAGTGTTCCATGGTTTATCTAATGCCTTGGAAATGCTTTTGTACCTTCTCCTGACTGATAGCTTCTAACAATAAGATCCCTCTAATACTTTGGAAGCTCCCTGTGGACCATGGCTTTTGCTGTAGGATGCGACTATGAAAATGTCAGGAAAGACCTACTAGAACAGCTGAACTTTATTTGGGTTAATCATAGGCACTTTAAATGATAACAGGTGTGTACTGACTCCTAGTTAACATGATTTTGAATGTGATTGCTTAATTCTTTCTGAACACAGCTACATCCCCATTTATAAAAGGGTGTGCAAACTTATGCAATAATAGTATCTTAGGTTTTATTTTTCCTCCACCTAAAAGATTTCAGTTTGTTTTTCAATTGAGTCATACAGTTTATAGGCCACATTAAAAGTGGAAGACGTTCTGAAATTATATATCTTTGTCTCATTTTTACATCATAGAAACCTGACATTTTAACAGGGGTGTGTAGACTTTTACTATCCACTGTATATAGGTTTTTCTGCCATTGGGGTATCTGTACTATCTAAATAGAAACAATGAATTGTCTTGCAGATGTCTCCTTGAAATAAAATAGTTTTAAATATATGTAACCCTAATTTAAAAGTGCCACATCTATAAAAGCGAGGAGACATGCCATTTGAGAACACTCAGTTATTTTTCTGGTTTTTAATAGCTTGAATTAGCATAAATCTGCATTCCATCTGATCGCATTAAAAATTATTAGCAGGAAGGAGCAAATTGGACCAATTTGCTCAGCATCCCAGCACCAGAAAGTGAATTAAAAGGACATTTAATGTCATGTTAATTACCTGCTTTATGGGCAATAATTCTTATCGTATTTTGTTTTTTTCAGGCTTTGAGATTTCTGTTAATGGGAAACATGTCACTTTAAAAAAATGAATCACTGATATATTTGCCTTGGAAGCAAAAGACACCTTTGATATTAACTTATTACAGCTGCTTTTAATGATTAAAGTTTTTAATATACAGTATATATATAGTTATTTTAATTTGCTCAGATATCAAATTCATATTATTTTGGGCAGACATATTGAAAGTATGAACAGTGCATTTTAAATATGAATTACGTAGTATTTCTATTAAACAAAACTATCTATATCATATGATATCATATGATAGATGAAACAATTTGTTAATCAATAATTTCATTAATGAATAATATACATATATTACAAGCCTATACTTTACCTGGCATGGAACCTTTTGTGAAACAATTGCCATGCAGTTGTGGGCACCTGTTTTAAGAGAGGATATTATGGTGCTAGAAAAAGTGCAGAGACAGGACACTAAATTACTGTACAACAAAATAGCTATTAAATAATAACTGTACAACACCTCCTTTAGTCACCTTGACCTTCACTTTCGGATTCTTCCATCATCACTGGGCATAACCTGAGTGACAAGACCCATTGGCAGAAGTTGGGAATCCACAAACTTCTGATCGGCTTTGCGCTGCTGTGTGACTGCGTATTTTTCCTTCTCTGTTTCAATGATCTCTCCCTCCTGCTTGGGTTTGTGCAGCCTCTTCTTCTTCTTGAAGTAAGCATCAGTCAGGTGCTTTGGAACCTTGACACTTGAGATATTGAATTTGCGGAAGTGGTGATAACTAATTTCTGGTAAGCTCTACGCAGGGGCACCCGGTTGATAACCAGTGGTCCTGTTACCAGCAGAAGGCCAGACTGGAGCTGCTTCAGAAAAACCACATGCTTCCCCCTGTGGCGTCAATTGAGGAGGATAAGTACAGTCCCAGGAGTGATGGAGAAGCGCAGGTTGCGTTTGTGCTTGCTGAAATTCTTCTTGCCATGGCTTAACAGCTTCCTTGGAATGTCTTCAGTGGGATAATAGCGAGGCATTTTACGCAGTTTGACTACACATGTACCGCCATTCTTATCCCCAACGACTGTCTTTGACACGGTAGCTCTAGCCTTCTCCTTTTTCTTCCTTTTAATCTTTGTTTCTGGGGCTTTATAGTTCCACTTGTAGAGGGCTTTCCTGGCATACAGGGCAGAACAGGAATATTTCCCGATTCCGCGGACCAGCACTGGATTCTGGCTGGCATGGTGCTTGTTCACCTTCTTCACAGCCTCGGTTTTCTTCTTCAATGTGCACTTTAAAGGGGGAAATCGAGCAACTGCTTGCTGTAGATTGTTAGGTAGCTTTTCTCTAGGTGTACGAAAAGGTAAGGGTGCTACCCAGCTATTGGCATCATCCTGAGCGAATTCTTTATCCATCATCTTGAGAAATTCCCTATCTTCTCTTGCCCGTGCTAGTTTGTTGTCATCATTGGTAGAATTGAACACTGTGGCTCCAAAGGCATCCCAGGACAGAAAGACATTTAATTCATCTTGGTCGTCATGCTGCCATTCGTTGCTGTTCAATTTCTCCTTCACTCTGTAATTGTATGGGCACGGTTCAAAATAGATGTTGCGACCATCTGGCAAGATGTGTGTTTTGAAGGAAGAAATCTTGGTAATCACCTTCATTTTCCTCATACAAACATTGCCTATGATATCCCAACATAGATCAAGGCATTGAGCGAATGGAGCAACATGTAGACCATTAATTTGTTGCCGTACCTTATGTACTTTGAGGATATCTCTGCCCAGGAGAATTAGGATATCTGCATTCTTGTCAAGGGCTGGTATTTCGTTAGCTATAGCCTTCAGATGAGGATGGTGTAGGGCAGCTTCTGGTGTAGGGATCTCTTGCTTGTTAGATGGGATCTGGTTGCACTTGACAAGTGTGGGTAACGGTAATTCCAGATTGCCCCCAAGAGAAGCTACTACGAATCCGCTGGCTCTTCTTCCAGATACCTCTGTAATGCCACTACATGTACCTAAAGTATAAGGGTAGGAATTTCCTTTTAAGTTGAAAAGATCAAAGATTTCCATTCTTGCGAGGAACCGATTGCTCTGATTGTCCAGGATGGTGTATACTTTAACAGACTTTCCTGGGTGATCCTTGCGATATATGTTAACTAAGCATATTTTAGCACAAGACTTGTCGCAAAGATCTTCACCGCATCCTGCTGTACAAGAAGAGGACACTATGGTAACTTCCTGATCTGTAGTCTCCCCACCGTGCTTTGACACAGGAGGGGAGTCTGTTGACGTTGCAGGTATGTACTGAGATGGCTGTAGCGCTTGCACATGATCCACACTATCACATTCTATGCACTTGATAGGAAATTTGCAGTATTGGCAAAGTGCTCCGTAGAAGCACAACATCTGAAACATACATCATATGTCTTTAGGAGCTCCTTGCGCTCTTGGAGTGGTTTCATTCTAAAGCCGATGCACTTTTTGAGGGGATGTGGCTTCTTATGAATAGGGCAAAGGCGGTTAGGATTCTCACTCTTTTCATCTTGTTTGCACTTGTCACGAATTGAGGTAGGCGGGGGAAGGACATTAGTCTTCTTCACTGATACTGGATCCCTGCGGCCTCTGTGATTAAAGTGCGAGCTGTCGGACATCTGAGGAAGGGAACCTGAAGTGTGGAACTCACTGTAGGAAAAACTGGGGTCATTCTTTGTTTCTGCAATGTCCCTTATGAACTTGCAAAAGTAGGAGAAAGGTGGAAAGGAGACATGGTTCACTCTTTTATACTTTGCCCCAATTGCAGTCCATTTTTCCTGGATATTGAATGGCAGCTTGAAAACTATTGGGTTTTCACCCTCTCAGAGACCACCCACATTAGCGAGTGGTCCCAGAGTGGCAGCCAATGGATTGATTCTGCACATGCAAGCAGCCCTGCTCTATCGCTCTGAGCAGGCGCTACAGAACTTGCGTACGTCAATGCAGAAGTCCTGTAGTGGTGACAATTTACAGTTCCTACAATACGCAAGTTGCGTAGGAGTGCAAATTGCGCAGAATGTTTCAGGGTCTTCCCGGTTTGGGAATCCCTGAGCCGAAGAGGAAGCGGTGCGTGCAACAAGGGACAAAAGGTGAGTAAAATCACCTATATATATATATATATATATATATTTAAATTGGGCAGAGACTGTCGGCAGCATCTGCCTAGTTATTCAAGTTCAAAAAAACGAACTCTATTTTCAATATCCATTTAATGGCCTTAATAAACATTGAATATTTATACATATGTGTGTTATTAATAATATTCCATTAATTTTAATAGTATTTATGTAACTTTAAGAAAGTTAGTCCAACCTAAATTTAACATTCCTCCAGTGGTACTGATGTTTTTATACTATCTTGCAATTTCTCGAACTAGACTAATGCTTAAATCCCTTTGCATCCTTATAAGATATTACTTCTAAACATCTGCAAGACACAGCATAAAATGTCAATCTCTTCACTCGGGTTGGCCTGTGAATCATGCTTCAGTTGACTTGCCATATGCAGAAACTGTCAAGACTATATTTCCATTTGCAAAGGAAGATCCATGCCGACGCCAGCGGTGTGTATGTGTGTTCTAGGCGATTCTTATCTCCTTCTGTAATAACACGCCATCCACAAAAGAAGAAAGCATCTGGTTTCTACATCACTTGGCTTCCTAAATACAGTTGGCCGGTGGTTAAAGAAAACAATGACATGTTGTGTGCACTTTGCATGAAAGAAACAGATGTCCAAATAATCAACAGTTTAGGTAATGAGTGTAAAAAGGCATTGGTTCATGCCATTTGGAGACTAACTGACAAAGAGAGAGTGAAAGAGTGACATACCGAACAGCAGATCAGACACTGACCTTGGAACAAGGTTTTCTGAACACAATGTTTGTGCCAAAAATTCTCAAATACAATCTGTTTATTAGCATAATAGTTCAACGGATAATGAACATTGAATATTCAGTGTGTTTCAGACGGCAGCAGAATTCATCAAAAATGTAAATCAATGAATGGAACGTATAAAGAAAGATATCTTTGTATATAACTTTTTTAATTGAACGTTTAAAAATACATATTTTCAGTGATATACACAGATTGGAAGGTTCAGGTGTCTTCAGGATTCTAGTCCTAAATAAACAAGCATGGGAACTATCCAAGATTGCTCCTGCTCCTGAATAAATCATTGACATGTTGCACTTAACCCAGCACTCCACATGCAAATTATAAATATTTAAATATAAGAATCAGTTGTGTTTTAGGGGACCTTGTGATAATTGTAATAAATATTATATATGTCTGGTGATTTAATAAGGAAATATATGATTGAAATCTAATAAAACTTCTCTGTGTGTGGGCCAGAAGGGACCTCCGTTCCAAATTGCAAAATAGTGAAGGAATTGCAATCCCAAGCGTTCCTGCTCGACTTGACCGCTTTGTATCTTCCACCTTTGAGTAATCCTATATACAAAACTTGATGAAACTGAAAATTACATGTATGTATAAGGTGCCAGCAAATTCGATTGGCTATTGTTATGGCACTGAATTCCTGAAAATGTTGATCTATTTCAAATGAACAATTAATAAAACCCCAAATGCCCATGTAACAATTCATGATGGCCACTAGATGTCACTAAAGAGCGTTATCGTAAAGGAGGTGATAGCGTTCCACACAAATCACCTCCGATTCGTTAACGGGTTACAAAACCGTTAGCGAATTAGTATTACTGGTTTTACCGCCAGCTTACTGTGCTTTGCGCTCCCTATACTTAACATGTGGAACGCAAAGTATAAGAAGAGATTAACTAGCATTAGGATCACAGGTCCTAACGAAAAAGTTATCAGCAGCTCAGAGCTGGCGTTAACTGATTCCGCTGCTGCAGGATCAGTTAGCAGCAGCTGAAAAGCCCCCAAAAATTAAATACTCACCTCTCATCCCGCGGTGAGAACAGCGGCCTGATCTGCTGCTTCTGGCTGCCAGGAGCAGTGGGTGACTGTGGGAAAAAATTCCCCAGTTTCCCTCCGCTGAACCGGTCCTGTGACACAGCAAGAGAAGCATCTATGGAGTCTGCTGGACTCAGCACCTGCCCCGTAATCTGCTGGTGAAACCAGGACGCAAAGAGGAATTAGCACTGCAATTTTTTCCCTAAGTGTCCTTGTTATAGTTACGGCACGTGATAGTGTCCTCTTTGTCTGGACATGTGCTTTGGCCAGGATGTGACATAAGCCAGCTACCCCCCTCCCAGGAAGGTCAGATAGCATTCAACTAGGCACTCTGATCCACACACGTGGGTGGAGAAAAGACTGTAGTCCAACCTCTTATGGATTCATCCAGAGAAACCCAGGAATTTAAGCTTTCTGCTGTGGATTTTGATCAGGACACATGGGCCATGCACACCCTGGTTTCTGTGTATATCCGGGTTCTGTGTATATATCGACCGCGGACATTCCATAGTAAAAAATGACTGCAAAATGCATTCACAGTTCTCATAAATGTACCAGCAGCTTCCGGTACATTTAGGAGACCTGTGGCTGCAGCCCCCCAGCCCCAGTGCCTCACCTGTCCAGCTGCTGTCCTGGCCTCCTGTTCCTCTGGTCCGTCTGCTCCTCTATCCAGCCACGGCTCCTCTGCCCCACGCCTCGTCTTCATGCTGAGCTGATTGGGCAAAGTCCTGCGCCTGACCTGGACTTTGCCCAATCAGGGCTCTAATTCAATATTGAGGGCTGATTGTGCAAAGTCCAGGTCAGGTGCCGGACTTTGACCAATCAGGGCTCAGTATTGAATTAGAGCCATGATTGGGCAAAGTCCAGGTCAGGCACAGGACTTTGCCCAATCAGAGCTCAGCATTAGACATGTGCACAGCACAAAATTTCGTTTTGAACTAATGGATAAGTCCTAAAATGCAATTTATTTAGTTGCTAAAGAAATTTGTTTTCAGTTCTTTAGTATGAAAACTAATTTTATTCATCCAAAAACCAGTGGATACAATTACTATTGTAGTGGCTCCTCAGAGGGCTGAGATCGCTGCTTGTTACAGTATCACTCACTCTCAGCACAATGTGCCAGGCAAAGCTGTTACAGTAACTGACTGCTTGCTCATCACAGCGCTCAGAGATTCAGTAAAACTAGTAAAGAATATTTTTATATATAAGAGGTTAGAACAATATTATTTCCTTGTTTTACTGAAACTCTGAGCGCTGTTACAGTCAGTTACTGTAACAGCTGAGCCTGATACATTGTACTGAGAGATAATATAACAAGCTGCCGATCTCAGCGCTCACAGCCACTGGATTTAAAGGGCTAAAAAAAAGGCTCCTCTCTGTATAATGTATAGAACATCCTTCTGCATTAATTAATACCCCTCTCTGTATAATGTATACAACATCCACCTGTATTAATTAATACCCCTCTCTGTATAATGTATAGAACATCCTCCTGAATTAATTAATTAATGTCCCCCTCTGTATAGAACATCCTCCTCAATTTATACCTTTCTCTGTATAATGTATATAACATCCTCCTGCATTAATGCCCCTCTCTGTATAATGTATAGAACATCCTCCTGCATTAATTAATGCCCCTCTCTGTAAAGAACATCCTACTGCATTGGCATGTGGAGGGTGCAGAACTTCAGAATGCAATGCTTATCCAGCACAGGAGAGGGAACTTTTATTTAAACTTTGTATCTCTGTGGGGGAGACACAGCGCTCACACTGATCTCAGCGCTCACAGCCACTGGATTTTAAGGGCTAAAAAAAAGGCTCCTCTCTGTAGAATGTATAGAACATCCTCCTGCATTAATCAATACCCCTCTCTGTATAATGTAGATATCATCCTCCTGCATTAATTAATTAATACCCCACTCTGTATAATGTATACATCACCTGCATTAATTAATCCCCTCTCTCTGTATAGAACAACCTTCTGCATTGGCATGTGGAGGGTGCAGAACTTCGGAATGCAATGTTTATCCAGCACAGGAGAGGGAACTTTTATTTAAACTTTGTATCTCTGTGGGGGAGACACAGGAATATAAAAGCAGGGGAGAGGGAAAATATTAACGTAAATCGGTCTGAAAGCTCAGAGAAGAGATGACTGGTGCAAATTTATTTTTATAATAAAATAAAGCACTTTAAATCCAGGGAAAACATTCAAATAAATCACACTGAAGGCTCATATTGACAGAGTAACTGTGAGAGCTGGATATTAAATGTATCAGACGTAAAATAACCTTATAACAAGCAGCACTAGGAGAGGAGAGGGACTTTATATAAAATGTGTATTATAGATGAGGAAAGGGGGATAGTGCTCCTGGATAATATAAAATGTATCAGACCTAAGCCCCTATTATGCAGGGTGGGAGGGGAGATAATACACTTTTTATAAAGTCCCTCTTTTCTCCCAGCGCTGCTTGTTGTAAAGGGGTTTTTACTATCCAGCCCTCCTCTGTCATTAGCTTTCAGTGTGATTTATTTGAATGTTTTCCTTCTCCAGCTGCTTTTATCATCTTGTCTGCCTCATAGACATGCAAGGGTTAAGTAAAGGTTTCCTCTCCTGTGCTGGCTGTCTGTGCTCCGAGTGAGTATTCTGGAGCTCTATCACTGTCTGAGTTTCAGGTAGGGGGAAGGATTACGTATACAAACCTTTTCTGTAGCTTTGCGATGTTGCGCTCTTCATTGCTGGTCTCCTTCACTCATCAATGTAATATCACAAAAAGGACTGAAACTAAAATGTAGTGCATTTTATTTTAGTTTCTTTCGTTTTTTGTACTGAGCAGTTTCGTATCTCTTGAGTCATACTAAAACTAAATTATCCCAAAATTCTGACTAAATCGTTTTAGTACTAAAACGAATGCACATGTCTACTCAGAATGAAGACGAGGTGTGGGGCAGAGGAGCCGTGGCTGGACAGAGGAGCTGCCGGTACATTTAGGAGAACTGTGAACACATTTTGCATGTTCGACCCCCATTGGATTGCATTATGTTCAAGTTCGTATTCGAACATTTGGGCTGTTCTAATGTTCGAATACGAACTGAACACAGGGGTGTTCGGCCCATCACTACTTGTTACTTACTCATTGTGGCCGCATGGCCAGCCACATGGTCAGTAACCATTTTCTTGGTGGTCACTGTAGCCACATGGCTGGCAGCCATATTCAGACTCAATGACTCACATGGACGGTGGCCGTCTTGGGATTCGCTGGAGCCACATGGCAGCGGCCATCTAGGTGTTCACTGTAGCCACATGGTAATGACAAGGTTGTACAACCTTTTGTGCAAATAATTTCATAAAAAGCAACACAACTAAATTAAAAGGCATATCGCGCAGAATTATTGAAGCGATATCGAATCAAAAACAGCTATAAAATGGGTAGGACAAAACAACCAAATATACATACAACATAAACACAGTGAGAGCAGCCAGAGAAGAGGACACTGTTCAGGAGTAGTGATGAGCTGAACACCCCCGTGTTCGGTTCGCATTCAAACAATTTCAAAAGTTCGAGTTCGAACTCAAACACGAACCAAACTCAATGCAAGTCAATGGGACTCGAAAGTTCGATTTTTAGAGTGCCCTCCAAGAGGGCATATATGCAAGATATTTGCCATAAAAGGTGTATGGGGGTCCAGGTAGTGCCCTGGGGGACAGGAAACAAGGACAAAAAGTAAAAAAAAAAAGTTTTTAAAGAAACAGTGAGTTTTCCATGAAATAAAGGTTAAGAATAAAAATGAAAAATTCCTTCAAATATCGTGCCTAGGAGGTCCCCATAACCTGCCCGTGAAGTGGCAGATTTGTAGGATGTATAGAAACATTTAAAAACAAAAAAATGACATTTCAAATGACGGTAAATGTTTTTCCTTTAATCTATTCATAAATAACTGCTTGGGCGGCAGCCTGTATGAAAAGAGGAGACATTTTAGGATACGCAGAACAAGTTTAGGGATTTTTTGGCTGAATTATGGTGAAACTTTTGCAGGCTTTGGATGAAAGTAACAATAGGTGCTTTAAAATTGCGCCTTTAGTGTCGGCAACAGTGTCGTCATACCGTAACCCCTCTGTGGTATTGTGGAAGAGTGCAAGGTTGGACCCTGCGGTCAAATATTAAAATGATATGAATCTGGTATAGGCGTCAGTGCTCCCAAATATTTTGCCTTTGGTAGCAGCAAGTGCCTTCACACCGTAACCCCTCTGAGGTATTGTGGAAGAGTGCAGTGGTGGAGGTTTTGGTAATGCAGAAGAAATCCCTGATCTATTCAGTTACATCAGCAGCTATAACTAAACCGGGTCAGCAATGTTTAGACTTGTACTGCGCTACTGTATATTGTGAGAATGGGCGCACACCAGTAGCAACAGGAAGAAAACAGAACAGGCAGGGAATACACAGAGAGAATAGTCAAATGGCAAGCAAAGTCGGCAACAGATCGGGTCTTCAGAACAAGCAGGGTCAGTAACAAGTATACAAACTGATTCAGTAAGCTAGCGATGCGGGAATAAGGGCTGAGACACACTGAGCGTGTAGCGACGCACAGCATAGTGAAGTGAAGCAAACATTTTGCAGGCTTGACTTCACTCCACTCCGCCTCGCAGCATGTCTACACTACATTACGTGTGCTTCTCACCGCACTGGAAAGGAATCCACTAACTAAATTAAAATGTACACACAAAACCGTTTAATTTTCACAAAGCACATGTTATGTAGGCAAAAAAAGGTTCTACTGAAATAAATACATCAAAAATTACTGTTAATTTAATAGGAATAGTATAAAAATATAAAAAAAAGGTAACCCCTGACCATATATACTCTGTATATAGAGTAGGGAGGCGTTGATACCACACACAGACATATACGTATATATTAACACGCAGACCTATATATACGTATATCAACATGCAGATATATATATATATACACCGACCCACAGACCTCAGACCATATATAAACATATGCACATGGGGGTGGCATGTGGACAATTTCAACTAAATGCACCCCCCCTTTGGCTGATCCCTCCAGATGAAATGTTGAACCTGACATAGCAGAGAATATATATATTATTCTCTGCTCTATCCGGTTCAACATTTCTTCCGGAGGGATCAGCCAAATAGGAAGGGGGGCAATTAGTTGCCAAAATGTATGTGTAATAGAAGTCTGGATATATATATTTATAAGAATATAGATATATCTCTTATCTATATATCATACCTCCCCTTACCTTCCCCTACAAATTTGCTAAAATTATACACACAAAAAAAACAAACCACTGCCTGAGACCCCGCGCAGCCCACATGCCAACCCCTCTACCTGGCTGAATGTATCTAATATATATAATTAAATACATTCAGCCAAGTAGAGAAAAAAAAAGTTTTATTTTATGTTCCCGGGGACATTTAAAAATGTCCTCGGATTTTATTTTTTTTAGATATGTGTCGCCTTACCTTAGCCTGGTGGTCAGTGTGGGCTCCCTGGATCCTGGTTGTTGGGGGGGTCTGCCGTGGCTGCAGGTGCAGTGGCTCCCTCCCTGCGCTGCCTGTCTCTGCCACATGCACCCAAGCGGCTAGCCCGCACAGTTGCAGCTCTGTCATCCAGCGGCCGCATGCTTCTCAAGGGGATCCTTGGGAGGTCCCGGCAGGCTGCCCTCTACAGTGCCTGATTAGAGGGCCGTGTCTGCCTGATGTTTTAGTAACAAGAATGTTTTATCCCATAGGCTTCAATGTTAAAAATATTCCCGTTTTAATTCAATATCTAATAAGCCATTGCTTATAATATTCTGCAGTAAAGAGTCTCTTCATTTCTAGAATTTTTAGTATTTTTTAAGCATTTTTTTATACTTTTTTCCAAAAAAAATATTTTAGAATGTCCCAAAAAGTTTCAAGTTCGCAGACTGTCGAACAGCCGATGTTCGATTCGAACTCCGAACAGATCGAGCAGAAGAGCTCATCCCTATTCAGGAGCTTACAATCTCAGAGAAGAGGGGTTACACACTTAAATAAGAGTAAATAGCGAAATATTAGAAGTAATGGGATGCATGGTAGCTGTGTGGGAAGATGGAACAAGAAAGGTGCAATGTGGACTATGGAGTGGTCTGATAGGGATACTGGAAAACAAATGTGACCAAGGCACGTGTGTACTAAGAAGCGATGCTAGCATAAGAAGAAATGGATTTGTAGTTAGGTGTGCACAAATCTCAAGGTTGCAAATTAAATCATGTCTTACCATACCATGAGAGCGCTGCCTAAAAACCTGCTGCATTATACCAACAACGAAAGAGAAGTCACCCAAAACAGCAGGTAATCCTAACAGAAGTACAATGGAAGGCACAGTGTGTGGCATACACATTTTACTCTTAACTTCTCTATCATTAGCAAGTATGCTAACGGACCGGTTCATACTCGCCACCCAGGACATACTTGAAAATGAGAAAAATCTCAATGTATCCTTCCTAGTAAAATACTTTATAAAAAAATAAAGCATTGAAATCCGATTTTCCTTCATGGACAGTCGGTGCTCAAACTAAAATGTAAATGTAGTAACAATTTTTAGCCATCGGTGGGAACCCTTTCCAAAACAATGTCTTTCTTACAGTGAACATATACAGTGAGACACTTCTGTATATATTTACTATGTGAGTAATAGAAAGTAATTTTCCATAAAACCACTGTAAGATCACTAGCAGGGTTATCCAAAGAGATCCAAATTGCTTGAGAAAGGTAACCGAACGCTGAAAATCAGCGTTCGGTTACCTTTCCTGGCCATTCGGCTATCCAGAGAGCAGGCAATTTGCCAAATCCTGGCGAATTGCCTGCACATACGGTGCCTGTTCGGTGCCTGTTCGAGGGCAGTGAAATCCCCATGAAAAGCACTGCTTCGGCTATTCAGAGAACACAAACCAGCAGTGAAAGGTTCCCGAAATGCCCTGTCATTCGGTGGTTTAATTCGGCAAGTTTATTCAGGAGAATCCCATAGGCTTCAATGTTAAAAATATTCCCGTTTTAATTCAATATCTAATAAACCGTTCTTTATAAAATTCTGCAGTAAAGAGTCTCTTTATTTATAGATTTTTTTAGAATATTTTAAGCATTTTTCTGAATTCTTTTTTTTTTTTTTTAAAGTCCTATTTTTTTTTTATTTTTTTTTTAAGTTTACTTATTTTTTCTGTAGCAGCCCTTTTTATTATCATTCCCTGGACCTCATATGTAAATTTCAGACATTTTCGCTCAGTAGTTTCTTTGCAAACAGCGTTTCATTTTCACAGATTCACACAAACTATTTTGCTAATTTATTCACCTCCCTCGTCTGTGGTCTCAGCTGCTTCGGCTGCTTCGGCTGTGTTTGGCTCCTGCTCGGGCTTGGTTTTCGTCAGGTTAATCCAGATGTTTTTGTGGCTTTTCTGCGTGCATTCGCTGGGTTTTGCGGTTAGTTTTCGTCAGGTTTGCAGAAGCTTTTCCCTGCAATTCGGGGACCCTGTGGTTCTTGCTGAATACACCGCAGGGTCACCGAAATGGGATCGGCAAAAGGAACCGAATTGAAGAGAACGAAAAGTCACCGAACGTGCGGTGACTTTTCGAATCTCTTTGAATAACCCTGTTAGTAATGTAGGGTTTAAGTGGTCCACCTGTTATACTTATTCATTGCACTGTTGCTATCAAAAATGGAAAATTGTTGGGACTCTTTTGAAGGCCAGGGCATCATTGATCCGCACTTATGCCTCGCGTGATGTCTTTCTGTGAGCAAGACCCCTTGTTCAGAGATGAGGTGGCACGGCTTTCTCTCCTGTAAATGAGTCGTGTGGCATAGTAGCCACATCCTGGGCCTCCCTGTCTGGGGGTTCCAACTAGGTCTTGGCCAGCTATAGACAGGGGTGCCTTGGCTGGACAGCGAAGTATACAGAAGTGGTGTTGTAAGGCCAACCACTCCACATTTCCTGGAGGAGGCCTGAGAAGACTTTTGGGAAATACCCAGGATATACTTGAAAATTAGAGAAATATCAATGTATCCTTCCTGGTAAAATACTTTGCAAATAAATAAATAAATACATTTTTGGTGCGGTTTCCGGTTTTGAGGATTGAAATGCCCCAACATGACCTGCAAGGCGAGTCTGCTCCACAGTCAAATCATCCACCTGTGCCTGGATAGCCTCCACCCTGGTCGACACCGTATTCACCTCATCGCGGACATCCATCCACCATATCCCTGCAGCTCCTCCACCACCCGGTAAAGATCCTCTTTCGTAATAGGCCCAAGGGTATCAGATAAGGCTTCTAAGGACCATGCTGCCGCGAAGGTGTGGCCTTAGAGGAAGGCCGAGCCGTTGGAGTCACACACTGGGGACAGCTGAGGGCAGTCATGTTCTATCTTAGGCTCCTGGAAGTCCGGGAGAGCGCCACAATCACGCGGCCCTCAATCCAGAACTAGTCCTCCATACCTGTAGTTGAGAGGGGGGTCGACGGTTGGGGCCCAGATGCCTTCCTGAGGGAGCCAGAGGTGACACTCAGCGACACCCTTATGTCCCTCTGTTATGTGCCATCCGCCAGGAAGGAGCATTTTCCGATCTTCTTCCCCATCCTCAGACCCAGGGAGATTAGCGATCGGGGAGGGATGAGCAGGCCTGCAGCGCTACACAGAGACTGGCAAGGGATCCAGAGATGGCAGCAGTAGGCTGCAAAGTTAGACCCAAGGTCTCCAAACAGCTGGCCCCGTGCTCCAAACTGACCAGCGGTACCTGGAACTGATGCAACAAAGTGGCGAGTCCGTCCACTACAGACGGAGACTGCAAACCGGTAAAAAAGCAAGTAGGGAGTCAGCCAAAAGGAAAAACAGCCGGAGAGCTTCTCGCAGTGCGACTGCTTGAGTCAGCTGGCAACTCCACCCCCTGGTTGTTCATTTTTAACTGTGCTATACTAAATATGTTTTTATATATATTTTTGCTATACCTTTGAGTGAATCCACCATTATTTTTGATATTGGTTATCCGTGACAGTGCCCCAAGCAATACAATTGCATATGGCTGCTGCAAGGAGAGCGCAGGTTAATGGTTTTGTTATATATATATATATATACTTATTATATACTGTATATATTAGTACATACATGTAAAATGCTATACAATTTTTTTAATTTTAGTTTTAAAAATGACCTAGAAATTAACAAATCATATTTTTATATCAATTTAGTTAAAAAAAATGCAAACATATAACTCCATTCCCTTCTCAATTTTGTATCAGTAGATACATTTACGACAAACTTAACTAATATCTTCTTGGAAAAATCTGTTATTCTTCTGGTATGTTTGACTGGCTCTGACTTCTTAAAGTACCTCATTTATATCTGTAATTTTATTTGTTGCTTTTATGAAGGCTGCATCGCATTTAGGTATTTCCTGTATTAATGTATTAGGAAATCACTGTTTGTAGGATTGTATTATTAAAGAAATATTGATTTCACCAACTTTGGTCATTTGGAAAACTAATGGATTAACAAATTCTAATTGTATGAGTAATAAAACAGTATTAACTTAAAAGGAAGTTATATATTATTGTCCTGCGGTTCAGTTAAGTGTGAAATTTCTAGTTCTTAATATGAAGGGAAAAAAGATCTAATTACCACCGCTGTGTCCTTATTTTAATAAGGAATTGAATTTTAACTGTGTGCTTATTCAGGGCTTTTCATCTTTGGATTTCAAAGGACTTAAGATAATTTAAATCATAGAACTATTTATTAAAATCCATGTATAATTCCATCTCATGTAATTTCACTGCAAGTCTGAAAAGATAATGATGTGGCCAGAAATTGAACTTCAGAGAGTATTATTCTGGACTAGAACTTTAGCAGTTTGCATCTGCTCAAAATATTTAAATAGACTGGTAATTTAAGATTAACGAGAGACCCAACAAGTAAAACTGCTCCGCTCATTAATCATAACGACTCCACTGCTATTCCAACTGAGCCTCAAACTTCCTTTGCAGCGCGGCTGTTGTGTCGGTCTACTGTACATTGATGCTTCCACTGCCTTTTATCGGAAACTCTAATTTGAGGGCAGACAGAAAATATCGAGTGATTCCATCTCACGGCAGTATTTTAGCATTACCATTTTTGAACTTATAAAATTACTTCATATAAAAAAAATAAAATGCGACAAAAAGCCCCTGATGTCCAAGAGTTAATTGGAGACATCAAAAAATGAAGAGTGATACCCCACTGTTGAGACATGACGATGGTTGCCCTGGATGGCTTTACATTTACACACTTTTATAGGGCGAAGTGGTAAATCCGCATTGAAAATAAATATATGTAAATATTTGTTTGCTTTTGTTTTGATGATGTAGAAATTTGTCAATGTGGAAAAAACAAATATAATTATCAAAACAAACACAATGAATAAGACAAGTATTGACGATATATCATTTTGATGTGATTAAAAAAGAAATAAAATAATCTTCATTCTGGGCATTTCTTACAATTTTCCTTCAAAAATGATATGGATGTGATTATATAAACTGAGTTTGCAATTATTATTATTATTATTCTTTATTTATATAGCGCCAGCATATTCCGCAGTGCTGAACAATGGGCACAGTATAGAAAGGGGCCCTATTCCCGTGGGAACTTAAAATCTAGAAGTATTGTGGGTGGAAAAAGAAGTAGAGGACTGCAAGGTGAAAGTGATGAACTGGTTGTGTCAGTGAGGTATATTAGTGAAAATAATGGGTAGAGTCCTCACGCTTATGCCAAGTGTCCAGTGAGTAATACTTCAAGATAATCTAGAAAACATAATAGGAGACATACATTGCGCAGTACATCCTTATGACACCTGGTTTCCAGAGAGAAAGTATTCAACTCACTTTTTTCTGAGCCCCATAAAGTTGGCTCTGGACTATATAGGCATATATCTGTGGATATGATCTCACCAGCCCGTCCTACCAGTAACCATCCGTGGTGATAACCTGGTCCATAGATGAAACATTGGATCCCCGGGATATGTCACAGACGAAAAGTCGGCAGGATAAAATGAAGTAAAATTTATTGCAGCACTAACGCGTTTCGACCTAATTGGTCTTTATCAAAGTGCAAAAAAATATATTTTATTAGATGTATATTTTTTTGCACTTTGATAAAGACCAATTAGGTCGAAACGCGTTAGTGCTGCAATAAATTTTACTTCATTTTATCCTGCCGACTTTTCGTCTGAGACATATCCCGGGGATCCAATATTTCATCTATGGACCAGGTTATCACCACGGATGGTTACTGGTAGGACGGGCTGGTGAGATCATATCTACAGATATATGCCTATATAGTCCAGAGCCGACTTTATGGGGCTCAGAAAAAAGTGAGTTGAATACTTTCTCTCTGGAAACCAGGTGTCATAAGGATGTACTGCGCAATGTATGTCTCCTATTATGTTTTCTAGATTATCTTGAAGTATTACTCACTGGACACTTGGCGTAAGCACGAGGACTCTACCCATTATTTTTATCCATTGACTATTCGCACTTGGGAGTGTGCGTTTGTGCCCTTGCTGCTACCCAAGACCGACCATCTACACATTATCTGCACCATTTTTTCCACCTTATTGTTTTTTCATCAGGTATATTAGTGAGTTGGGTGTTGGGCTTCCCTAAATGGTAATGTTTTAAGAAAGTGTTTGTAGGAGGGGAACCTAGAGGAAAGTCTGACCATACAAGGGAGAGCATTCCAGAGGATGAGGGCTGTACATGAGAAATCCTGCATTCTATCATGGGAAGAGGTGATGCGGGGAGAAACTAAGTGCAGGTCACTGTTTGATTTTAGGGAGCGGGCTGGGGTGTATTTGATGATTAGTGAGGGCAAGTAGTGGGAAGCTGAGTTAGTGAGAGCTTTGTAGGTCAGAGTAAGGAGTTTGAATTTAATTCTGCAGTGGATGGGGAGCCAGTGAAGGGACTTGCAGAGAGGAGCAGCAGAGACAGAGCGGTAGGTGAGGTGGATGAGCCTGGCAGAGGCATTCAGAATGGATTGTAGGGGGCGAGGCGGGAGAGAGGGAGACCAGCTGGAAGAATATTACAATAGTCAAACCGAGAGATTACAAGAGCGTGGATGAGTTGCTTTGTGGTGTTAGATAGGGATGAGCTGTTCAAGTTCGGACGGTTCAGAGTTCGACCCGAACTTTGGCAGTTCGAAAGTTCGCGAATTTTGAACTTTTTGGGCGTGTTCGGTTCGGGTTCGAAATAAAAAAGAAATTTTGAAAAAAGTATAGAAAATGCTTAAAAAAAAAATAATCTAGAAATAAAGAGACTCTTTACTGCAGAATATTATAAGCAACGGTTTATTAGATATTGAATTAAAAACTAATGTGTACGTGGAAAGATTATCAACTCTAAATGACCTCTGTTCACAAACGGGCATAACACCAGGTGTTTTTAGTCTGGTAATCAATTTGATACATTGTACAATATACTGAGGGTTGGGTGGTGTCTGCTTCTGATTGAGATTTGAGAATTAATTTCCCTAAAACATCCTAATATGCTGCATTTAACTGGTGTTTGAAAAAAATCTAAAGCAATGTTATTTTTCACCTCAGGATTAAATATTCACAGGGTTATTCAGAGATCGGTGAAAAGCAGGAGAATAACTGGAGAAGTGAAAATTCTAGGTCAAAATAGCCAAACCAGAAAAATTCTCCCATTTATCTCACTTTCCAAATCGGCTTTTTGGTCTTGATTGTTCTCTTCTCTTGCCAGTTCTCCTGGCTTTCACCTCTCTCTCAGGGTTGTTCAGAGAAAGGTGAAAACCAGGAGAATGGCAGGAAAAGAGAACAATCTGGACCAAATAGCCGATTTGGAAAGTGAGATAAGGCTAGGGTCAGACTAACGCATTTTTCGCAGCGACCGTCAAAAAGTGCGTCCGAACGCATTGCCGTATTTTTTCACAGATTGCGCAAAAACGGTCATACGATGCGCATTTTTGTGCGTGATTTTTTACGGATCCAAACCAGGAAACTTTGGGTGTCTGGACGTTATGTTGGTCGGACATGAGCAGGGTCTGACGTCTCCAAATCACGCACACACGCCGCTAGTGGACGCAGCGCACTCTGTACGTCCGTACTAGCGGTTCTGCGTTCTCGAAAAAATGCATTCATTTTCCACTTGCGTTGCACAGCCGGACTTTCGTGCGACCGTACTTCGTATATTGGCCGTCATTGCCCGTCATTTGCTGCTAGTGCGGCCGTGATTAAGTGCGCCTAAACGCACGTTAAAAATTCGCTAGTCTGACCCTAGCCTAAATGGGAGAATTTTTCTGGTTTGGCTATTTTGACCTAGAATTTTCCATTCTCCAGTCATTCTCCTGCTCTTCACCGCTCTCTGAATAACCCTGACAGGGTTATTCAGTGAAAGGTGAAACTCAGGAGAATGACTGGAGAATGGAAAATTCTAGGTCAAAATAGCCAAACCAGAAAAATTCTCCCATTTATCTCACTTTTCAAATCGGCTATTTGGTCTAGAAGTTTCCATTCTCCTGCTTTTCACCGCCAAAAAATCAGTAAACTTTTTCTGCGTGTCTGAAAAATGTCTCCTCTTTTCATACAGACTGCCGCCCCAAGCAGTTCTTATGGATAGATTAAAAGGAAAAGCATTTACCGTCATTTGAAATGTCATTTTTTGGTTTTTACATATTTCTATACATCCTAGAAATCCGCCACTTCACAGGCAGGTTATGGGGACCTCCTAGGCACGATATTTGAAGGAATTTTTCGTTTTTATTTTTAACCCTTATTTCATAGAAAACTCACTGTCCCTTTAAAAATGTTTTTTTAAAAACTTTTTGTCCTTGTTTCCTGTCCCCCAGGGCACTACCCGGACCCCCATACACCTTTTATGGCAAATATGTAGCATATATTCCCTCTTGGAGGGCACTCCAAAAATCCAAATTTTCAGCCCCATTGACTTGCATGGGGGTTCGGGTTCGGTCCCGAACAAATGGGAAGTTCGGGTTCGGGCTTGAACCGAACTCGGGGGGTGTTCGGGTCATCCCTAATTACCAGTTATTGTGTGATGAGTGATCCCCAAAACAACCTCAGCACAGAGGTGTGAATAGCCTCAGCAGCGAAAGGGTTAAATGCAGCATATTAGGATGTTTTAGGAGGGAAATTAATTTTCAAATCTCAATCAGAAACAGACACCACCCCACCCCATCCCCTCACTATATTGTACAATGTATCAAATTGATTACCAGACTGAAAACACCTGGTGTTATGCCCGTATGTGAACAGAGGTCATTTAGAGTTGATAATCTTTCCACGTACACATTAGTTTTTAATTCAATATCTAATAAACCGTTGCTTATAATATTCTGCAGTAAAGAGTCTCTTTATTTCTAGATTTTTTAGTATTTTTTTAAGCATTTTCTATACTTTTTTCAAAATTTCTTTTTTTTTTCGAGACATGAACCGAACACGCCCAAAAAGGTCGAAATTCGCGAACTTTTGAACTGCCAAAGTTCAGATCGAACTCCGAACTCGAACAGCTCATCCCTACTGGTATTACGTAGTGTGACATAAGCAAAGGGAAGGTCATCGAGGGGCGATACATTTCCCCTCGGTTCCTGTCCTATGTATAGGACTCAAAATAATAAAATAAACTCTGGATACCACAACATTAATCCAAGTGGATTTATTCCAAAACCAAGTAACAACAACGACGTTTCGACCACAGCTGGTCTTTGTCAAGCCTAATTCAAAATGTCATGAACAGGAAATAAATAGCATCACAGATCAATTAACAAACAATCAATCAATTATTGCAAACGGTCTGTGCATACTAACCCAGTGATTAATAACATATATGTCCATAAACTGGTTCTTTTATTAACACATTAATTCACATCATCTTTATTGCAAAAAGAATTATTATTCATATATTAACTATAGTATATACCAGATAATGGACATAAATACGCCAATGATGAAATTGTTAGAACTTTTAGAAAAAATATAGCTTACTATTACAGCTACAACAAAATAATTCCTTTCCCCCTCCTTTATATCTGTAAAAAGAGGAACAATAAAACACATTTTAATAGTACACTTTATGAAAGGAAACATGTAAAAATATATATACATATATATATAGGATGGCAAGAATGCAAGCACTCATAGGGTTTTCCAAAGTAATCTTCCTTTAATGAATCCAAAAGTCAACGTTTCGGCTCAACACAGAGCCTTCATCAGGACAAACATATATAAAAACAAAACTTGTGTCTGTTTAAATACACACCCTAATTAAACAATAATCACAAGTCCCCCCCACAGAAGTACCCCACTGACCAATAGCACAGAACAGCCATCATTTGCATATGAGGATCAGCATCGGGCACCATCTGATGACATCAGCCCGGTTAACCCTGTAACCGTGGCAACATTGCAGGGTGTTACTTGAGGGCATCGCCAAAGCGATACTAGCCCCCGCCACCCCATGTTGGCAAAGTTAATGAAAGTTTGAAAAAAGAGCCGATCTCCAAATGTCTGCAGTCATGATTGTATTCGAGAGTGTGAATTAGCGCTGTGCGCCGTATGTTAGCGTCTCTCCGGTTGTCAAGGCAACCATGACGCATGGCCTGAGGTCGGACCAAGATACTTCAAGTTTATTCTCCGGTCATACACCTCTGCCCTCCACTTGGCCAAACAATCCTTCTTCTCATCTCTTATATCTACGCTGTCCTCCAACCCTAAACGGCTCTGGTCCACCTTCAACACCCTCCTCTACCCACCTGCACCTCCCCCCTCAGCTGCCTTCAGCGCTCAAGAGCTGGCAGACTACTTCCTCAGTAAAACTTTAACTATCAGAAGCAACATTCCAACATAAGATAGTTATCTGCCACCTCCACTCCCACAGGTCCCATCTGCCACCCTCTGCCGCTTCCTCCCAACCACTGAGGAGGAAGTCAATTCCTTATTGTCCTCCTCACATCTCACCACGTGCCCACTCGACCCCATTCCCTCACATCTAATTCCTCCCCTCTCCTCCTCCCTCACCCCTGCTCTCACACACATCTTCAACCTATCTCTCTCCACTGGCTCCTTTCCATCCGCCTTCAAACACGCGCTAGTTACCCCTTTACTAAAGAAACCATCCCTAGATCCCAACTCTCCATCCAACTACCGTCCTGTATCCCTGCTTCCCTTTACCTCTAAGCTCTTAGAAAAACTAGTCTTCAACCGCCTCTCCCTCTTCCTGTCCTCCAATTCACTACTTGACCCCCTGCAATCTGGCTTCCGTCCCCTACACTCAACTGAAACTGCCCTCACCAAAGTCACCAACGACCTCCTAACTGCTAAAAAACACGGCCACTATTCTATTCTCATCCTGCTTGACCTCTCGGCTGCTTTTGACACTGTTGACCACCCCCTCCTTCTACAGACCCTCAACTCTCTGGGTCTCGGTGACACTGCACTTGCTTGGATTGACTCCTATTTATCCAACAGGTCCTTCTGTGTGTCCTTTGCTGGTAACTCCTCCTCCTCATTGCCTCTATCTGTTGGTGTACCTCAAGGCTCTGTCCTTGGTCCTCTGCTCTTTTCCATCTACACCTCCTCCCTGGGCAAAATCATCAACAGCTTTGGCTTTAATTACCACCTCTACGCTGATGACACTCAGATCTACCTCTCTACCCCTGATCTCTCTCCCCCTGTCCTTTCCAAAGTCAGTGACTGTTTATCTGGCATCTCCTCCTGGATGGCCTCCCACCACCTAAAGATCAACATGTCAAAGACTGAGCTCCTACTTATTCCTCCCTCTAATGCCGCCCCACCTCCTGACTTCTCGATCACGGTGGAGGGTATCACCATCTCCCCATCAAACCAAGTTCGCTGTCTTGGAGTTACACTTGACTCTGCTCTTTCCTTCATCCCCCACATCAAGTCTCTTTCCTCCTCCTGCCGATATCAACTGCGTAATATTTACAGAATTCGGCCATTTCTTACCGCTGTCGCCACAAAACAACTCATACACGCCCTGGTAATCTCCCGACTCGACTATTGCAATAATCTCTTATCTGGCCTCCCTCTGTCCCACCTCTCCCCCCTACAATCCATCCTGAACGCCTCCGCCAGGCTAATTCACCTCACCCGCCTCTCTGTCTCTGCCGCTCCCCTCTGCGAGTCCCTTCACTGGCTCCCCATCCACTGCAGAATTAAGTTCAAAATCCTTATCCTTACCTACAAAACCCTCACTAACTCAGCTCCCCACTACCTGTCCTCACTAATCACCAAATACACCCCAGCCCGCTCCCTAAGGTCAAACAGTGACCTGCGCCTAGCTTCTCCCCGCATCACCTCTTCCCATGATAGACTGCAGGATTTCTCACCGCGCAGCCCCCACTCTCTGGAACGCTCTCCCTCGTACTGTCAGACTTTCCCCTAACTTCTCTTCCTTCAAACGCTCCCTGAAAACATTCCTATTTAGGGAAGCCTACCACCCAACTCACTGACGCAACCATCAATCACTCTCACCTTACAGTCCTCTCCTCCTGTTTCCAACCCCAACCCTCCCAGATTGTGAGTTCCTACGGGAATAGGGCCCTCATCTCCTCCTGTACTGTTTGTCAAATGTTGTTCAATGTATTGTAACCCTGTCTATACTGTGCTTATTGTACAGCGCTGCGGAATATGCTGGCGCTTTATAAATAAAGAATAATAATAATAATAATAATACTGCTTGCCTGGTCCCGCCCCTCACACTCTCGTGGTCAAATCAGGACCATCTGCGGGGAAACAAAAACACACTACCCCCCTTTTTTTTAAAACCAAAGATAAGTGTACAAATAACAACCGATGTAACTACACCGATCGGCGCCGCCAGGCAAAAACTAAGATCTTATTAAGCCTTCCTATTTGCATCTATTTATTGCTGGTACTCGAATTTACAAAAAGTTCCAAAAAATTCCAAAAAATTCCAAAAATTACAAAGAATTACAGGAAAGCCGAAAAAACATTCCTCTCATTTAATCCCCGAGGAAAAACAGTGTCCAATTTTTTGGAATTTTTTGGAACTTTTTGTAAATTCGAGTACCAGCAATAAATAGATGCAAATAGGAAGGCTTAATAAGATCTTAGTTTTTGCCTGGCGGCGCCGATCGGTGTAGTTACATCGGTTGTTATTTGTACACTTATCTTTGGTTTTAAAAAAAAGGGGGGTAGTGTGTTTTTGTTTCCCCGCAGATGATCCTGATTTGACCACGAGAGTGTGAGGGGCGGGACCAGGCAAGCAGTATCTTGGTCCGACCTCAGGCCATGCGTCATGGTTGCCTTGACAACCGGAGAGACGCTAACATACGGCGCACAGCGCTAATTCACACTCTCGAATACAATCATGACTGCAGACATTTGGAGATCGGCTCTTTTTTCAAACTTTCATTAACTTTGCCAACATGGGGTGGCGGGGGCTAGTATCGCTTTGGCGATGCCCTCAAGTAACACCCTGCAATGTTGCCACGGTTACAGGGTTAACCGGGCTGATGTCATCAGATGGTGCCCGATGCTGATCCTCATATGCAAATGATGGCTGTTCTGTGCTATTGGTCAGTGGGGTACTTCTGTGGGGGGGACTTGTGATTATTGTTTAATTAGGGTGTGTATTTAAACAGACACAAGTTTTGTTTTTATATATGTTTGTCCTGATGAAGGCTCTGTGTTGAGCCGAAACGTTGACTTTTGGATTCATTAAAGGAAGATTACTTTGGAAAACCCTATGAGTGCTTGCATTCTTGCCATCCTACATTGATTCTAGCCTTTGCTGAAGCACCGGGTGAGAGTGGAACCCCGCAGTGAACCGTGAGTGCAAAACCCTCGTGTACATTTTATATTCATTGGGATTTGGCGTAATCCCTGGTTAATGCACCGGCACAGTTATATGATATTTTGAACAATCATCAAGGACATTACTCTTTTTTTGTATAAATATTGCACGCAATTGAAGCAATTACAATGGATATGTTTTTGCAGCAAGCCGGCGCCCATGCTGAACAAGCTCAGACGTTGCAGTTCAGTGATGATGAGGCAAATGCTATTTTGTGGTCTGCATCCAGTACTGAGTTACAATGTCTACGATCTTCCAAGGACTTGTTCTTTGAATTGGTTAAACTAAAGAAAAAAGAGGTGGATTTGGACCTACATGGCCTCTTTCTTTCAGACTACCACAGGGCAAAACGAATCCCTAGGGGGTTCAGAATTCATAATGTTCCAACATTAGGACGGTCCAAAGCACAGGTGTGCAAGGATTGGACCAGTGTACTCAACAAATGCTCCTTAGACCTTATGTTGGTGGCCATCAAAGAGGTTAAGGATGAATTAGTGGAAATTAAGGTCAAGATTGTGGACTTTGAAAAGGAACATGTGGCCTGGATGGAGTCAGTGGAAGGAGTGACGACCTTAAGGAAAATTGAACAAGAAGTAACAAAGTACAAAAATGAATTAATTCGTTTTAAAAAAGAAAAGTTTGAAAAGGTCAAACAAGATTACCTGCAACACCGTGTGTATCGTTGGTTAAGCGGAGAACCAAATAGAAGACCTTACAGAAACCAAAAGAATCGCATACGCAAACCTAGAGTGCAGACCATCGACGTCACCTCGGGTGAGTCCGCATCTGAAAATGAACCTTCTATAGATTCTCAGGTACCCCCAAAGGATTTTCTAGGGGTTCCGGACACCCTGAACCCTGGCGGCACAGTTACACGCAGCCGCGGGAAAACCATAGAGGAAGGCGAATCATCAGGAGGGGGCAACAAGGGAAGTCCAAGTGGCGTCAAAAACAAACCACCCTTGAAGAAATAAATCCTGTATTTAATCTTTCTGATAGGATTCTAACTGATGTGGAGGTTGGTATCCTCAGCAGGGGACTATCTTTTGTTCCATCCTCTAGACCTGTTGACTTTCAATGGAATGTGGAACTTTTCAAATTTGGACGCACTTTGCGTTTGGCGGATTTTTTCAAGAACGAGTCTACTAGTGATGCAACTTTATTTCGACAAAAAAGTCGATTTGATCCCCTTCCAAACCAGCCATCTATTAAAACGTTTTTACGTCAAGTGAAATCAGACGTCAACATACTTATGAAACAACACGCACCTAAACATAGCAACATCTCCAGACAAGAACGTGAAGCAATTAAGAATCTATCCGATGATGCCACTATAATCATAAGGCAGGCAGATAAGGGAGGGGCCATCACCATCCTGAATTACACTTACTATGCTAGAGAAATGTATTCCCAGCTTTTAGATGGAGTCACCTATTCCCTGTTACCATGTGATCCAACATCAGAAATCATGGCTAAATTTGAAAAAAGAGGACTATCAGCTGGTCACATCAATGAGGATTTGTTTCAGTACCTACTTAAACCCCATCCGAGGACACCTGTTGTGTACGGAATACCAAAGATCCACAAAGATCCAGTAGCTCCACCACTACGTCCAATTGTCTCAGCCACAGGGGGAGTCATTGAGCCAACAGCCAAATGGCTCGACTTTTTATTTAAAGCACCGGTACAGTGTATCCCCACGTGTATTAAAGATACTAATGATTTTTTGCAGAGACTCAAAGCGGTTGTGGTAAACTGTGACAAAGTGGTTTTCATGACGTTAGATGTGAAAAGTTTATACACGGTGATTCCTCATGGGGGAGGGCTTGAGGCCATGAGGTGGTTGCTATCTAATTCTGTAAACTATGATGGTCCATGTGTGGAATTTGTTTTGGAGTTGTTGGCGTTGGCATTGGAAAATAATTACTTCAGGTTTGAGGACAAGTGGTACCTGCAGCGCACTGGAATGTCCATGGGGGCCGCGATGGCCCCCATGTACACCAATGCCTACATGTACAAATTTGAGATTGATAATATCTTAACCCAATTTCCAGATAAAATCGTTGAATATGTACGTTTCATGGATGACATCTTTATAATATGGCGGGGTACGGTAAATGAAGCAAGGGAAATTGAGCAGTGTATAAACAATTTGGATACACCTATTAAGGTCACCAGTACAGTGAATGAACATTCCATCAATTTTTTGGATGTAAGGGTATTTAAAAAAGACAACTGCTTACAATATTCCTTGTTCTCCAAGCCTACAGACCGTAACACTTTGCTCCATGAGCAAAGTGCACACCCAGAGCATTTGAAGCGATCGCTACCTTATTCTCAACTTTTGAGGGTTATAAGGAATAATAGCGATGTGACCACTAGGGAGGAACAGATTTCCGACATGTGTCGGAAGTTTTCCTCTCGGGGTTACTCTGAAACAGTACTTACAGCTGCCCTGGAGAGAGCGAGAGCCCCCAGGAAAGAAAAAAGTGGGTTGGATAGATTCAAATTTCCCCTCACCTTCGATACAGGTTCCAATAAAATCACCTCAGTGGTGAGGAGGAACTGGTCGGTCCTGGAAAAGGATCAAAATCTGCCCGAGACATTTAGACACAAACCGATGTTCTGTTATCGCAAAAACCGCAGTTTGAAAGATTTTTTGGTAAAGGCGGATCCCATTAGAAGTTATGACCAAAACCAAAATCAATTTAAAAACTTAGGATGTAAAAGGTGTTTAGGCTGCGTTACCTGCGGCCACATGATCCCCTCAAAAGAGTTCAGACATCCCCATACAGGGAAGCGATACTTTATAAGACACCTTATTACTTGCAGAACTGAGTTTGTGGTCTATAAAATCTTATGCCCTTGTGGCCTTGCCTATGTGGGCAAGACCACAACCCAGCTCTGTGAGAGAATACGCAACCATAGATCTAACATCAGGATTGCGTATAGGGACGGCAGGTCGGACAAGCCAGTGGCTCGGCATTTTCTTCAATGCGGCCACCCATTGTCTTCATTAAAGTTTCTGGCGATAGACCATGTCCCTCCCCCAAGGAGAGGGGGTGACAGAGCCTTAATCCTTTTACAAAGAGAGGCACAGTGGATCCATAGATTCCGATTGCATTTCAATAAATCCTTTTTACCACAATCAGTTGTAGAAGTTCTGAGAAATGTATTATCCTTACCGGCTTTAGCCAGAATCCTACTAGCTTAAATTTCATCATAGGCGAATGTACATGGTTTTGGAACCAATTCCATGTTGAAGGGAGGTGCTCCAAGCTATCGAGCAAGCAAGAATCCGCAAAAAAATGTAAGCTTAGGCACCATCCCCCTTGGTGGGTCAACGAGGTAGAGGTCTCTTGCTGTACAGCCCCAATACTCAAAATAATAAAATAAACTCCGGATACCACAACAGCTTCTTTCTATTTGATGGTGTGTTTTACACACAGATACGGGGGACTTCAATGGGCACTAATGTGGCTCCGATATATGCGAATATCTATATGTCAGAATTTGAGGAAAATGTGGTCTACAAATGTAATCTTTTTCAGCAATATGCCCACCATTGGTACCGGTATATAGACGACATTATCTTTATATGGGAAGGCCCTAAAGAGTCTTTAGATCAATTTCTTACTGTATTGAATACCGGGTCACCATCCATTAAATTTACAATGTCATTTAGCTTTACACAAATCAGCTTTTTAGACACTTTGGTTGTTAAAAAAGATGGCAGACTATTTACAGATCTTTATCGTAAACCAACAGATAGGAATTCCCTATTAAGGTATGATACTGCACATCCCACCACATTATTGGATTCCCTCCCGCGTAGTCAATTAATGCGAGTAGAGAGGGTGGTCAATTTGCCTGATGCTAAGGAAAGGAGACTCGAAGAAATGATTGAGAGATTTAGAGCAAGGGGGTATCCCAAACGATTATTGAGCCAAGAAGTGTCTAGACTTAACCAACAGATAACACCTCAGAGGCGTCAGAATCAGAAACATGGGAGAATTCCATTTGTGTCCAAATATGGGACTCATACACAACAAGTTAAGAATATCTTATGTAAATATTGGTATATTTTGAGGGATGTGTATCCTATGATACCAGAGTTTCAAATTACTCCACTAATGTCTTACAAGAGAGGGAGATCATTTAGAGAGACGTTAGTAAAGGCAGAATTTAAACATGATATAGGTAAAGGTCCATTCTTTGGGAAACCGAAGAATGAGACTTTTCCATGTCTCAATGGTTCATGCTGCAATGCAGTCATACGTGGTGAGTCTTTCAAACACCCCCATTCAGGGAAGAAATTTAAAATCAAGGGGTACTTTACCTGTAATTCCACTTATGTAGTTTACTTATTAAAGTGCCCATGTGGTTTGATCTATGTGGGTGAGACCACACAAAAAGTTAAGAATCGGTTTATCAAACATAGATCAGACATTAGGACAAGAAAAACTGAACTTCCAATTCCAGAACATTTTTTATCTAGTGGAAATGATATTTCACAGTTGCGTTATCAAGTTATTGATGAGGTACCCAAATCAACACGAGGTGGAGATAGAGAAAAACTACTTAAGAGAAGAGAATTGTATTGGATCCATCACCTTAATACCCTCTCCCCACATGGTCTCAATAGAGAAGCAGACTTTTCACCGTTTTTGTAATTGTATTCTGCCTTCTCTTGGACACATGCGATTGCAGATATATGTATGTATATATATATATATATGTATATATTTTTACATGTTTCCTTTCATAAAGTGTACTATTAAAATGTGTTTTATTGTTCCTCTTTTTACAGATATAAAGGAGGGGGAAAGGAATTATTTTGTTGTAGCTGTAATAGTTAGCTATATTTTTTCTAAAATTTCTATCAATTTCATCATTGGCGTATTTATGTCCATTATCTGGTATATACTATAGTTAATATATGAATAATAATTCTTTTTGCAATAAAGATGATGTGAATTAATGTGTTAATAAAAGAACCAGTTTATGGTAGGCTTGTGCACCAATTTTTTTTTCGGTTCGATTCGGTTCGATTTTTCGGATTTTTAAACTTTTCGATTCGGCTCGTTTCGACCGATCTCTGTTTCGATTCGGTTCGGCTCGATTCGTTTTTCGTGTACTTTTTTTTCGGAATATCGACCATTTTTCGTATTTTTGTGTCACTTAGCTTGTTTTTGTATCGACTTTTCGTGATTTCGGAAATTTTCGTTTTTCGGAATTGTACATGTTTTCAGAATTTCGACCAATTTTCGTATTTTCGTGTCACTTTGCTCGTTTTTTGTATCGACTTTTCGTAAATTCGGAAATTTTCGTTTTTTCGGAACGTCTGTTCTCCTCGTTTCAAAGCAATAAATTTTGATTTGACACATTTCAAGTCCATTCGAAAATTCCGAAAATATTTTGTTTCTGCTCGGAAAACTTTATGGATCTGCCATTTTCAGATCTAAAAATCTTCGGAAATTCGCCCGCATCCGAAAACACGAATCGGGAAATTTCGTGAAAATTCCGAAATTCCGAAACCCGAAACGCACATCCCTAGTTTATGGACATATACAGTTGTGTTCAAAATTATTCAACCCCCAATGCTGTAAAGGGTTTTAGGGAATTTAGTGTACATTTGTAATTGTATTCAGAATGAAATCCTACAAGGATTTTTTAAAGAACCATATGCAACTAAAATGACATCAATTGGTTTTGTAATACAGTAGTAAATGTTTCTTTTGTGAATTCTTCATTGACACAATTATTCAACCCCTTAAAGACTACCACTCTGAAGAACAGAGGTTCATTCAAGTGTTTTCAATCAGGTATTGAAAACACCTGTGGATGTCACGGAGCAGCAATAAAGCATAATAAGCACCAATTAGGCAGCTTTAAAATGACTGTGATAATCAGCTCCTTCTAGACATTTTCTGGTGTAGTTACAAACATGGTGAAGTCAAGAGAATGGTCCAGGAAGACAAGAGAAGAGGTGATTACTCTTCACAGAAAGGGCAATGGCTATAAGAAGATTGCAAAGCTGTTAAACATACCAAGCGAGACCATAGGAAGCATCATTCGCAAATTCAAGGCAAAGGGCACAGTTGAAACGCTACCTGGTCGTGGCAGAAAGAAGATGCTGACTTCGACTGCTGTGCGCTACCTGAAGCGTAGAGTGGAGAAAAGTCCCCGTGTGACTGCTGAGGAACTGAGAAAAGATTTATCAGATGGGTACTGAAGTTTCAGCTCAGACAATACGGCGCACACTGCGTAATGAAGGCCTCCATGCCAGAACTCCCAGGCGCACCCCCTTGCTGTCTCCAAAGAATAAGAAGAGTCGACTGCAGTATGACAAAAGTCATGTGGACAAACCACAGAAGTTTTGGGATAGTGTTCTGTGGACTGATGAAACAAAATTAGAACTGTTTGGGCCCATGGATCAACGCTAAGTTTGGAGGAGGAAGAACAAGGCCTATGAAGAAAAGAACACCTTGCCTACTGTGAAGCATGGCGGGGGGTCAATCATGCTTTTGGGGCTGTTTTGCTTCTGCAGGTACAGGGACGCTTCAGCGTGTGCAAGGTACCATGAATTCTCTTCAGTACCAGGAAATATTGGATGACAATGTGATGCAGTCCGTCACAAACCTGAGGCTTGGGAGACGTTGGACCTTTCAACAGGACAATGATCCCAAGCATACCTCCAAGTCCACTAGAGCATGGTTGCAGATTAAAGGCTGGAACATTTTGGAGTGGCCGTCGCAGTCACCTGACTTAAATCCGATTGAGAACCTCTGGTGGGACTTAAAGAAAGCAGTTGCAGTGCGCAAGCCTAAGAATGTGACTAAACTGGAGGCTTTTGCCCATGACGAATGGGCGAAGATACCCATAGATCGCTGCAAGACACTTGTGTCAAGCTATGCTTCACGTTTAAAAGCTGTTATAACTGTAAAAGGATGTTGTACTAAGTACTAAGATTGAATGTCACTTGGGGGTTGAATAAAACTGATAATGATTTGAGCACAGAAAAGACATTTGTGGTTATTTCATTATAAATGTTATGTTATATTTGTCTGACCTACACGTGCCTCTTTGATTTAATTGTAAGCAAGATGACTGAATGATCAAAATCAATGTCAAACTGGCCAAAACACTCAATTTCAGTGGGGGTTGAATAATTTTGTAACACAACTGTATGTTTTTAATCGCTTAGTATGCACAGACCATTTGCAATAATTGATTGATTGTTTGTTAATTGATCTGTGATGCTATTTATTTCCTTTTCATGACATTTTGAATTAGGCTTGACAAAGACCAGCTGTGGTCGAAACGTCGTTGTTGTTACTTGGTTTTGGAATAAATCCACTTGGATTAATGTTGTGGTATCCGTAGTTTATTTTATTATTTTGAGTATTGGGGCTGTACAGCAAGAGACCTCTACTCCGTTGACCCACCAAGGGGGATGGTGCCTAAGCTTACATTTTTTAGTTTTTTCTATGTATAGGACTAGTGGAACCCAGACCGGGTTTTCGTGCTAACTTTGGGTCTGGAAAATCTGGGTTTTGTGTCTCTTTCCTGGATTGTTAATTCATTAATTGATGTTTATCCAGGGGAGATAAACGAGGGGGGGCTGAACCAGGAAGTAGCTCTGGCCTGGGACTCAGAAAGCCTTCTGAGAGAGCTGCAAGGTAAAAGGTGTGTGAAAAGGTTGCTTAAAGTAATTTTGTTCATTTAAGGTGGCTGAAATTAGCTCACCATTTGTTAGAGAGGGGATCTAACTGTTTAGTAAGAGCCTGAGCGGCAAGGGTTTATTTTCTGTTTTCATTTCTGTTTTATTGCAACCATTTAAATTAATACTGTCTGCTGGACAGATTTCAAAGAACTTTTATTGCCTGGACTACCTTTTTTCCAGCAAAGGTAACCTCCATTTGAGCTATACCCCCACAGTAGACATACGATTTGAGGGTCACTCTCACACAATAAGTAGATTCATGTGAGAGGGTTAGCTAACAGTTTCAGGTGAGAGGACTTGAGTGTGAAAACCAGCTGGTAGAGCGAAACAGTCCATAAAGCACACACTAAAGGAGTACTGATGTTTTTGTAGGAAAACAAATATAAATAATTAGCCATATAATCCATTACAACATAAAAAAAAAGTAAATAAAAATAAGAGAGACCATGTGTCACTGCTGGAAAACTTTACACACCTCTTAATTTCTGTAGTTGCAAGCTGTAGCTTACAATGCAGGCAACCGACCGATTAACGGGTGATGAATTAAGCATCATGTATCTGTTATTACACTGTGCTCAAGTCAAGCTGTCTATTTGTGATATCAGTGAGAACGTTCTCATTGATTTATGGAGTGCTAATCCATCTATCCACATTCTGAGGACAGCAGAGCTGTGCAGCTAAGCAGTGAATGAATATCAATTATCTTCTCTATGCCATTTCTGTTTCAGGAGTGATTTCCAAGCTTGTTTATAATTCTCTTTTTATTGTGTAGTATCGAGCCAGCAACGCAGTGACATTATGAATGGGATGTATTTTAAATGGACCCATTAGAAAATATTATGCATTGTAAAAACTGTCATTCTTAGAGAAACGTCTTGTAATCTGCATTTTATTATGCTCCCATCACATGCATTTATATGAATACTCCTAGATAAAATAAGGAGACCTTGTCAGGCCCAAAACCTATTGGGCTAGATTACATTGATCGCGCTAAAACGGGGACGCAAAGGAGAAAAACCTGCGCCTGCAGATTTCCCCTTTGCACCTCCATTTTAGCGCAGAATTACAATGCAGGCACCAGAAAAGCTGCCTCCATTGTTAATGAGCGCTAAGCAGCGGATTGCGTGCGGCAGCGCTAAGAGCCGCCATGTGCATCCTCTCCATGGAGTCCATAGGACTCCATTGAGGCAGACCCTGGCGATCACATGACCTGTCGGATCTCGCCTCGCGAGATCCGGCAGGTGTGCGTAGTGATCTGCAGGGGAGACTGGGGGACTTTTTCCCCCAGTCTCTCCCTGCTCCCGCCGGACGTAGGAGGCGGATGGAGCCACAGTCCTCGCCGCGGGATAGAAGGTGAGTATCTGAATGTTGGGGGGGTTTGGCTGGTGCTAACGGATTCTGCACCAGCGGAATCTGTAAGCACCAAGTCCAGGCTGTGGTTAACTTTTTGCTAACTGCAGCTGAATGTTAATCAGCGTTAGGACTTTGTAATCCTAACGCTGATTAACACTTTGCTCTCCCCATGTTAAGTATAGTGAGCGCAAAGTACAGTAACCTCGCACCGTAAAGCACACGGTACCAAGCGGTAACGGGTTTCTTAACCCGTTAGCGTTTGGATTGTAAAATGGTGCACCTGCGTTAGGGCCACCAGGGCTAACGGTAACGCTCACGCAGGTGGGCGCTAACGTTAGCATCAAGTAGGTAATGTGGCCATTGGGTTTTAGCATTTGTTTGCTGTTGTATATAGTTGAAAAAGGTTGTTTTCCCTTTTAATGTTTGGATGTCTCCCACGTGACTGTGGCATGCAAGACAGGTGCTCAGACTCAGTGGAGGGCTGTTCTGTAGGATGGCTCAGTTAGGAGTTGAACCTCCCCCTGTGGCATGCATGCCACGGTCATGCGAGAGCTGTCCAAACTTGGAATGAGAATAAATCCCTTTATTTTATTATTATTATTATTATTTATTTATAAAGCGCCAGCATATTCCGCAGCGCTGTACAATAAGCACAGTACAGACAGGGTTACAATACATTGAACAACATTTGACAAACAGTACAGGAGGAGATGAGGGCCCTATTCCCGTAGGAACTCACAATCTAGGAGGGTTGGGGTTGGAAACAGGAGGAGAGGACTGTAAGGTGAGAGTGATTGATGGTTGCGTCAGTGAGTTGGGTGGTAGGCTTCCCTAAATAGGAATGTTTTCAGGGAGCGTTTGAAGGAAGAGAAGTTAGGGGAAAGTCTGACAGCACGAGGAAGAGCATTCCAGAGAGTGGGGGCTGCGCGTGAGAAATCCTGCAGTCTATCATGGGAAGAGGTGATGCGGGGAGAAGCTAGGCGCAGGTCACTGTTTGACCTTAGGGAGCGGGCTGGGGTGTATTTGGTGATTTGTGAGGACAGGTAGTTCTTTATTCAACTATATTTGTGGTTGGGGTTTAATGGTAGGAAAGGCGGTTCATTAAGTGCCTGGAACTGAGACGAAAGGTACGCCTGTAATAAAGAGGGCATACCTGGTATTGGAAGTTATAAACTGGAAAAGAGGGAGGGGATGTTTGCAGCGGCCAACGCCGCCGAGCCCTGCAGGGACTGAGGTGAGCATTTAAACAGGCAATTAGCCCTTCCCACAACCCCAAGCCTAAAAAAAATATTGACATATATAAAAGGAATGATTCCTTATCAAATGATTCTACCGTGTTTTGGACATGATAGTCAGTGGCGTAGCGTGGGTTGCCAGCGCCCGGGGCCAGCCAAGAATTGTGCGCCCCCTTAACCTGTGGACACGTTAGAATGCCCTGATTCCCGTCCACCATTAGAGCATTGAACTCCTTACGCCAGAGCTTGGTAGCCACTGGCTCCTAGAATTTTACTCCTAGCTCCTAAATTTCCAGTTTATTTTACACCAAATCTAAAAGCCGTCTTTGGCATCTAAAAACATCTAGTTGGCTTCACTATTTTCTTCCTGTCTCCTTCATTTAATGTAAATATATCCAGCCCTGGTGTGTGTGTGTGTTCGCACGCAGTGGGTAAATTGGGTGTCCAATGACAACACAGCAAAGAAAATAAGTAAACAAACAACACACATATATAGTTTGTGTGTTTGAAGTGGCTGGTTCTGTGTGATGGGAGTTTGTGTGTTTTTGAAGTGGCTGGTTCTGTGTGATGGTGTAACCGGAGTCAGACAGGTTCACTTTCAGAACGGCGCCGGACCAGACACAAGCAAGGATTGTCCAAACACGAGTCTCTTCAGGAAAGGCAAATGTTTATTGTGTCGTCACACAAGTGCTCACACAGGATTGAATCGCAAAGAGTGAGCCCCTTCTCCCCCCCGTGCAAGGGATCTTATACCCAAAAATACGTAATTAGGTACATCCCAATTAGCCCACCTCCCGATGACACTTTATTCCACCCCACGTGGGTTAATACCTCCCATCATTAGCCCAAACACAAAGAACATTCCACATATAACTATAAATTGATACACTTCATGTTAGTTTGACAGTCTGTGATTTGTTGTGCTGTCTTTCTCAGGGCAGTACCTCCCTCCCTATCGGCTATGTTTATTCAGATAGCCTGGGGCCTGGTCTGTTCTTATGTTTTCTTTGTTCCTCTGCACATCTCAGTGACCTTGCCTCATTCATAAATCTTCCTGTCTCTCCGTGCCAAGAGCCGGCCGGATTCTGTCTGGTTTTATTGCTAGCTTTCTAATCTGCCACGCATTCTTGGAATTCTATGTAAGCTCTACTTTGCACATCTAATAAAAATCTATTCTATTTACTGGTGAACCAATATTCTGCACAAGATGGCTGCCTGGCTCATAGTAACAACCATCCTTCAGCCTGATTCTCCTTCATTCCCCCCTTGGCTCAAGTGTCAGGATCTCTTTCCTGGCACTTGTAGCCATTACACTCCACTATTCTGAAACTCTGCATACTGGGGGGCTCTCCGTTCACTGGGAACATTCCCTGTGGAATTATCAGTGGTATCTTCTGTGTTTGTGTGGGTGTCAGTGCTGTCTTGCACAGTGGCCATATGCATAGCCCTATGCGGTATATCAGTATCCCTATGATCAAGATCACCACTATCATGAGTATCATGGATCCAATCCGTGAGATAAATCTCAAGATGGAACCAAACCATTCTCCCATTGCTCCAAACCCACGGAGTGGATTCCAGCCTTCGGCAGCAATCCTCCTGGCTATACCCTGCAACTGTGCTACCTTCTCTTGGTGATCTTGAATTACCTGGTAATAATCTGGGACTTCATGTGTAGTGTTTCTGATGAAGGTGCAACATTCATAGTGCATTGTCATTTCACACAATCCATTCAAGGCCGCACTGATCTGCTCAAGCGCCATATCATGTATCATCTGCACCTTTCGTAACTCACGCATTTCCAGATTCAGCAGCTGGATATCCATACTGGTTCTATTCAGAATCTCATCCATCAAATTGACATAGCTATTCAATCTCCTCATCATCTCTCCTCCCCATCCAGTCCATGCAGGCAACCATGTCCATATTCGATCCATCTTCGCGAACAATTCTCTCTTTGGTCTTTCAAACACCAGTGGGTACCTAGGGTGTAGTTCTGTGTCTGTGTTTGTGTCTTCTTCCCTTAGTCTCTGGATTGGGACCAGCTTAGCCAAATAACACATTCCCGTTATTGTTGGTGGTACCCATGTGTAACACACCCTTTCACAGCACACCTGGTACCCTCCTTTCACTATAAATGGTGATGAATGTAGTGTTCCCTTTGATATCTCTATCGCAAGGTGTCTCAGCCGTCTCATCATATCCACTGCACCCTGCCTCCCATTGGTCACATTCCCAATCACCGCCTCTTGGTCTCTAGTGAATTGCCTGCATCGTATGTATAAATAATTCGCCTTTTGTCCTGTTTTGAATATGTAAATGTATGATGTCCAGTTGAACTGACTTGAGTTACATAACCCACCCTCGTTATTTATTTCTTTATCTGGTCCTAGTTGAAAACACCATTCTGGTGGATACACTGGTCCTATTATGGGGTACCCGGGACTAACTGATTCTGTCTTTTCCCTTGGTGCATCGACAGCATGTATTGTGACATTCCCTGATACAAACATACTCAAATTCATTGGAACAGAGGCAAATGGTATATGAATTGTCTCTGGGTGCAGTCTACTACACACCCAGCATGCGGTTTGCCCAGACTTTTTAGCATAGTCATATTTGAATTGCACAAGTAAATGTCCTCTTGGGTTGGTTCCAGATAGCGCCTCTCGTTTTTGTCTCCACATGGTACGGTTCTCCATCACCGGGTGCGTACCATTCCAGATATGGGAAATATTCACTTTCCCCACATTGCCCGTACAATTAGGGCCTGCTCCACGCGAGAGTCCATAAATCAAATTAGCAAAATATAAAATCAGCACCACAAATGCCCCGAATGTCAGAATTCCTTGGGCAATTCTTTTCACAGTCACATAAACCCAATCCCTCCCCACCGGAATTTCAAAAATAAAAAACATTTCTGGATGATCAAGGGTGGGGGCCGGGCCCCTAAAAAGCACCCTGTGGGTATCCCCCGTTGGCGGGTGGTCAGGACCTGTGCCCATCAAAACACCCACTTGTTGATCCTCTGTATTATCTGGGTTAGGATCATTTAGGTGCTCATGGCTGTGGTCTTTGTCAGCTTCAGCCTCAGCGGGTTGGTCTCGTTGGTAACGACCTTCCATGCTGGTTCAGGACTGGCTGCAGCTGCTTTCACTCTGGAGTGATGTATCCACGGGACCACCTCGGCAACCTTTACTGCTGTGGGGGTTGATAACAGGACAAGATAAGGACCTCTCCATTTTGGACCTAGTGGATCATTTTTCCACTCTTTTACCCATACTGAGTCACCCGGACAATACTTATGCAGTGAAGGATACAGAAAATGCGGTATATTATCCCCCACCCAAGTATTTAATTTCTGCATTGATTTACCCAGCATTACTACCTGATCATTTAGTTTAGTTTCTCCCAATGCCCGAAGGTCCCCCCTTAGTCCATTAATTAGAGGGGTTGGCCGTCCAAACATAAGTTCGTACGGACTTAGCTTCAATTGGGGGGTTGGTCTGCACCTAATGTGCAAAAGGACTATCGGCAGCAAGTCCAACCAGCCTAGTGACGTCTCTTGGCACAGTTTGGACATCAAAGTCTTTAGGGTACGGTTCATTCTTTCAACTTTTCCCGAACTTTGGGGCCTGTAGGCGGTATGTAGCTTCCAGGTGATGCCCAGTAGCCGGGCAAGTTGTTGCAAACAGTTCTGGATACTTTTGGGAAATAGTATCGCCATGCGAAAAATAACAAATCTTGTCTGTCTTGTGAATCTCTTACTGCTGGTATGAAAAAGTTCATTGCACTTTTCTTCATTCTTGGCAGTCTGTTCTTGATAAGGATCTCCTTGAGGAAGAACCTCACCAGTGGGACTTGATATTCTTCTGCTCCCAATTCTCCCAGACTGTGCAGTATTCGTGTGATCCGTAGATTATTGTGAGGATTGATTGTCAAATTTTCAAAACGTGACGCGAAATTTTCTGCTCATTCAACTTCGGTTATTTCTTTGTCTTCCTCCTCCCCCACTATTTTTACGCCGAAGAATTTCAGCATCATGTTGTAGGCTCTGCGCAGTCTTTGCTGAACTTCTGAGGTGTTAACCATTAGGCGTGTCTCCTGCGGATTTAGGGAAGTAGAGTAGAAATTTCGGCCTTGTGTCCGAGTTGGGAAAAGCCATTGAATGTAATCATAATTGAGTTCTAATAGTTCATAATCATCTTGCCATTTGTGCAATATTATTGCAATGAACTTGCCGTGGGGTTCAAACTTTCTCAAATTCATGTAGAACTCGTAATTTGGCATAGAGGATTGCGGTTCTTGCTTGCAGATCAATACTTTAGCTTGGTCTTCTGCTGGCGGTGGTGGTTTTGCAGCTGCTTTTGGCTTGGTCTGCGCGTCTGTTACCTTTTGGAATTTCATCACGGCCTTTTTGGTGGCCACGACAGTGCATGATGCTGACAGCACTTGGTTTCCACACTGCTTCCAGGAGGGCCGCGATTTCAGCCGCATATTTAATTTGTTGTTCTGAAGACGTGAGTAGGCCTCTTTCTTATAGAGTGCACCATGTGCATGGACTGTCATGAAAGCGTACTTGGAATCTGTATAGATATTTACTTTTTTTCCTTCAGAAATTTCAAGGGCTCTGGTTAAAGCTGTTATTTCAGCCAATTGTGCAGATGTATGGCCTGGCAGTGGCTTTGCTTCGATGACTTCTTCTGTTGAGACTACTGCATAGCCGGAGACTTTCATCCCATCATCCATATAGCTGCTACCATCAGTGAATAGCTGTAGGTCGTATTTGTCTAGGGGTACGTCTTTCAAATCTGGCCTGCTACTGAACACTTCTTCCATAACTTGGAGGCATTCATGATCTGGATCCTCTTCACAGTCAGGCAGTAAAGTAGCAGGGTTTAAGGTAGCGATGAGGTCCAAATGAACCCGTGGATTTTCACACATCATGGCTTGGTACTTCGTCATCCGGCTGTTGCTGAACCAGCAACCTCCTTTGACATTCAGCAGAGCCTTGACAGCGTGGGGCACCTTGACATGAAGAACCTGTCCAAGGGTCAGCTTGTCTGCTTCTGCTATCAGCATTGCAGTGGCAGCCACTGCTTTCAGGCATGGGGGTAGGCCGCAGGCCACAGGGTCGAGTTGCTTGGAGAGGTAGGCCACAGGCCTCAGTCATGAGCCAAAAGTCTGGACCAATACTCCTGTTGCTGTTTGCTCTTGTTTCCAATGAAAGGGATCTTGCCCCCCCCCTTCGTGGCCTGATGAAGCGGCTTGGCAATATCTGCGAAGTTGGGGATCCACAGGCGGCAGAAGCCTGCAGCTCCCAGGAACTCACGGACTTGCCTCCTGGTCTTTGGTTGGGGTATGCGGCACACTGCTTCTTTTCTTTCTGCCCCAGTGCACGTTTGGTACCTGTTAACTGGAAGCCCAGATATTTTATACTGCGTTTACATATTTGTGCTTTCTTTTTAGAAACTCTGTAACCTGCTTGGCTTAGCAGATGTAGCAAAGCTTTTGTGGCGGATAAACAGTCTTTTTCTGTGGGGGAAGCCAGTAATAAATCATCAACATATTGTAGTAACACTACTTTGTCTGGCTGAGCGTTGAAGGCGAGGAGATCTTGGCTAAGCGCGCACCTGAAAATCGTGGGCGAATTTTTTTTTTTTTTGAAACTTTGAGGGAGGCGCGTCCACGTCATTTGATAGCGCGCCCCGTGGTAGACTTTTCTCACTGAAATGCAAAAAAAAAGGGGCTGGCTTGCTGGAGCCAGACGGATGCAAAAGAAAGCGTCTTTTAAATCAAGCACTGTGTAATATTGTGTATCTCCGGGAATTAACGCCAGTAAATTGTATGGATTAGAACCACAGGGGTAGTGTTTAGTGTCCTCGTTGACAGCTCATAAATCTTGGACAGGGCGATACTCTTGTGTCCTCTCTTCAAGACTGGCAATAGGGGTGTGTTCCATGGTGACACGCAGAATTTTAATATGCCGTGATCTTTAAATCTCTGTAAATATATCTGTATATTCTGCTTGGCTTTCTGTGGGATATAATATTGTTTTAGAGCCACCGGTGTTGCGCCGGGCTGTGATTCAACTCATCTGGGCGGGTTTTCCTCCGCCCCCACCTCAGGAATTCCAAGGAGTAGTGCGTGCGGATCCGGCGTGGCAGACAGAGTAGGTGCCGTGCACCATTCTTCCTCCTTTGACATAACTACTGCGATTTTCACAGATTGTGGATTGTGCGGACTGGCTGGAATATGCTGCCGAGCAGAGCCGCCACTCTCCGGCAGGTCTAATTGAGCGTGACCCCCGGGAAAAAAACATAATTTGGGCTTGCAATTTGCAAAAGATATCCCGCCCCAGAAGTTGGATGGGACATTCGGGCATATTCAAAAATTCATGTTCAACATTATGCCCACCCACACTACATTTTCTAGAAGCAAAAAAAGATATTTAGCAGACACTCCCATTGCTCCCATAATATCAACCTCATTTCCCATTGGAGGTGCAATTTGCTTTGTTACAACAGAATATTCGGCACCGGTATCAAACATAAAAACTTCATCTTTTATCTCCCACTCTCATTGTGACCGTGGGCTCGTGGCTACCGAGCGGGATGGGCCCAGGTCCCCGTCAATATACATCCTGTCCTTCAAATGATGTCCCCGCCAGTCCCACAAACCCCGCTCCATTCCCTTCACTTCTTCCATACCTTCCGTCTGTTACCTGGCCATTAGGGGCTTGACCTCCCGTTTCCCCAACTTCACCCTGTCCCCCAAATTTAGCCAAAAATGCAGTACAGTCGTTTTTCCAGTGACCTTCACCCCGGCACCACGCGCACTGATTGGGTCCTAGGGGTTCCCTAGGGGCTCCCCTTCCTCTTCCTCTAGCCCCCCTACCCCTTGCCCTCCCTCTGTCTGGGCCACCTCGTCCTCCACCATTCCCCATGTATCCAACCACCCCGGTATGTCCCTTCTGTTTCTTTATCTCCTCTAGATCCCGGTTATGATACACCTTATTAGCAATCTCAACTAATTCACTAATACCTTTCCCCAAAAACCCATCTATTCTCTGTATTTTGTTCCGTATATCCCTCTGTGACTGTCCCACAAACGAAGAGTTAATTAACCTCTGATTCTCTGTCGCTTCAGGATTTATGGGACTATACATCCTGTACGCATCCAGCAATCTCTCTAGAAACGCACTTGGGGATTCCTTAACCTCTTGCACCACATCTGCTATTTTTCCCATGTTTGTGGGCTTCTTCCCTCCCGCTTTAACACCCATAATTACAGCGGTTCTGTATGTCTGCAGATGGGCAACTCCTTCAACTGTATTGTACGGCCATTTAGGATCTGTTTTGGGGTAATGTTCCTCTGCCCATGCTTCTGGATGAGGCTTAGCATCTGCTACAGCCTGGGCAAGTAAAATCTTTTGCGCGCTACTATTTATTCGGGCTCTCTCCTCTGTGGTGAACATTGTCAACATTAATTGCTGACAATCTGCCCATATGGGGTTATGTGTGAGCATAACTGACTATCATACTGGCCACTGCTGCGGGATTTGTGGAATACAGTGGTGTGTGTGTGTTCCAATTAAAAAGATCCGTTGTCGTAAACGGGACGTATGTGTATTGTATTGGCCCTGGATTCCCATCCGCCAATGGGGGGCCTGGCACCTCTCGCAAAGGCAACTGCATAGCATTCTTGTAGGGATTGTGTTGGTACGGATCCCGGGGTTTATGTATACTATTCGCTGCGCGTGTGGTAACTCCCTGGTCCTTATCCTCCTTTTCATCATCACCATCCCCGTGGGGCACTTATATATATATACTCCCATCGGGCATCTCAATCTTCTCTGGTGGAGCCTCTCTGTCCCCTCCACCCGTTGCGCCCTGCTCTTCTTCCTCAGTCACACGGGACGGAGCGGAGGGAGGTGACCGAGACACAGCAGCTGTCCGCTCCCCCCTCTCCGCCCGCGCAACCGCGGCATTCAAAGCTTCTCTGGCTGCCCCATAACATGATGGATAGGACGGGGGCAAAACATCACTCTCTTCCGGTTGTTCCACTAACACCTCTCTCTCTCTATTATTTTGGGGGTCCTGTTTCTTATTTCTCCCCGCTATCATTATAAAATGACTCTTGTTTTTAATACAATATCTCCATATATCTATATACGGGTACTGTTCAGGATGTCCGTACTGCTCTGTGACCTGGGAATGTACCTTCTGTACCAACTCCGGGTCCATTGACCCCTGCTCTGGCCATCCTGGGACTAATAACGGCCACACAACTGTACACATTACTTTTAACTTCTCTTTTGTCAATTCTACACCATAATCATGCGTTTTATATAAAGCTTCGAAATTCCGCACCATATATTCTAGGGGCGTCTCACCTTCCTTCACCTTCTTGGGCTTAGATGACCCGTTACCCATTATTACTCTTGAAAACAGTACTCTTTGCAATACAGATATATTATTTCAACAACAGTTAAAATCTACAGTCTGATACTTCAGTCAACAATTCCTTCGTATCTACAGGCGCTTCCCCCTTCAGTAGCCGTCTGCAGTCGCCTGAGCCGGAACCGTACGTTCGGGGTCAAATCTCGTATTTGCTTCCTCGCGGAGCGAGTAGGCGCACGTTCACTCACAGCACTCGAGTCAATTCATTCACAACACATACCGTATCAGATGCTTTCATCACATAACAGAACAACAGAACATAGGCACTTCAACTCTTTCTACTAGCCAAGGGTGCTACTCAGTCCCTCCTCTGTGGCTCCTTATACCCCGTAATTTGAACTCTAACTCTTGACTGCGTGTGATTATGTGCACCCCGTTCCTTATCTATACTTCCATCTGCAATTCCAATCTGCCTTATGGATAATCTACCCACTCAGCACCACTATCTCTGCAGCTACCGCTGGCTCCACTATAAGCCCTTTTCACTACACGACATGCACACTAGCACTGACTCAGGCTCTCAGCCCAGTCACAGAAAATCCCTCCTCCTTTCCCTTTTACCCACGTGGTGAAGCTCTATTTACAAACACTGACTACTGACTTATGCAACTCCACGTGGTTACCTTCTCCCTCACTTACAGAACTACCCTTTGATTGGCATTCAATTCCCCCGAATCCAGACACCCGCTAGCCACTCTGGCTCCTTCAATGTCAGTGCTATCAGCGGCGGGCTAGATATGCCAATAGGATGGTGGCCATCGCATCCTCTTATCCGTCTATCTCAGTCGGACGTTTCCCTTAGATACCGGTATCTCCTTTAGACATACAAAACATAGAAGACACGTTACCTATCGCCGGCGCTGCTTGCTGTTTCCTCAGACTCAGTGGTGTCCCAGTTCCCTGGTCGGGGGTCCGTTTGGGACGAGACGAGGTCCACTGAACAGGAAATCCTGCTTGGCGCCTGCAGATGTCAGCTCACCTTCAACGGACGCCCCAGCGGGATTCTCGTGCACCTGCAGTCAATATCGCCGCACTGTGTTCAGCAGCCGTTGCCTGTGTCTTGGCAAAAGGCCCGTTATCCCGGCTATCGAGTCCCCAGAAATGTAACCGGAGTCAAACAGGTTCACTTTCAGAACGGCGCCGGACCAGACACAAGCAAGGATTGTCCAAACACGAGTCTCTTCAGGAAAGGCAAATGTTTATTGTGTCGTCACACAAGTGCTCACACAGGATTGAATCGCAAAGAGTGAGCCCCTTCTCCCCCCCGTGCAAGGGATCTTATACCCAAAAATACGTAATTAGGTACATCCCAATTAGCCCACCTCCCGATGACACTTTATTCCACCCCACGTGGGTTAATACCTCCCATCATTAGCCAAACACAAAGAACATTCCACATATAACTATAAATTGATACACTTCATGTTAGTTTGACAGTCTGTGATTTGTTGTGCTGTCTTTCTCAGGGCAGTACCTCCCTCCCTATCGGCTATGTTTATTCAGATTAGCCTGGGGCCTGGTCTGTTCTCTATGTTTTCTTTGTTCCTCTGCACATCTCAGTGACCTTGCCTCATTCATAAATCTTCCTGTCTCTCCGTGCCAAGAGCCGGCCGGATTCTGTCTGGTTTTATTGCTAGCTTTCTAATCTGCCACGCATTCTTGGAATTCTATGTAAGCTCTACTTTGCACATCTAATAAAAATCTATTCTATTTACTGGTGAACCAATATTCTGCACAAGATGGCTGCCTGGCTCATAGTAACAACCATCCTTCAGCCTGATTCTCCTTCAATGGGAGTCTGTTTGATGTGTGTTTGAGGCTGTTGGTTTTGTGTGACAGGAGTTGCTGAGCTGGTATAGGGGGGGCAAATATTGTTATGGGTTTTGTTTTTGGGAGAGGCTGCATGGTTATTTAGGGGGGGTAAGAAATTTCGGGTTATTTTTTTTGGGTGCTGTGCTGTATACTATGATTTTTTATTTTAAATTTACTTTTTCATTTGATTTTTTTCTTAATTTATTTAAGATTTCCCCCTCCCTATTCTTTACACTTTCCCCAGGGCTGCCTATAGCTTAGTTCAATGCAGCTGGGCAGAGGCAGCACAGAGTTAACACTGACTGGTCCCCTGCATTGCAGGACCTTATCAGGAGCCAGGCAGGTTAGTGTAAATGTGCTGGTTCTTGAAAAAGCCATAAATCTGTGGAGCTACAGAGCTTCACCGTGGGCTGACATTTACGCTGATCACCCCCTCCCCCTTACTCTCTAACCCTCTGGTCGAGCTGGTGATGGGGGGGGCAGGGGGCCTGTGGTGAGGAGCGTGGAGGACTTTTTTTTGCTTTCAAACCTCATCACAGTGCACGTGCCGCCAGTCCCTGTCCATCCATCTGCGCAGATAAGCAGGCGCTGCCCCTCGCTCCGGCTGCCATGTGATGTGCTGCAGCCTTCCATGATGATGAGAGCCTCCCCTCCTGCTCTGAAAAGCGTGGCGCCGGCGCGATGGCGGCGTCACGTGACACAGCAATGCTTGCACTTCCGGATTTTCCTCCCTTCATTCGGCGCGCCGCGGCCGATCGGCTGGGAAATATTAGGGGCGCAAATTTTGAAATTTGCGCCCCTAAATGCTCGTAAAAAATCCGCCCCGTTGCCCCCCCCACGCTACGCCACTGATGATAGTTCAACTTTTACTCCTCCTGGCACCACCACAATGTCCTCCAACTTTTAAGTTACTAGCTAAGGAATGCACCTTTATTCCAGCAGCCTCTTTAGTGGGATGATCGCTTCTACTGAAGGATGCAACAAACACCATCGATCTGCCGTTTGCTGCTAGAATTGAAGCAGTCACTTAGATCACTCCGTGCAAGTGCATTCAAAAACACAGGGTGATCAGATCTGTACAACCTTTGCAAGGCCGAGCAGAACCATGGAAATCTGCCCAGGAGTTAATTAACAGATATCTTCTTGCTAATATCTGTGAAAACAACACAAACAGAAATGGTTCCAAAAAGGACCACTAGATGGTGGTCAAACCGCACGATCCTCAGGGCCTAATCCTCTAAATCAGAATAAAACACAAATAATAATCCGACACAGCAGTGTACGGATTGTTAATAAAGGGGATGTGGGTCCCCACCTCGAACACAATTATTGCAAAAATAGACACAAAAATGTTATTGTAATAACTCACACATCACATAAACATAACCCTAATATCTGTGGGCAGTGAAGTTAACAGCCCTTATTAAAAATAAATGGGCAAAAAAAACAAAACGTTCTTAATATATCACAAATAGAATTTAAGAGATCTGTTACTGGTTTTATTTATTTACTTTTTTTATAAAGTCACAACAGATTCCACAGTGCCGTACAAGAAAAGTAGACAGGGAATAATCCATTAGAAGATAATTCACTTGTTGTTCAGATGTATTTAACTTGGATGATACGGTAGGCTTGGATGACCCTGTTCGCAAAGGATCTTGCAATCTTCATTGAAGTAAACAAAAAAGTAAGAATGTTTAAGCAATTTAAACAATATAGAAGATGCTGTCTCTTCAGTCAGTATTTTTTTTTGTGAGAAAGTATTGTACCAGGATGTATACATTGAGATTTCTCTCGCTTTCAGGTATGTAATGGGTGGTGAGTATGTACCATTAGGTGTCTTACCCAAGGACACTTACTGGAGAGGTGCTCTTGCCGGGATCTGAACCTGTGTCTCCATGGTCTCCAGCAGTGATGTTATCTCTGCTCCATCCTGCCACTACATTCTTTGATACTAGATGAAAGATGTGCATATTTTTCATCTCTGCTGAGTAAAGCTCAAATATGGTGCCTCATATTATGCAACAGATAAAGAAATGAAGTCTAATTAAGCTCTTTTCCCATATAAGGGTATGTGAATGCATGAGTGTATATGTGAGGAGTACCAGCATGCACATGAATGAGATCCGAATACTGATATTCCACAGCTATTACATTATATGAGCTCCCAGTGAGAGAAAGACCTTAGACGCTTGCCTATTTTGCCTAATTATAGAGCCTACACTGATTCAAATTACTTGCAGCGATTAAAATAGAGGTACAGACTAGCATTTGTTGACAGGTTCTATTTATTCTGGAGAAAGCAAATTGCCCTCTAGTTACAGTGCAATTGCAGAACACACACAGCTTTCAAATGTAGTTATCCTATTTATTATTATACTAAGTAATTTCTCTTTCAACATTTCTACATTTTTTGTTTGTGTGCTATGTAAAGAAAACATAATACATTGGGAACAGCTCCCAGCTTGAGTATTCCTTTAAAGATAAAGATCACTCGCATATGTGAACTGATAAACACACAGCATATTAACAGCCACATTGAAGCTTTGAAAGGACCTAGAGGTTTATTTTTAATGCATCGTGCGCTCAAAGCTGATCTTTTACTTTTGAGATTTGCACATTTTTCAGCTATTAAAAGAATACACTTTGCAGCCACCTAAATTGGAGATCTGTGGGACAGCATTGGCCAGCTACCGTATTTATCACATTAGAGCCATTATCAGAGACAAACAGAGCTTTCAAGGAACATGAAAGTGCAACCGCTTTCATGTAGAAACGGGGACGACTGTTTGTGAAGAATAATTGCAGTTTGGTGCCACACATGACAGTAATAACTTGAAGCTGTGAATTTCTCTAAAGAAAAGCAAGAGACCTTATAATAAAATGACTCGGCAATAGATATACTGCAGGTTTGTAATGCAGTTTCTACATATCACATAGTTTATGAACATGAAAATTCTAAATACCACTATCTCCAAATTTATTTGCATTTAATCTATAAACACATTTTGACACAGTTTGCCTAGAATTTGATGATCACATTGGGAAAATCTGTGAACACATTTCTCATCAATGATATGCTTAATATGATCTCCGTAGCTAGCACCACTGCTCAGCATTGAGCGTCATTGGACTGGCTGACTCAAGGCGGTCATGTGACATGCTACAGCTAACAGAAAGCTGGCAGCAGGTCATTTATTTATTCCTGCTGGGAAGGGGGTATGGAGGAGGGGGTCACAAGAGTTTAATTTTTTTGCCCCCTCTGTTTCTTCCTCTCACACTCCCTCCATTTTAACCCTTTTTGTTTAGTTTCAAACTCTTCTGCTCTGGAATCCAGCACCAGGCTCTGTTGACACTGGTCACACATGACATGCTGTCAACTTCCTGTAGGCTGCAGTATGTTTTAATTTAACCACAGGGTGGCAGTAAATTCAAAGGCGCTCAATGCTGAGCAGATTGGTGCTCGTTTGTTCTAAATACTGGTGATGTTTTTGATGATATCTACTTCTGTCATATCAAACCATGTATTTAATTTTATGAATTTCAGATATAATTCATAGGTAGTGGTTGAGTAGTGCTACTCAGAGTTTGGAACAAAAACAATACTGTAGATACTCGAGTATACCGCTAGATTTTGGTGACAAAAATTTACCTTAAAATTGGAGGGGTCGCACTATAATCGAGACATCTGCATCGCGTGTAAAAAAAAAAACTTAACCTGCTCAGGGATCCCAAGTTTCCTGGAAGTTCCGGTAGTCTCCCTGGAGTGAATGCGGGCTCCCCGATGCCCACAAATACTTCAGGAACCCCTGGATTCGGGAGAGGTGGGATCCATCAGATCCTGGTGGCATGCTCAGCTTAAGCCAATCATTCAAGATTGGCTTAAGACCAAGCATGCACCCTTGCTCCGCGCAGCACACCGGGAGGTGTAGTTTGGTAAATGATTCACTGCGTTTGGTCACCAGGCTCCGCCGTCCATCTTTTCGCAAGTCAAGAAGACGGGTGGCTGGCGGCTTCCTACTTAGTAACAACTACAATCATTCTAGAGCCGAGCACCCTGGCCTGAGGGGCGTCCTGACTGTGTTTAGAGAGCCTCGAAGGACTTTGTTTACCGGTACAGTATACTTTTATAATTTTGCTCCTCGCGTTATATTCGAGTCTTGAGTATTCTCTCATTTCCATAATAAATTTTGATCCATCGCGCTATATTCGGGTCGCGCTATACTCGAGTATCTACGGTATTACAATTTTCTTTCTATTTTTTTTTTCTATTGGTGGAATGTATAGAGGTACCAGTAGCTTCGGCATCCCAGATGTTTTTGAACTACATATTGCAATGCTCAGATCTTCTTATGGCTGGATCTTGGGTGCCAAGGATGTAGACACTGCTCCTGGAAATTATTGGGACTCATACTTTCTTGATGCCCATAAAAGTTAAATGTTGTGGGTCACAACTGTGTTTTATTTTAAAATGTTGCGGCACACTATGCGCCTCATATCCTTTTTTAATATTTCCAATGTGTTCTTTGATATGAGTATTCATGGCAGATGCGGTGCTTCCTATATTTCTCAAACCACAGGAATATTGCAATAAATAGATGACAATTTTAGAAAAACAAGTGATGACTTCCTGTATTTTCAAAACCTCTTCTATTAGAACAACTTCAGACACAATTCCTTTTTTTTTACGTCCGGTGTTTCTGCAGCTTGAGCAATTACTGCATCCGCGAAACCCATTTGGGATGCTGTACATTTCTTTTTGTTGTCTAAATGAGGTATCTTTGCTCCTGACAATTTGTGTTTTAATATTATTAACCCCTCTGCACACAAACTTCAGTGCAGGAGATAAAGTCTGTTAGCAACAGCTCCAAACTGTGGTTAACTTTTCAGTTAACCACAACAGGACATAATTAGCGTTAGGAATTTCTAATCCTAACGCTAATTGACTATTTGTGCTCCCCATGTTAAGCATAGGGAGCACAATGTACATAAACTCACGCTGAAAAGCACAAGCTCCGAATCACTAATAGTTCTTTTAACCTGTTAGCATTTGGAATGTAATATGGTCGGCCTGCGCTATGGCCACTTAACCCTTTCACTGCTGAAGACATGTGGGGCACGTCCTCATTGATGTACATTACATGCTGAGTACGTGCCCCACACGTCATCAGCTGTGCGGGACCCCCGGTGGAGATACTCACCTCTCTGTCCGGGGTCCCGTGGCGTTCTGACTTCAGCATCCTCAGACGCTGAAGTCAAGCTCCTCCCGGCGTAAATGACGTCATCACGCCATCGGGTCCCCGGCAATGCCGGGAGATAGCCTGGAAGGGAGGGGTGGATCCGTTCGGATCCCTCTCCCTCCCGATCGGAAAGGAGCAGCGCCAAAAGCCAGGCACCGCTTAAAAGGGGAGAGTCTCCCCTTTTAAGCGGTGCCTTGCTTTAACCCCTCAAGCGCCGGGTTGCACTTCAGCGTCTTGCGGCGCTGAAGTGCAGCCTAGCTCCGGTGGGGGCCAGCATCTTGGATGGCTGCTCCACCCCCGGGTCTCCCCTCGCTCCCTGATGTCATCATGCATAGCGTGATGATGTCAGATAGCTGGGGAACCCCTAGCTGCCAGGGGATTTCCCAAGGAAATCCCCTGGTGGAGATAGGGGGTTATTGTGAACCCCGATATCTCCAGAACCGTGGCAGCTAGGGGGTCATGGAGGGGGTCATTTGAAAGGCCTGAGCATGGCCTTTCGAATGATACCCATCATGACTAGGTACAAAGTAAAATAAATAATAAACAAAATTATAATAAAAATAATAAATAAATTTTAAAAAGAATAAAAATAAAAAAAACGTTTTTTTTTGTGTGTTGTTTTTATTAATGCAGCAATATTGTTCACATTTCAATTATAATGTGAACAATGATGCTGCACTAATGATTTTTTCTATGGGGTGCATTTGCTAAAAATCACGTAATTCCCCCCACAAAATGTAACAAGTCCCCATTTCAAATTTTTGTACAAGCGCACCCCATAGAAAACATAACCGCAAACGCTCATGTGATAAAATGTGAAAAAAACACTTTACACACTGCAGATGATTAAAAATTAAATTTTTATTGTATTTTTTGTTCTAATATACAGACAGGACATGACGTATACATATAAAAATTATATATTATGAATCTGCGGAGTCTGCTGGAAAGAACGATATATAATATGTCTGGGTCATTTATTAAAATGTGGCTTCAAATGGCGTTTAAACATGATGAGCGAAAGCGGTAAAAATTAGCTCAGCACACAGCGGTGAAATGCCTCAGCAGTGAAGGGGTTAAACATTAGTTTAACACAGCTGAGCGCTAACGTTAGTGTTAAATATGTAATAGGGCCCAAAATGTTTTGTCATGTGCTTGTGGCTTTCATTGGGTTTCTCTTATCACAGTAGTATTGGAATTGATGCACACATGAATTATGCTATACATTAGAGAGAATAGAAAAACTCAGAATTAATATGCATGGGTATAGTTTGGATTATATGGGTTTACCTCAAGGACATTTTCACTTTTGCACTGTAGTAATTGAAACACCCAGCTAATTCAGGTTCTTACAAGGCCCAAAGTCCTGTGAAATAAGCATGGGTACATCTTTCCATTTTTAGCTGACATATCATGTTATTAACGTAATTATTTAAAGGGACACTAACACTAAAGCGATTATTCAGAGAGAGCCAATCTGGCCCTGAAATGTCACCGAACAGGGAATGTCCCTGTATGGTGACATTTCAGGGGCATTCAGTGAGCAATTAGTTCACCAAATTTTAGCGAATTGCCTGCACTTACGGTGCCTGTTCGAAGGCAGTAAAATCCCTATAGGGAAGCAATGGTTAATCTATTTAGAGACACCGAACAGCAGTGAAAAGTTGCCAAAGTGCCCTGCTGTTCGGTGCTTTCATTCAGCAGGTTTATTCAGGTGAACCCCTTAGGTAAGTATGGTAAGGTAAGTATGGTCTCCACTCTCTCCACTTCCCCTTCCTGCACTTGCTGAACACTTCCAGCACAGCAGGGGAGGCTCTGTTTTGCTTGGCTGTGGAGGGGGAAGGGGCAGGGCCAACACGTCCCCATGTGAGTAGCTGTCCTCTTCTTCCTCCTCCTCTCCCCCCGGCAGGGCCTTTACTTCTGGCGCAGTGTGTGGGAGTTTGACCCCACACGCTGCCAATCAAACGGGAGACCAGGTGTCTGATCCCTGCCTGGACTGTGGGGCAAGCAGGGCTAGTCTGGGCCCCCACCCACCCAGTTGTGGGCCCCCGGACTCAGGGGCCCGGGTGCAGTGGCACCCGCTGCACCCCTGGTAGTTACACCCCTGGCTTCAATGTTAAAAATATTCCCGTTTCTATACACTATCTAATAAACCGTTTATTATTTTAACCTGCAATAAAAGTCTCTTTATTCATAGATTTTTTTTTAGGATCTTTCATTATTATTGTTATTATTCTTTATTTATAAAGCGCCAGCATATTCCGCAGTACTGTACAATAGGCACAGTATAGACAGGGTTACAATACATTGAACAACATTTTACAAACAGTACAGGAGGAGATGAGGGCCCTATTCCCGTAGGAACTCACAATCTAGAAGGGTTGGGGTTGGAAACAGGAGGAGAGGACTGTAAGGTGAGAGTAATTGATGGTTGCGTCAGTGAGTCGGGTGGTAGGCTTCTCTAAATAGGAACGTTTTAAGGGAGCGTTTGAAGGAAGAGAAATTAGGGCAAAGTCTGACCGTACGAGGGAGAGCATTCCAGAGAATGGGGGCTGCACGTGAGAAGTCCTGCAGTCTATCATGAGAAGAGGTGATGCGGGGAGAAGCTAGGTGTAGGTCACTGTTTGATCTTAGGGAGCGGGCTGGGGTGTATTTGGTGATTAATGAAGACAGGTAGTGGGGAGCTGAGTTAGTGAATGTTTTGTAGGTCAGGGTAAGGATTTTGAACTTAATTCTGCAGTGGATGGAGAGCCATTGAAGGGACTCGCAGAGGGGAGCGGCAGAGACAGAGTGGCAGGTGAGGTGGATTAGCCTGGCAGAGGCGTTCAGGATGGATTGTAGGGGGGAGAGGCGGGAGAGAGGGAGGCCGGATAAGAGATTATTGCAATAGTCAAGTCGGGAGATTACCAGGGCATGGATTAGTTGTTTTGTGGTGACAGCGGTAAGAAATGGCCGAATTCTGGAAATATTACATAGTTGGAATCGGCAGGAGGAGGAAAGAGACTGGATGTGGGGGATGAAGGAAAGAGCAGAGTCAAGTGTAACTCCAGGACAGCGAACCTGGTTTGATGGGGAGATAGTGATACCCTCCACCGTGATGGAAAAGTCAGGAGGTGGAGAGGCATTAGAAGGAGGAATTAGTAGGAGCTCAGTCTTAGACATACACAGAAGATAGATAGGCGCTGATGGAAGACTTTGGATGGAGATGGCAAGTCCCAATGCTGCTGTCCATTTGGTGGGGTTTGTCCTTGTCCGGTACAACCAAGGAATGGATACAAAGAAAAAATAAGTGTAGCGCACGGGGAAATGGGGGGTCTTGGTTGATAGCTTGCTCTTCTACCCAGACCTCAAAATATAAAAGAGAAAAACCTTCATGGTGCAGACCATAACACTCTCAAGATATAAACCATGTATTATGGTCTCACTCACATTTGTCTGAGCTACCGGCTCCGGGATCTTGTGCCTTAGAGTAATTACTGGCCACCCAATCGCCCTCTTCAGATCTTGATAGACTCCAGTGTCTTAAAGAGAAATGTATACCATAGTGCAGACCATAGCCGTAGGTGAGATATATAATAAAACCAAGATTCACTCACGTGGTTCAAGACCTCAAGCCGGGTCCGAGGGATATATGCCTAGGTAAATTGTTTGAAGGGTACAATTACCATAAAAAACCCATGGTCTTCAGGAATAAATCGCAGATGTTCAGCAGTGGATAAATTAAAAGAACATTTATTCCATAAAAACAAAATAAAAAGTATGCCAATACGCGTTTCACCTGGGGTGTAATGTCCTTAAGGCTTCATCAGTTGGCTTGTATCCTCCACTGCTGTTAACTGTCTTAAATATACACTTCCTATCACATGGGCCAATAGAAACTGCCAGTTTTGGCGGGAACACAATTGGGGAATACCTTCCTTAGTTTCACTTTCAGTTTGATCTCAAAGCTTTTTTTTTTTTCCAAATCTTTATTTATAACACACAAACTGGGCAAAAAGGACAAAATTAGTATACTTACATTTCTAATCATCCATAAATAACCTTTTGCTTGTTATATACACCATAGCGCAATCAATCTGGTTAATCCTACTGAGGGATCATATCTTTTATTTATAATCCGTAAGCAGAAGACATTGTTTTTATTTTTATTCATTTACGGATTGATCCTAAGTGTAAAATCCGGTTATTGCTCCGGAAATGGCATGGTGCCGCAACTCTGCCCCCATACAAATATGGGGTCGCAGAGCCACATTGCCATAATGGACCATTAATAGAGTTGATCAATACAAGAGTCCTCAGAGATACTTCCGGGAGACGCAAACAACGCCTGGATCATACCGGCAGTGCGGATAAGTAAATGCTCCCATCTGGATTCGCCAATGTGAGAATGTCAACATCCGGTCAAAAAGCCGGAAGTGACATAACGCTGGGCTACCTTGTTGATTCGAAAGGGTGAAATACTAAATCTGCGTTCTAACGACCACTCTATCCAATAGGACTTAGACAGACATAACCACAGCGCAAAACCTGCAGATCATATGAGGGAAATGGGGCAGCAACAAACACATCCCCACTATACACAGGAACGCTAACCTCATACTATGTATAAACCTCTAATGCTAATGGGGAATAAAATTCAGACAGATAATGAGCCCAATACATATACTTGGCATAGAGCTCTGCCATTAGCATAAACCGGGATGAGCTGTTCGGTTCGATCAGTTCGGAGTTCATCGGAAGTTCTAAAGTTCGTGAACTTCAAACTATTTGGCATGTTCGGTTCGAGTTCGAAAAAAAAATTTGAAAAAAGTATAAAAAATGCTTAAAAAATACTAAAAAATCTAGAAATAAAGAGACTCTTTACTGCAGAATATTATAGGCAACGGTTTATTAGATATATTCTCATCTCTAAATGACCTGTGCTTATAGCAGGGCCCTCAAATGGCGTAAACAACAGGTGTTAGTGTTTGGAAATAACATGTGCTTCTAATTAGTCTGGTCTCATGAATTTGATACATTGCCTGCAGACTGGATGTGGCTCCTGCACATGTATGAACTCTATATGCTTCTGAATTCTAAGAAGTGTTCATCTTTACTACATGATCCTCTGATATGCTGTTTAACCCCTTAAGGACCAGGGCTCTGTAAAGCCAATCATTAACTCGGCAGATTCATAATATGTCATTATTATATGTATACATCATGTCCTGTCTGTATACTATAACAAAATATGCAATAAAATATGAATTTTCAATAATTTACAACGTGTAAATTTTTTTTTCCCACACTTTAACATGTGAGCAATTGCGGTTATATTTTGTATGGGGTGCGCTTGTTAAAAAAATTAGAAATGGGGTCTCGTTAATTTTTTTTTGCAAAAAAACGCACCGCATACAAAAATCGTTAGTGCAGCATCATTGTTCACATTCTAATTGAACTTTAATATTTTTTTATTTTTAATTTTAATTTTTTTTAAAAAACTTTTTACATGGTCATGTTTGGTAGCGTTGGAAAGGCCACGCTCTGGCCGATCCAACAGTACCATTAACCCCTAGCTGCCACGGATCAGGAGATAGTGGGTTCATTGGAACCCACTATCTCCACCATTGGTGGCAGTTAGGGGTTAACACCAGGACTGGCGTCATCGTGCTATGCACGATGATGCCAGTCATCAGGGGGTATTCCCGAAAGCTTGGATGTCGGCCAGCTCCGGGAGAGGATCACGATTCGGCGCTTTTCGGCGCTGAATCGTTACCCGGCACCCAAGGGGTTAGAGGCAGGCCCATTGTGTCAGGCAGGCTGTGCCCTTCCAAACTGTGCCTGCCTTCAGCCGCAGGACCCCAGTGATCAGGAGCGAGAGAGGTCCGAAGGACCTTCCCCCTCCCTTTCAGGCACCTCCTCCGCACACGCGGCACCTGATTTAGATGTCATCGCGCCGCCTCGATGACATCTAATGGTGCCGGCGGCGGTCCCGGGTGCTGGGGCTGACATTGAGGATGTCAGCCCGCACCGGGGGGCACAGTGATCGGCCGGAATCTCCGGTATTGGTGATAGCACGCTAACCTGGTTTCAATCATATATATCTGATCAGTCACAATATGTGTCCATTTCTGACAGCTCCTCGATCCCCCTCCCAGTCACGTGCGTTGTACCCCAAAGCTCAGTACTCGGCCCCCTGCTATTCACGATATTCATAAATGATCTGCCCAATGTCTGCAAAGCCTCAACTGTACACATGTACGCAGATGACACCGTAATCTATAACAGCAAATCAGATCTCCCGCAGCTGGAGACAGGGCTGCAAGAACAATTCACAGGGGTAGAAAAGTGGAACGCAGATAACAAACGTTTTCTAAATACTGACAAAACTGTTACAATGCTCTTTGGAACAGCACCTAAACTACACAAGTTGCAAACACCCCATCTATGTGTTGGGACAAAATCAAATGGCACTCTGACCACAGTCACTTCTCTCAAATACCTAGGTATGTGGTTAGACCCAAATCTATCTTTTGGCCCCCACATCGAAAAACTCTCATCTAAACTCTACCCAAAACTAGGTGCCCCGTACAGAAACAAATCCTGCCTGAGCCCCGCGGTAAGAAAGCAGATTGTACAACAAATGCTTATGCCGGCTATTGAATATGGAGATGTAGTGTATGCAGCGGCCCCGAAAACACACCTCCAGAAACTTACTACATTGTATAACTCATTCTGCCACTTTGTGCTACAATGTAACTACATGACCCACCATTGTGACATGTTAAAAGAGCTAAACTGTCCCTCGCTGGAATCTAGACGCACCCTTCACCTTTCCAACTTGGTGTTTAAGAGCTTTTCTGGGCAGCTGCCATCCTACCTGAATAGGCTGCTTCCCCCAGCAGTTCCCTCATCCTATAACCTCAGATCCAGGACCTGCACCTTACTTGCAATACCACAATACGAAAGTGGCTCGATCCTCATTTTCCTACAGAGTACCGCAAATATCGAATAACCTCCCAGACGCCATCAAATCTTCCCCCAGTCTAAAGTCCCTTAAGAGTTCCCTATTAACATACCTCAATACGGAATGCACCTGTAAACATGTAACATAATGACATTATTTCCTACATATTTATTTTTCTGCTAATCTGTATATTTGTTTTTGTGTTAATATCTTGCATTTTACTAATTTGTATTTCTGTAACAATTCAATGTTCTTGAACCCAGGACATACTTGAAAACAAGAGAAATCTCAATGTATCCTTCCTGGTAAAATCCTTTATAAATAAATAAAATAAAATAAATAAATTACAGTGCATTCAGACTGTGTGCAGTGTAGCTGACAGGCATAAATGTCCCTCTACTGGTCTATTGCGGTATATTTTGGTATAGTGCTAAGGCTGTCACAAGACTCTCTTGACAAGAGACTTTTAATTGACAGGTTCTAGTACATCTGGTGCTATGTACAATGGAAACATTATGGGGGTTATTCAGAGAAAGGTGAAAACCAGGAGAACTGGCAGGAGAAGAGAATGATCTAGACCAAATAGACGATTTGGAAAGTCTGATAAATGGGAGAATTTTTCTGGTTTGGCTATTTTGACCAAGAATTTTCACTTCTCTAGTCATTCTCCTGATTTTCACCTTTCTCTGAATAGCCCTGTATGTGATTTTGGAATTCTCCAGAATAAGTACAGATCCCATTAACTGAATCTGGAACACCTGATGTTACTTTTGAAGATCAAGCTAACTTGATCATGGCAATGAAAGGGTTTATAAATATCAAGCTTAAGGATATATCGCTCTTCCTGTGGGATATTGTATATAAAGTAAGTTTTGATCATATATCCTCCCCATAGTATTGGATCTTCCCAATTAGTCTGTCTGATTCCAACCCAGCCAGACTGCGCATTAAGGGTAACAGCAGGAGACCGTGTTTTAATGATGCAAAAATGCTCTGAGTAATGAAATGGTTTGTGTTTTTTTTATTTAATTATTTTTTGTTTGTTCACACATGCAAGTGCTTTGAATGAATATTTCATGAATAATAGATCTTCCTGTTTACATAGTTCCAATCTTAATTAGGGAGCAACAACCACTTATCGTAATTAATGCTTTTTTTTTTCATTTAGAGAACATTTTTTTTTAATTTAATGTCTATGGCGTTTCAAACTGTAAATGCAAACTGAATTGGCTTGTAGGAAATCCGAAGTTTAATTTCAAAGGGATTAATTAGGGATGGAGGTTTGGTGAATATTGAAGCCGAGGTGTGTTGCCACTTTATTCAGGGCCTTATTCCCTCGGCCATTACGTTAATGACTGGGGTCGTTATACTATTCCGACCGAACCTCGAGATTTGTATAATACTTTCTGAGAATATATTCATAATATCAGTGATTTCATAGTGATGCACATCATCCACGCATATAGAATCTTCAACACAACCATGTTTAGTAAAACTTGCGCTTTATAAAATACCATTTCAATATCAATCAAGAAACCTGCGCTTATCACACTATTACACATGCTTACATTCAGAGGTCAAGTCCTAAAAATGTAGGGACCTATTTCTCGCCCTGAGCTTAAAAAGGGACGCTAACGGGGAAAATCTGTGTGCGTTATGTATGCACTTAACCTAGCGTTAACCCTCACAAAGCCGAGCGCTAATGCTAGCGTTAAGAATGTATATGGGCCCGTAGTCTGGGAGCTCTACAAAAATTCACACTTATTCCCTTGAGTATCACAGCTTGATACAAAGACACAAATATTAACGTCTGATATATACATAAATACAGTATATAATCACACATATACATACAGTACTTACACACATATACACAGTATAAGGGTTATTCAGAGAGCAGCGAAATGACGCCAGGATTTATTGCAGGGTTAAATGAAGGTATTAAGTGATTTTTCAAAAGCAAATTCACTTAACACAAGGGTTTAGAAGTAAACTGGGTTTACGGCTCATTTGTGATAGTTTGAGAATATATTTTAAGCTAAAATCTGGGTGTGTTCTTCTCACTCACCGCCCCAGACATTTGCTTAATGGGATATGCATGTCTAGAAATATTTTATAAATTGACATTTAAACCTTTTATACCCTCCTACACTGTCTAGAATGTTTTGCGAAGGGATCAAATACTTATTTCACTAATTAAAATGCAAATCAATTTATAACTTTTTTGATATGCATTTTTCTGGATGTTTTTTGTTGTTATTCTGTCTCTCACTGTTAGAATAAACCTACCATTAAAATTATAGACAGATAATTTCTTTGTCAGTGGGTAAAAACGTACAAAATCACCAACGGATCAAATAATTTTTTCCCTCACTGTAACTTGTTGCTATACTATACATTGAGGGCAGTTTTACAAAGCTGGTGCTTTGTAGTCATTATAGTCTATGGAGTTGCTAAGTTTACAACAGTTCTGGCTAAGTTAGCAACAGCTGTGTAATACTGCCCTGAGTGTTTAATCTCTCTCTTTTTTAACTTGTATGTATATGTGCTGCTCTCTCGCCCATTGTACAGCACTACGGAGCTTGTTAGCGCTGTGTAAATACTTGAAACTAACTATTTTAGAGATTAGCCCCATTTCCGTTCTAGCCCTTTTTAACTGTAGAGAATAACATGTAAAGTTTATAAACCTAGCATATATTGCCATCCAGTGGTCAATCATTGCAACTACTCCTTCTTCTAACCAGTTTACATAATAAGCAATTTTCTGGTCAGTTTCTAAACACATTAACTGAAATAGATAACTTTACATTCACATTTTAATCGGACATTACTGTAAATAGTGAATAAAAAGGTATATAAACTTTAAAAGGCTGCTGTTGACAGGAATGTAGATTATGTTGCAACATAGCACAATATTGGAATTTTGGAAATGGGGAATAAAAAAAGGAGAATGTTGCTAGGAACAATAAATGCTAATTCCAAAATTACACTAAACACCACTGGTAGCAATTTAGCAGAGTGCAATGAGGTGAAGGTTTCTTTTCTGAGGTTTTTTTGCTTTCTTCTGTGTTTATTTGCCGCTGACTTTGTGACACCCCATTAACTAGCGCTGGGAATGGATTTTTTTTTTTTTTGTCCACATCAAAATTTAAACTATTCAGATTACATTCAAGTAAGTCATAAAATTCCGCAAATAAGGAGAGAAACTGTCAAATAACTCCATGCCAAATATATTGTAAAAGAAAGAGAGCGGCATAACATTACATGAGTATATATACAAAGAACTTGTCACAAGGACAATTGGAGTCAAAACCAGCACATTTAGGATTAAACCTATAGTATATTGACAAAGATAGACAAAGTAGATTGTGGCAAATACATCACAGCTGTATCAGCTGGTTTACACCACTCGTGCTGGTTTCAAGTTTTCAGACCTACAAAACACATATAACTTTAATAGAATAATTCTAAAATCATTTATAGGCGACAAACAATTCTATGTGATAATGGATGGCACTTGGTATTACTGTTAGTTGGCCCCACTTAGAAGGAGGACAAAAAGGAACCTAGGTATAGATAGACCCTGTTCACTGCTCACAATTCCAACCTTAAATTTTTGGATACGGCAGACAGGGACATAGAGGTCCCTCCTATGGTGATCATTACAATTGGTAATATGTGTTAGTTAGCTGTCATCAGTCTCCTTGGCTAAGTTATCTCAATTAATAAATAGTACACCAAATAGATGAAGTCAATGTGCGCTATTGCAGCTAAAATCAGACCCTCCAACAGGAGATAAGTTTTGGTGTGCATATAGCACTAAATGTTACCCTTGGGTAGATAATTAGATATATAGCAGTCTATTGTAGCATAAATTAAGAGATCACTATATACATAATCTTATATGCTATAATAAAGTTCCACAAAGGTTATTCAATTGAAATAATCAGATTATTCAATTTATCAGCGATCAGCGATCAGCAATATTCAATTTATTTGTTGATTCAATCATTTGTGTTGTCCCATATCGACATTGGTGACACACCCGATGCTGCTATTGGCGTTATGGTTTATAAATCACTCAGTCATTAGGGCTAATTTGCAGTTCTCACAAGAGAAACTATTTATTGTATTATTACTGTTGATATGTGATGTGCAACCATTGGCGATCTAATTATTTCAATTGAATAACCTTTGTGGTTACCCAAGGGTAACATTTAGTGCTATATGCACACCAAAACTTATCTCCTGTTGGAGGGTCTGATTTTAGCTGCAATAGCTCACATTGACTTCATCTATTTGGTGTACTATTTAATAATTGAGATAGCTGTCATCAGTCTCCTTGGCTAAGTTAACTAACACATATTACCAATTGTAATGATCACCATAGGAGGGACCTCTATGTCCCTGTCTGTCGTATCCAAAATTTTAAGGATGGAATTGTGAGCAGTGAACAGGGTCTATCTATACCTAGGTTCATTTTTGTCCTCCTTCTAAGTGGGGCCAACTAACAGTATACCAAGTGCCATCCATTATCACATAGAATTGTTTGTCACCTATAAATGATTTTAGAATTATTCTATTAAAGTTATATGTGTTTTGTATGTCTGAAAACTTGAAACCAGCACGAGTGGTGTAAACCAGCTGATACAGCTGTGATGTATTTGCCACAATCTACTTTGTCTTTATTTAACATTACATGAGGGTCAATAAACTGATAAAAGAAAGGAATAAGAGACAGAGGCGGAACTAGAAACCTCAGGGCCCAGGTGCAGGAACCATGATGCCCCCCCACCCTAGGCAGAAACATTCTGTCCCCCCTACCGTCAACATGCTTTGGTCTCCTCCAGGTCCACAATGTTGACACCAGACAATCCGTGTCCCATTTTTCCAGGTACATTATGACCTCTTCGGTCCTTCCCATTTTTAATGTAACGTGCACTATTTGCATCTCACAGAGCTCCACAACAATAAATCTCCCAGTAATGTGCGATGTGTATGAGCGTATCACAAAGCTCTACATCAATAAACCTCACAGTAATGTGCGGTGTGTATGAGCTTATCACAGAGCTCCACAGCAATAAAACTCACAGTAATGTGCCGTGTGTATGAGCGTATCACAGAGCTCCACAGCAATAAAACTCGCAGTCAGGACCGGTGCTAGACTATTTTGCACCCTAGGCAAGACCAGCAACTTGCACCCCCCCCTCAAAAAAAAGAAAGCTCACATGGGTATATTTGCCCCCAGCTCTTACATGGGTATATTTGCCTCCAGCTCACACATGGAGATATTGCCCCAGCTAACACATGGCATGGATATATTGCCCCAGCACACACGGAGATCTGCCCCAGCTCACACATGGATATCTGCCCCAGCACACACATGGGTATTTGCCCCAGGCTCACACATGGATATCTGCCCCAGACTCACACATGGGTATTTGCCCAGCACACACATGGATATCTGCCCCAGGCTCACACATGGATATCTGCCCCAGGCTCACACATGGATATCTGCCCCAGCTCACACATGGATATCTGCCCCAGCTCACACATGGATATCTGCCCCAGGCTCACACATGGATATCTGCCCCAGCTCACACATGGATATCTCCCCAGCTCACACATGGATATGTGCCCCAGGTTCACACATGGATATCTGCCCCAGGCTCACACATGGATATCTGCCCCAGCTCACACACGGGTATCTGCCCCAGGCTCACACATGAGTATTTGCCCCAGCTCACATATGGGTATTTGCCCCAGCTCACACATGGATATCTGCCCCAGGCTCACACATGGGTATCTGTCCCAGCTCACACACGGAGATCTGCCCCAGCTCACACATGGGTATCTGCCCCAGCTCACACCTGGGTATCTGCCCCAGCTCACACATGGGTATCTGCCCCAGCACACACATGGATATCTGCCCCAGGCTCACACATGGGTATTTGCCGCTCCAGCTCCGTCTCCGTCTCCCTCCATCTCCTCGTAGTCAGTCCCAATACGTGCTGGCATCGCCGCCGGCAACAAGGAGATGGAGGCGTGGACTTGGTGCTTCCAGCACCAAGTCCACGCCTCCATCTCCTTGACGCCAGCGTCGCCGCTGGCACATATTGGGGCTGGCTGCAGCACACGGCTGCCCCAGGCTGCCCCGCGGGCAATTTTTTTTTCTTTTTAGTGGTCGGGCCGGCTGCGCCCTAGGCGGGCACTGCGCTCTAGGCGCCCGCCTAGCTGGCCTAGCGGCAGCGCCGGCCCTGCTCACAGTAATGTGCGGTGTGTAGGAGTGCATCACAGAGCTCCACAGAAATACAACGCACAGTAAAATGCAGCATGTATCAGTGTAAATCACAGAGTTCCACGTAACAAAACTCACAGAGGCGTAACTAGAAACCTCAGGGCCCAGGTGCAGGAGCCATGATGCCCCCCACCCTAGGCAGAAACATTTTGTCCCACCTACCATCAACATGCTTTGGTCTCCTCCAGGTCCACAATGTTGACACCAGACAATCCGTGTCCCATTTTTCCAGGTACACTATGACCTCTTCGGTCCTTCCCATTTTTAATGTAACGTGCACTATTTGCATCTCACAGAGCTCCACAGCAATAAATCTCCCAGTAATGTGCGATGTGTATGAGCGTATCACAAAGCTCTACATCAATAAACCTCACAGTAATGTGCGGTGTGTATGAGCTTATCACAGAGCTACACAGCAATAAAACTCACAGTAATGTGCGGTGTGTATGAGCGTTAGGGATGAGCCAAACACCCCCTGAGTTCGGTTCGGGTCTGAACCCAAACTTCCCATATGTTTGGGTCCGAACCCGAACCCGAACTCGAACTCAATGCAAGTCAATGGGGCTGAAAATTCGGTTTTTAGAGTGCCCTCCAAGAGGGCATATATGCTAGATATTTGCCATAAAAGGTGTATGGGGGTCCGGGTAGTGCCCTGGGGGACAGGAAACAAGGACAAAAAGTTAAAAAAACAAAAACATTTTTAAAGGGACAGTCAGGGTTATTCAGAGAGCGTGAAAGGCAGGAGAATGATTGGAGAATGACTGGAGAATGAAAAATTCTAGGTCAAAATAACCGATTTGGAAAGTGAGATGAAAGGGAGAATTTTTCTGGTTTGGCTATTTTGGCCTAGAATTTTTCATTCTCCAGTCAGTCTTCTGCTTTTCACGCTCTCTGAATAACCCTGAGTGAGTTTTCCATGGAATAAGGGTTAGAAATAAAAAGAAAAATTCCTTCAAATATCATGCCTAGGAGGTCCCCATAACCTGCCCGTGAAGTGGCGGAAGTGGTCCTATATTGAAAAGATATGATTCTGATCAAGACGTCAGTGCACCCAGATATTGTGCCTTTAATGCCAGGCCAGCAAGTATCATCATACAGTAACCCCTCTGTAGTATTGTGGAAGAATGCAGGGGTGGACCATGTGGTCCTATATTGAAAAGATATGATTCTGGTCAAGGCGTCAGTGCACCCAGATATTCTGCCTTTGGTGCCAGGCCAGCAAGTATCATCATACAGTAACCCCTCTGTGGTATTGTGGAAGAATGCAGGGGTGGACCATGTGGTCCTATATTGAAAAGTTTTTTATCTTGTAATGGGCATCAGTGCAGCCAGATATTGTGCCTTTAATGCCAGGCCAGCAAGTATCATCATACAGTAACCCCTCTGTAGTATTGTGGGAGAATGCAGGGGTGGACCATGTGGTCCTATATTGAAAAATATGATTCTGGTCAAGGCGTCGGTGCACCCAGATATTCTGCCTTTGGTGCCAGGCCAGCAAGTATCATCCTACAGTAACCCCTCTGTGGTATTGTGGAAGAATGCAGGGGTGGACCATGTGGTCCTATATTGAAAAGTTTTTTATCTGTTAATGGGCGTCAGTGCACCCAGATATTGTGCCTTTGGTGCCAGGCCAGCAAGTATCATCATACAGTAACCCCTCTGTAGTATTGTGGAAGAATGCAGGGGTGGACCATGTGGTCCTATATTGAAAAGATATGATCCTGGTCAAGGCGTCAGTGCACCCAGATATTGTGCTTTTGGTGCCAGGCCTGCAAGTGCCATCATAATACAGTAACCCCTCTGTGGTATTGTGGAAGAGTGCAGGGTTGGACCCTGCGGTTCAAAAAATTAAAATGATATAAATCTGGCACAGGCGTCAGTGCAGCCAAATATTGTGCCTTTCATGGCAGCAAGTGCCTTCACACCGTAAACCTTTTTGTGGTATTGTGGAAGAGTTCAGTGCTGGAGGTTTTGTGAATGCAGAAGAGACATCCCCGATCTATTCCATTACTTCAGCATCAGGGGATTGATAGCTGCTATCCAGGACTGATTCATTTTTATAAATGTCAGCTGGTCTACAGAGTCGGTGGACAGACGCACTCTTTTGTCTGTGACAAAACCTCCAGTGGCACTGAACGTCCTTTCGGAAAGCAGGCTAGATGAAGGGCAACCTAGTAGCTGCATAGCATATTGGCTAAGTTCTGGCCAGTGATCCAATCTCAACACCCAGTAAGCCAGTGGATCATCTGCTGGAAAGGTATCCAGGTCTGCCCTTGCCCCTAGGTAGTCCTGCACCATATGGGGAAAATGCTGGCAATGGGTGCCTACATTTGACGTCCCTGGGCGTCAAGGACAAAAAAAATTAAAAATGCTTCAGTCAAGCGGCCCTGGCCTTCACCACTATTCCTCTGATCATCCGCAGCCTCAGAAGCATGTGTGTCAGCACTTGGTAATCTACCAGTGCCTGGAAAGGTGTTACACAAGTGTCGCTTTAGAGCTTCCTCAAGTTTTTTCATCCTGTGCTCCCTCTGTGCGGGCAGGATGAGCTCTGCAACTTTACCCTTGTATCGTGGATCAAGAAGGGTTGCAAACCAGTAATGATCCCTCTCCTTGATAGCACGAATCCTGGGGTCCTTTAGCAGGCTTTGCATTATTAGGGAGCCCATGCAGCGTAGGTTGGAGGTGGCATTAGCTTCCGAGTCTTCCTGGTCAATGAGGATGACCGTATCGTGCACTTCCTCCTCCCAGCCAAGCACTAGCCCTTGTGTTTCTGGGCACACAAAACCCTCCCTTGAGGAATCCCCACCTTCAATGCCCCCACTACTTAAATATTCCTCCTCCTCCTCATCCTCCTCCTGTCTGATCTGAGTAGGACCCGCTGGAATGCTGTCTGCAGAAAGACTGGGGCCTTGAGAGCTAGGGAAGGCCTCCTCTTCCTCCCGCTGCTCTGCCTCTAGAGCCACATCTATAATTCCCCGCAGAGTGTGCTCCAGCAGGAACACTAAAGGAATTGTTGTGTCACTGATGCATGCACTGTCCCTGCTCACCATCCTCGTTGCCTCCTCAGATGGTGACAGTACAGTGCATGCATCCTTGATCATCAGCCACTGCGGGGGGAAAAAAACAAGTTGACCTGAACCTGTCCTTGTGCCTAGGGATGAGCCGAACACTCCACGAGTAGGTCCTCTTCCTCCTCATCTGTCTCTACCCCCACTGTATGTCCTGCCATGTCATTGCCTACAACCTCCACCAACAGGGGTGATGCTACAGTAATGGATGTACCAGCTCCTTCCTCACAATGTGACATCATCCCAGTAATTAAAGATTTACGCAGTCAGATTACGTTGCCGCAGCTGCTGCAGCGAAAGAAAAAATATAGTCCCAACCATCCCCAAGCACAGCGTCTAAATGCCAGCTTAGCAAAATTACTCGCATTGCAGGTGCTGCCTTTCCAGCTGGTGGACTCTCCTCCCTTCCGTGAATTTGCTGAATGTGCTGTACCATAGTGGCAGGTTCCAAAATGCCATTACTTTTCACGCAAGGCCATTCCAGCACTATACCAGCACGTGGAAGACAATGTTATCGAGTCATTGGGAAAGGCAGTCAGCAACAAGGTGCATGTGACTTTAGACACGTGGTCCAGCCAGCATGGACAGGGTCGTTACATTTCCTTCACGGCACACTGGGTAACTCTGATTGCAGCTGGGAGGGATCCAAGACGGGGCTCTGTGCTGGAGCTTGTTCATCCACCACGCCTCCAGAAAGCTGCTTGTATGAGGTCTGCCTGCTCCACCACCACCACCTCTCCCTCTTCCTCCTTCTCCTCCTCCTCCTCCTCCTCCTCCTCCTCCTCCTCCTCCTTCTCTGTCTCTGGCGAAGTGGCAGTTAAACCGACGCCTGACAGGGTCTACGCAATGGCTCAAGCAAAAAGAAGCCATACTGTGCTTGAGCTGGTTTGTTTAGGGGACAGGAGCCACACCGGGCCAGAAATTCTGTCAGCTCTGCAGGGGCAGGTGAGATGGTTAACACCACGCCAGCTTCAGCTGGGAATGATCATCTGTGATAATGGCAGCAACCTTCTCTCCGCCCTACGCAAGGGTAAAATTACGCATGTACCATGCCTAGCACACAGGGCCATAGGAAGGGCGAGGCGAGTGAGGCACATGCCTCGGGCACAGCTGTGAAGGGGCACAGCCATGGCTCGAGTCCTGCGGGAACACTGCAGGAACGCAGGTTGCGGGAACCTGCATTACCGCAGCTTTCCAGCAGGACTCGAGCCATGGCTGCGCCCCTTCAAAGCTGTGAAGCGCCCAGCCTGAAACTATTGCGAGCAGCCGCTTGCTTTCTGCTTGAACGGCGCTGACAGGAAGTGCAGCCGCTCAGCTGGGATCTAACAGCCAGCCGCGATCTCGCTAGATCGCGGCAGGCTGTTTCATCGATCCCAGGCAAGCGGCTGCACTTCCTGTCAGCGGCCGTTCAAACAGGAAGCACGCGGCCGCCAGCAATGAGAGGTGAGCTGGGGCACAATTCAGGAGACCTGGGGGCACAATACATGAGACCTGGGGCAGTATCCATGAGACCTGGGGGCACAATCCATGAGACCTGGGGGCAGTATCCAGGAGACCTGGGGGCACTATCCAGGAGACCTGGGGGCACAATCCATGAGACCTGGGGGCAATATCCAGGAGACCTGGGGGCAATATCCGTGAGACCTGGGGGCATTATCCATGAGACCTGGGGGCAATATCCATGAGACCTGGGGGCAATATCCATGAGACCTGGGGGCACTATCCATGAGAGCTGGGGGCAATATCCATGAGACCTGGGGCAATATCCATGAGACCTGGGGGCAATATCCATGAGACCTGGGGGCACTATCCATGAGAGCTGGGGCATTATCCATGAGACCTGGGGGCATTATCCATGAGACCTGGGGGCTATGTCCAGGAGACCTGGGGCTTTATCCATGAGACCTGGGGGCACCCATGAGAGCTGGGGGCAAGATCCATGAGACCTGGGGGCACAATCCATGAGACCTGAGGGCACTATCCATGAGACCTGGGGGCACTATCCATGAGAGCTGGGGGCACTAGCCATGAGACCTGGGGGCACTATCCATGAGACCTGGGGCATTATCCATGAGACCTGGGGCATATCCATGAGAGCTGGGGCATAATCCATGAGACCTGGGGGGGCATTATCCATGAGACCTGGGGGGGCATATCCATGAGAGGGGGCCATATCCATGAGAGCTGGGCATTATCCATGAGACCTGGGGGGAATTATCCATGAGACCTGGGGCATATCCATGAGACCTGGGGCATTATCCATGAGACCTGGGGCATTATCCATGAGACCTGGTGCAATATCCATGAGAGCTGGGGCAATATCCATGAGAGCTGGGGGGCATATCCATGAGCTGGGCCATATCCATGTGAACTGGGGCAATATATACCCATATGAGCTGGGGTCAATAATATCCATGTAAACTGGGGAAAATAGTCTGAGGGCTCAGTGCTGTGTATATTATTGTGGGGGGTGTATATTATCCTAAATGTTCTTTTGCTATACATGCATGTATTCTGTGTGTACTGTATTTGTACATGTACTGTGTGTGCACTATATATGTAGGGCCCAATCACCTCCTTAACGCTAGCACTCACACATGTGAGCGTTGGTGCTAGGTTAAATGAGGTTACTGCATGCTGCCCATATCACATCCTAGCACATCATATTACAATCCCAATGGTAACAGGTTAAAAAATCCAGGAGATTGTGCTTTTCAGCGAGAGGTTACTGTACTTTGCGCTCCCTATACTTAACACGGGGAGCGCAAAGAGTAAATAGCGTTAGGATTACAAAGTCCTAACGCTAATTACCATCCCGCCATAGCTACAAAAGTTACCCACAGCTAGACGCTGGTGCTAAGTGATGCTGCTTCTGCAGAATCAGTCAGCACCGGCTGGAACCCCCCAAAAATCACATACTTGCCTCTCATCCCACAGCGCAAAGGGTGGTCCGATCCACTGCTTCTGGTCGCGGGGAGCATCCAGGAGCTTAGCACTGCGCCACTGGTCGGGGACTCTGATTTTTAAAATTATGTGGGGGGGGCACAATTTTCTGTTTTTGCCTCGGGTGCAAAAGGAGCTAGCTACGGCTCTGCTCACAGTAATGTGCGGTGTGTATGGGTGTATCACAGAGTTCCACAGCAACAAAATTCACAGTAATATGTGGTGTGTATTAGGGATGAGCTGTTCGGTTCGATTGGTTCGGAGTTCGATTTGAACATCGCCTGTTCGCATGTTCGCGAACTACGAACGGTTCCACGTGTTTGCAGCATGTTCGCCCACAATGCACCACAATAGACCACAATGCACTTTTCCACTGGCCTGCGCACACTATATAAGGCTTCACACAGCGCTTCAGCACGTGTTTGAGAGGAGATTGTTCTTGTTCTTGTGTTAGTGTGTGTTCTCACTGCTAGTCTGCCACCAGCTACTGGGGGGGTCTCATTTCTACAATATTTCTGGGAATTGTTCTAAACTGTGTGTTCTCACTGCCACCAAGTATTTTGGGGGGGTCAGTAATTTCTACAAAATATTTGGGAATTGTTATAATCCGTGTGTTCTCACTGACACCAAGTATTTTCGGGGGTCAGTAATTTCTCCGAAATATTTGGGAATTGTTATAATCAGTGTGTTCTTTACTGACACCAAGTATTTTGGGGGTTCAGTAATTTCTCCAAAATATTTGCAAATTGTTCTAATCCGTGTGTTCTCACTGCCACCCAGTATTTTGGGCTGTCAGTAATTTCTACAAAATATTTGGGAATTGTTATAATCTGTGTGTTCTCACTGCCACCCAATATTTTGGGGGGTCAGTAATTTCTACAAACTATTTGGGAATTGTTATAATCCGTGTGTTCTCACTGCCACCAAGTATTTTGGGGGGTCATTAATTTCTACAAAATATCTGGGAATTGTGGTAATCTGTGTCTTGTCACTGCCACCCATCAGGGGGTTTCACTGATTTATAGGAGGTTTCTGGGAATTGTAATCTGTTTTGTCACTGACTGCCAGCTATCAGGGTGTCTCACTGAGTTATACCAGAGTTCTGGAAATCTTTAATCTTTATACCATAGTTGAATCAGACTTCTGCAGCATATCTCCAATTTTTATAACAGAGTTGAATCAGAGTTCTGTATATATTTAATCTATATATCACTCACCATGTCAGAAAGACCAAAAAGGACAGGCAGACGCTCCCACACACAGATAAGCGGGCAAGCAGCCTCTGTGTAGGGAGGCTGTGCCTCTGGTTGTCATGGATGTGGTGCATCCTCTGCAGGGGCACGCTTGTCCTTTCTAACTGGTGCTGGCCGTCTTAAGCAGCAGCAACATACAGAGGATTTGGTGGATTGGCTAACCAGGCCATCCTCATCCTCCCAGTCCTCTGCCAGTCAGGCTTGTAGTGCTTTACAGTCCACCTCAGCTGCCAAAGCATCTAATGCAGCCTCCATGTCCACAGCTACTCCTGCCGTAGCCTCACTATCACACACAGAGGAGTCAGCTGAATTGTTTGACTACAATGACAGTGACATGCTGCTTGAAGATGCGCAGCAACTACAGTGCTCTGAATCAATCTCTGAGGTTGAGGAAGGGAATATAATCAACCTAGAGGAAGGGGGTGCCAGTGATGACACAAATAACTGGCACTCATCTTGCCCCAGCAGCTGCAGCATACTGTCAAGTTGGCTCCAGTGACGAGGAGATAGGGGGTGATGACAATGATTATGAGGTCACTGACTCCACCTGGGTGCCTGATCGAACAGAGGAGTAAAGTGAGGAGGAGGAGGAGGCACAACAAACACGAGGCACAATGTCCTCTATGACCAACTGTAGCAATAGCCAGTCCAAGGCATCAGATGTCAGAGCTGCTCAGGTGCAGAGCACTGTTGTCTCAAAGCACACATCCAGGAACTCTGCTGTCTGGGAGTTCTTTAAGAAATGTGCAGCAGACGCTACCGTTACTATTTGTAATCTATGTCAGATGAGGCTCAAGCGTGGGAAAGACACCGAAAGCTTTGGTACCACGTGCTTCAGGCGACATATGACCACCTGCCACACATCCCGTTGGCACAAAACTTTGCGTAGGTCCATCTCACCTGTTTCTATCCACTATATGTCCTGCCATGTCATTGACTCCAACCTCCACTGACAGGGATGATGCTACAGTAATGGATGTACTAGGTCCTTCCTCACAATGTGACAGCATCCCATCAGCTGAAGATTTACGCAGTCAGATTACGTTGCCCCAGCTGCTGCAGCGTAAGAAAAAATATAGTCCCAACCATCCCCAAGCACAGCATCTAAATGCCAGCTTAACAAAATTACTCGTATTGCAGCTGCTGCCTTTCCAGCTGGTGGACTCTACTCTCTTCCGTGAATTTGCTGAATGTGCTGTACCACAGTGGCATGTTCCAAAATGCCATTACTTTTCACAGAAGGCCATTCCAGCACTATACCAGCAGGTGGAAGACAATGTTATCCAGTCATTGGGAAAGGCAGTCAGCAGCAAGGTGCATGTGACTTTAGACACGTGGTCCAGCAAGCATGGACAGGGCTGTTACATTTCCTTCACGGCACATTGGGTAACTCTGATTGCAGCTGGGAGGGATTCAAGATGGGGCTCTGTCCTGGAGCTTGTTCATCCACCACTCCTCCAGAAAGCTGCTTGTATGAGGTCTGTCAGCTCCACCACCACCTTTCCCTCTTCCTCCTCCTCCTTCTCTGTCTCTGGCGAAGTGGCAGTTAAACCGATGCCTGATAGGGACTACGCAATGGCTCAAGCAAAAAGATGCCATACTGTGCTTGAGCTGGTTTGTTTAGGGGACAGGAGCCACACCGGGCCAGAGATTCTGTCAGCTCTGCAGGGGCAGGTGCAGAGATGGTTAACACCATGCCAGCTTCAGCTGGGAATGGTCATCTGTGATAATGGCAGCAGCCTTCTCTCCGCCCTATGCCTGGGTAAGTTGACGCATGTACCATGCCTAGCACATGTCCTAAATCTAGTGGTACAGCGTTTCCTAACCAAGTACCCAGGGCTGGCAGAGCTTCTCAGCCAGCCCAGAAAAGTCTGCAGCCACTTCAGACGGTCATTCACAGCAAATGTTCGCCTGGCAGAAATTCAAAGAGAATTCCACCTTCCCACAAACCGTCTGATCTGTGACATGCCCACCAGGTGGAACTCAACATTAGCAATGCTGCAGCATCTGCACAAGCAGCAGAGGGCCATCAACGAGTACCTGTGTGAGTATGGCACAAGGACAGGATCAGGTGAACTTGGTTCCCCCCCCGCAGTGGCTGATGATCAAGGATGCATGCACTGTACTGTCACCAATTGAGGAGGCAACGAGGATGGTGAGCAGGGACAGTGCATGCATCAGTGACACAATTCCTTTAGTGTTCCTGCTGGAGCACACTCTGCAGGGAATTATAGATGTAGCTCTAGAGGCAGAGCAGCGGGAGGAAGAGGATGCCTTCCCTAGCTCTGAAGGCCCCAGTCTTTCTGCAGACAGAATTCCAGCGGGTCCTCTTCAGATCAGAAAGGAGGAGGGTGAGGAGGAGGAATATTTAAGTAGTGGGGGCATTGAAGGTGGAGATTCCTCAAGGGAGGGTTTTATGTGCCCAGAAACCCAAGGACTAGTATGTGGCTGGGAGGAGGAAGTGCACGATGGGGTCATCCTCCTCATTGACCAGGAAGACTCAGAAGCTAATGCCACCTCCAACCTATGCTGCATGGGCTCCCTTTTCCTGCAAAGCCTGGTAAAGGACCCCAGGATTCGTGCTATCAAGGAAAGGGATCATTACTGGTTGGCAAGTCTTGCAAAGTTGCAGAGCTCATCCTGCCCGCACAGAGGAAGCACAGGATGAAAAAACTTGAAGACGCTCTAAAGCAACACTTGTGTAACACCTTTCCAGGCACTGGTAGGTTACCAAGTGATGACACAGGTGCTTCTGAGGCTGCGGATGATCAGAGGAAGAGCGGTGAAGCCCGGGGCCGCTTGACTGATGCCTTTTTAAATTTTTTTAGTCCACGACGCCCAGGGACATCAATTGTAGGCACCCATTGACAGTGTAACCAATGTAAATATGTGTGTGTCTCTTTAAGAGCACAGTATGTGTTAATTCCCCTTATATCCCCCATTTTAGAGAAACTCCTGTATTATTGTGAATGTCTCCCCAAAGAAAGCTTTTGGTTTGTTTTTGTTTTAATTTTGTGCAGTCGTTGAGGAGTTAATGCTATTATGCTAATGAGGCATGACCTCATCCCCTGTGATACCGGGCTTTTTCCTTCAGATCACGAGGCAGCTAGTGAGGTGGAAATCACAGAGGATATTCTCATTGCCGTGTTTTATATATGTTTTATTCAGATTAAAATCGCATGTTTCCAGCGATCCAGTTGCCGGTCTCATCTTTAATGCTCAACAACACCATAAAACACAACGCAGAGTCCATACGAACGGGCAGTCAGGGTGTAGGCCGGTTACAATGGTGCCGTGACTCGGATGAAGATCAGTCCGCCGCGTGGATCTTCATCTAAGGATCAATGTCGTTTGATCGCCAATGGGAGCTGCACTTCATACAGGTTCCAAAGAACTGTTAAACAAAGTGGTAGCACATTTTTATGCACAGGACACTTTGTCATACATTTAATGCCACGAGTTTTTTTTGCACTCTCGTGAGATTCCAACAGATAACTCCTTGGAGTTGGTTGCAGCGGTTACAGTGGTGCCTCGTGAAAGGTTTTTTTGTGCTATTTAATGATAAATTCTGTTTTTGTAACTGTGTTTTAGGGAATCATGGCATATGGTTTCAGTGGGGATAATTTTAATGCAGAGAGGAACATGTCAGACTCAGGTTTGGGCAGGGGAAGATTGTTAAGTGATCAGCCATTTACACCTGTTGCGGGGGTGGGCTATAAGAACATCACCCCAGTCTTGTTCCACGAGGGTAGCTGAGCACACACCCAGCAGGCCAGGGGTTAACTCATTACCGAACAGCCCAGATGTAAATGATACAGCATGGCACAACCTCATTACACATATTGCTCAGGAAGTAGGGCAAAGTATAATTTCTGCTCAAGATGGTGAAGCAAGGAGAGGGAGAGAAACCGGCAATACACGAGCTTCAAGTTCAGGTGTAGAGCAGTCATTCTCAGAAATCCCATCGCTTAATGTGACAGGAGTTAAACTTGTTATGCAGTCTGAAGCAAAAGAACCACCTGTTTTCTGAGGAGATGGTGCAGATAAATTCAGTGTGCACGAGTGGGAAGATTTAATGGACACTTACCTACGAAAAAGGGGTATACCAGTGAAAGAACATTATAACTAAATTTTTACTAGATTAATGGGCAAGGCCAAGGACATTGTAAAATCACGCTGCGCAGTAACACGTCTCGAAGACCTTCTGAGAATCCCAAAGTAATATTCGACATCCTCAAACAACATTTTAGTGAAACCAGTTTTTCCTACATGCCTCTAGCAGATTCTTATGACACAGAACCTGTTACGGGAGTAGGTCCAGTTGAATATTGGGTCAGTTTAAATAAAGCTGTGGATGTGGCAGAGGAAGCTTTAATCAGATTAGGGCGTCAAATGAACAATCCATGTCAGGAAGCAGCAATGATGTTTGTTAATCACTGCCCAGATCCAACTTTGTCAGCCATATTTCGTTTCAAGGCTCCTGATAAATGGACAGCAAGTGAGGTACAAGAACATGTCGATAGGTACCAAATTGAACAAAAAGAACAGTTAACAGTTAAATCTAAGCAAAGTGCTGCTGTGAAAAAAGCCGCAGTTCATTCCCAGTCCCTTAATGAGAGCGAAATTGTGACCAATGATTTTCCTGTTATATCACCATACAGAGCTAATGCTAGTGCCCAGTCTTTTTCACAGAATGATGAAAACTGCATGAAGACACTGATAAGTTTGCTTGACCGCGCATTGTCCCAGAACAACCAAGCGAAAACAAAACATCTTCAACCGAGCCAACCATCTACGAGAGCATGTAAGGTCTGTCAGTCACACGAACATTCAACTCTAGCACACTGTCGACGACATCGATTATGCTTCGGCTGTTACAATTCTGATCACACACGTAGGGATTGTGCAAATGTTCAGTTCAGCAATAACAACCGGTTTGCTCAGTCGTCTCCGAATGCACCAGCTTTAAACTAAGCAACTCACACCTGGAGAGGGGACGTGTGGGTAGGGCATGACAAACCCTCAGAACCACAGATATCAAACAAGTATATGAGAGCGCATGTGCACAAGCACCGGCTGAAGTCAAAGTGATTGTACAGAATATGCAGACTCTTGAAGCATTTAACGAATTATTTTATGCACCTGTTTGTGTCAATAACAAATTTCAGATGATGGGAATGTTAGACTCAGGATCTATGGCGTGTACCTTCAGTGAGGAAGCAGAAAAGAAGATGCTGAGTGAGAAGGTGCTGCAGGAGTCTACAGCAATGTCACAAGAGATTATGGTAATAGGATGTGGAGGTAAAGCAACCAAGCCCAAATGTATATATGAAGTTGAACTGAAAGTGTACGGTGAGAGATGTATGGTTCCTGTTTTAGTCGTGCCCGGACAAAGGGACGACTTGATCGTCGGTACCAACATGATCAAGTTCCTGATGCACAGGATGAAGATCTGTGATGACTACTGGAGGATACTGTCTAACAATGCAACAGAATCATCTCCTTTTTGCGAATAATTTTTGGACGTTATGGCGAATACATGTCGTTGGAGGCGTGAGAATCCGCCAGATAAAGTAGGAACAGTCAAGCTTCAACAGTCCGTCACTTTAGCAGCTAAACAAGAACACCTTGTCTGGGGACGGTTTCCGAGTAATTCTGTTATGTCACGAGGAAGCACAGTAATTGTGGAAGCTACTTCTTCCAGGACTATGCCACGAAATATAATGATTGGTCGTGTCGTCACACCGCTGTGGGGAGACTATTGGGTCCCTCTCAAAGTTACCAACCTATCAGACAAGCCAGTCACTCTCAGGAGGAACTGCAAACTTGCAGATGTATCCCCATGTTTGGCTGTGGAAGATTTTGAACTGCTACAGGGTTACAGTCACACTCAAATGCTCACACCTGAGAGTAATCATCAACCCAGTTCTACGAATGATCTCAAGAAAAGACTAAATGCTGTAGGCCTTAGTGACCTCGACATCGATTTTTGCTCTGTTGGAAATACAACCAAAGCCAAGCTTGTTCAGTTTCTTGAAAACTACCATGATGTTTTCTCAAAACATGCCTTGGATTGCGGAGAGGTTAGAGGCTTCGTGCACCGTATCCGTTTAACAGGTGATCGTCCGTTCCGTTTGCCATACCGTCGAGTACCACCTGCTCACTACCAAAAGCTACACCAGGTTCTTTCTGAAATGGAGGAGCAAGGAATAATTCAAAAATCAGTGAGTGAATATGCTTCTCCTTTGGTACTCGTTTGGAAGAAGGATGGTGGGCTGAGAATTTGCACAGATTTCAGATGGTTGAACGCTAGAACTATCAAGGATGCACACCCACTCCCACATCAGTCAGACTGCCTGGTCGCATTGGGCGGAAATACACTCTTCAGCACTATGGATCTAACATCAGGCTTTTATAACATCCCCATGGCTCAAGAGGATAAAAAATACACAGCTTTCACGACTCCAGTAGGACTCCATGAGTACAACAGAATGCCACAGGGACTGTTTAATAGTCCAGCGTCCTTCATGCGGATGATGATGAGTATTTTTGGAGATTTGAATTTCAGCAGCCTGCTGTGTTACTTGGATGACTTGTTAGTATTTGCACCCAACGAAGAAGCAGCTTTGGAGCGGCTGGAGATGGTGTTTCAGCGATTGAGGGACTACAATCTCAAGTTAAGTCCGAAAAAGTGTCATCTGATGCAGGCATCTGTCAAGTTCCTAGGACACATCATCAATGAAGATGGAGTTTCTGTTGATCCTTCGAAGGTAGAAGTCATTGCCAAACTGTCAAAATCTGATCTTATGGAAGAAGATGGATGCATGCCGTCTGTACGAAGAATCAAGTCCATTTTGGGAATGATCCTCTATTACCAACATTTTATCCCAAACTGTTCGTCCATAGCTAAGCCACTCTTTTCCCTTACAAAAGGACAGAAGAGAAGAACAAAGGGCAAAGCAGAAGTTAAAGCAGGCACTTACAGAAAGTTGAAGTCAACTGACTGGACTCCAGATTGTGATGAAGCCCTTTTTAAATTGAAGGAGTGCCTATTACATAGCGTAGTCTTAACACATCCTGACTTTTTGCTGCCATTAATTTTGTCAATCGATGCCTCCTTGGATGGACTTGGCGCTGTCTTGTCCCAGATACCAGCAGGTGAGGGGAAGGCACGTCCCATTGCGTTCGCAAGTAAGGCTCTAAGTAACTCTCAGAAGAGGTATCCAGCACACAAGCTGGAATTTTTAGCTTTGAAGTGGAGTGTGTGCGATAAGTTCAGTCATTGGTTGAAAGGTCACACGTTCACCGTATGGACAGATAACAATCCGCTCACTTATATACTGACCAAGGCCAAACTCGATGCCTATGAGCAGCGTTGGGTGTCTAAGCTTTCTGGATACACCTTTGACCTGAAGCACATCGCTGGAAGGAAGAATATTGTAGCTGACGCTTTGAGTCGTGATCCTCTTGTGAAAACTGTCAGCCAGAAGCTGTATCGTAGCGATATCACCGGTTACTTGCTGAGGCTGAAGACGTCGATCAAGATGGAGTTCAAGATACCTTCCGCTTACAGGTGAACAGTCAGCAAGTGTCACTTCAGTTGAGCCCGTCATCCTGTGATCAAGCAACGGTTAGGTCTCAGTTGAACCTTCACGATCAGTGGGAGATGGTAACCGAACTGAGAGCCATGCAAGCAATCCAGTCCATCCAGAGCACCGCAACGTCTGCGTGTGATACCAATTCGGCAATCCCTCTTGAGGAGATTCGACAATGTCAAGAGTCAGACCCAGTAATTTCGAAGATTATACCTTATTTGAATCATAAGAAACGACAATCAAGAAGAGAGAGAGCTGGAATGAATTTCAGAGTTTTAGTCCTTCTCAAGCAATGGGATCGGTTGAAGATTCAAGATGGAGTAGTCTACCGCGTTTCTAAAGACCCCTTAGGTAAACATAAGAGATTCCAACTTGTCATTCCTTCGAGTCTCAAGTCTAAAGTTTTGACCGGTGTACATGATTTGGCTGGACATCAGGGACAGTCAAGAACTCTCCAGCTTGCCCGACAGATTTTTCTGGCCGAAGATGGAACACGACATTACGGAGTACGTTAAATGCTGTCAGAGGTGTATTTTGGCTAAAACACCAGAACCATCTGCTCGAGCACCCCTTCAGAGCATCAAGACGTCAACCCCAATGGAATTGGTGTGTTTAGATTTTTGGAGTGCTGAAGATAGCAAGCAGTGGTCTGTAGACGTGTTAGTAGTGACAGATCACTTTACCAAGTTGGCTCATGCCTTTCCGTGTGTCAATCAAAAAGCAAAACAAGTTGCGAAGAAGTTATGGGACAATGTCTTTTGCGTCTATGGCTTCCCTCAACGCATTCATACAGATCAAGGCACGAACTTCGAAAGTACTCTCATAGCAGAACTGTTGAAGTTGTCAGGCGTTGCAAAGTCGCACACTACAGCATACCACCCAATGGGAAATGGAGAAACTGAACATTTTAACAGAACTTTAGGCAGTATGCTTTGATCTTTACCGCTCAAAGAAAAACATAATTGGCCTGAGCAGATACAGACTCTGACATTCGCTTATAATGCAACAGTGCACGAAACCACAGGTTATGCTCCATTTCAGCTTATGTTTGGCCGTATACCAAAGTTACCTATTGATGTCATGTTCGGACAAGTGTTACATGATCCTGTAATTGTAGATTATAGCAGCTATGTAAATTCACTCATGTCATACCTTCATGAAGCAGCACATATAGCTCAGAAAGATACTGAAAAACAGAATAAGCAAGCCAGGTGTTACAACCGTAGAATCAAGAGTACACATCTCAACATTGGAGATCGAGTGCTTCTAGCAAACAAAAGCGAAAGAGGAAAGAGGAAACTTGCAGATAAGTGGGATCCAACTGTTTACACTGTGAAGGATCGAAATCTACAAACCAATGTATACAAACTGATCGATGAAGAAGGCAAATCAAGAGTAGTTCATCGAAATCTTATGCTAGATATAAGTTTATTACCAGTTGAACCACAAAGTGTTGAGAACATACAGTCCGACGTTGAAGATACAGAAAAAGAGTCTTGTTCATTTGAGTTGTCTCACCAATTGGAAGAGGAAAGTTCTGATAGCTCGGAAGAAACTGAAAACCAAGATTTTGCAGATGACAATGTTTCAGAATCTGATCACTCAGAGTATAGTGAAAGAACTGATTATGAACAGAGTCCGGAAGAGAATGAGATTGAGAACATTGAAGATCGTTCTGATCAAATACCTAGTGCAGAGGCTGAACCTCCTGTCAATGACTCAAGTGCACAACCAGAAATCGTGAATGATTCTCACGTTACTAGTAATCCTGACACACAAGTACCAACTCCTACTGACACACAGAGTGTTAAAACCCGTACAGGGAGGGTAGTAAAGAAGGTCAGTCGTTTAATTGAATCTTCGACTCAGAAGTCAATAAACATTCAGAGAGTGGGCCCATCCCTAATAAAAAGGTCAGGATCAATCCGTTCATTATTTTAAATTTTATTTAAATATAATAATATATCATATATAATGAATATATCATACCAAAGAAAGGGTATATGTTATATGTGTAAAGAAAATGTATAAGAAATTTGTGAATTTCATGCAAAGTTTTTTGTACCAGACCATTGTATGTTGTACAAGGCAACATGTTGTTCTAAGGATATCTAGGACTTGATCAACCTTAGGTGTTCCTTAACCTATAAAGTAGGTAACCTTATGTTGAACGGCGAATACGATTCGTATAAGTCTGGTTCAGTATGACCATTGTGTGTTAAATGGTCAGGATATTAGTGAAATTCAAGAGGCGTGAATGTAACCGATGTAAATATGTGTGTGTCTCTTTAAGAGCACAGTATGTGTTAATTCCCCTAATATCCCCCATTTTAGAGAAACTCCTGTATTATTGTGAATGTCTCCCCAAAGAAAGCTTTTGGTTTGTTTTTGTTTTAATTTTGTACAGCTGCTGAGGAGTTAATGCTATTATGCTAATGAGGCATGGCCTCATCCCCTGTGATCCCGGGCTTTTTCCTTCAGATCACGAGGCAGCTGGTGAGGTAGAAATCACAGAGGATCATCTTTAATGCTCAACAACACCACAAAACACAACGCAGAGTCCATACGAACGGGCAGTGAGGGTGTAGGCCGGTTACACCAGCATCTTCACCATATGGTGCAGGACTACCTAGGGGCAAGGGCAGACCTGGATACCTTTCCAGCAGATGATCCACTGGCTTACTGGGTGTTGAGATTGGATCACTGGCCAGAATTTAGCCAATATGCTATGCAGCTACTAGGTTACCCTTCATCCAGTGTGCATTCTGAAAGGACGTTCAGTGCTGCTGGAGGTTTTGTCACAAACAAAAGAGTGCGTCTGTCCACCGACTCTGTAGACCGGCTGACATTTATAAAAATGAATCAGTCCTGGATCAGCAGCTATCAATCCCCTGATGCTGACGTAACTGAATAGATCAGGGATTTCTTCTGCATTCACAAAACCTCCACCATTGAACTCCTACACAATACCACAAAGGGGTTACGGCGTGATGGCATTTGCTGCCATGAAAGGCACATTATTTGGGTGCACTGACGCCTGTACCAGATTTATATCATTTTAATTTTTTGAACCGCAGGGTCCAACTCTGCACTCTTCCAAAATACCACAAAAGGGTTACGGTGGGAAGGCACTTCCTGCCATGAAAGGCACATTATTTGGGTGCACTGACCCCTTTGCCTGATTTATATCATTTTAATTTCTTGAACCGCAGGGTCCAACCCTGCACTCTTGCACAATACCACAAAAAGGTTACGGTGTGAAGACACTTGCTGCCATGAAAGGCACATTATTTGGCTGCACTGACGCCACTACCAGATATATATCATTTTAATTTTTTGAACAGCAGGGTCCAGCCCTGCACTCTTCCACAATACCACAAATGGGCTACGGTGTGAAGGCACTTGTTGCCATGAAAGGCACATTATTTGGTGCACTGACGCCATTACCAGATTTATATCATTTAAATTTTTTGAACCGCAGGGTCCAACCCTGCACTCTTCCACAATACCACAAAAGGGTTACGGTGTGACGGCACTTGCTGCCATGAAAGGCACATTATTTGGGTGCACTGATGCCATTACCAGAATTATATCATTTAAATTTTTTGAACCACAGAGTCCAACCCTGCACTCTTCCTCAACACCACAGAGGGGTTACGGTGTGACGGCACTGTTGCCGACAAAGGCACAATATTTGGGTGAAAAAAAAAATTAGAATAATTCCCAGATATTTTGTAGAAATGAGACCCCCAAAATAGTTGGTGGCTGTGAGAACACACAGATTACCACAATTCCCAGATATTTTGTAGAAATGACTGACCCCCAAAATTGCTGGTGGCAGTGAGAACACACAGATTAAAACAATTCCCAGATATTTTGTATAAATGACTGAGACCCAAAATAGTTGGTGACAGTGAGAACACAAAGATTACAACAATTCCCAGATATTTTGTATAAATTACTGACCCCAAAACTGCTGGTGGCAGTGAGAACACAAAAATTAGAACAATTCCCAGATATTTTATATAAATGACTGACCCCCAGAATAGTTGGTGGCAGTGAGAACACAAAGATTAGAACAATTTCACTTATTTTAGATCGTATTCACTGCATACCGCGTCCACGGAACTTTCAGCTAACGACTCCCCGCAATGTAATTGCAAGGCTGCATTACTTTAAATCTAAGGATGCTATTATGAGGGCTATTATGAGGGCAGCAAGGGATCAGCAGGTTGTCTTTGAGGGCAATACGTTACAGATTTTTCAAGATCTAGCGCCGGCAACTTTGGCAAAACGTAAGGACTGGAAGCCGGTAACAACTTTAATACGCTCCAAAAATATTAAATACTCCTGGGTAGGGATGAGCCGAACACTCCCCGAGTTCGGTTCGAAGCCGAACCCGAACTTTTCAAATGTTCGGATCCGAACCCGAACCCGAACTCGAACTCAATGCAAGTAATAGGGCTGAAAATTCGGTTTTTAGAGTGCCCTCCAAGAGGGCATATATGCTAGATATTTGCCATAAAAGGTGTATGGGGGTCCGGGTAGTGACCTGGGGGACAGGAAACAAGGACAAAAAGTTTTTAAAAAAGTTTTTAAAGGGACAGTGAGTTTTCCATGAAATAAGGGTTAAAAATAAAAATGAAAAATTCCATCAAATATCGTGCCTAGGAGGTCCCCATAACCTGCCCGTGAAGTGGCGGATTTCTAGGATGTATAGAAATATGTAAAAACCAAAAAATGACATTTCAAATGACGGTAAATGCTTTTCCTTTAATCTATCCATAAACAACTGCTTGGGGCGGCAGTCTGTATGAAAAGAGGAGACATTTTCGGACACGCAGAAAAAGTTTACTGATTTTTAAGTGGTGAAAAGCAGGAGAATGACTGGAGAATGGAAAATTCTAGACCAAATAGCCGATTTGGAAAGTGAGATAAATGGGAGAATTTTTCTGGTTTGGCTATTTTGACCTAGAATTTTCTCTTCAGTCATTCTCCTGAGTTTCACCTTTCTCTGAATAACCCTGTCAGGGTTATTCAGAGAGCAGTGAAGAGCAGGAGAATGACTGGAGAATGGAAAATTCTAAGTCAAAATAGCCAAACCAGAAAAATTCTCCCATTTAGGCTAGGGTCAGACTAGCGAATTTTTAACGTGCGTTTAGGATGCGCTTAATCACGGCCACACTAGCAGCAAATGACGGGCAATGACGGCCAGTATACGAAGTACGGTCGCACGAAAGTCCGGCTGCGCAACGCAAGTGGAAAATGAACGCAGATTTTCGAGAACGCAGAACCGCTAGTACGGATGTACAGAGTGCGCTGCGTCCACTAGCGGCGTGTGTGCATGATTTGGAAACGTCAGACCCTGCTCATGTCCGGCCAACATAACTTCCAGACACCCAAAGTTTCCTGGTTTGGATCCGTAAAAAATCACGCACAAAAATGCGCATCGTATGACCGTTTTCGCGCATTCCGTGAAAAAATACGGCAATGCATTCGGATGCACTTTTTGACGGTTGCTGCGAAAAATGCGTTAGTCAGACCCTAGCCTTATCTCACTTTCCAAATCGGCTATTTGGTCCAGATTGTTCTCTTTTCCTGCCATTCTCCTGGTTTTCACCTTTCTCTGAACAACCCTAAGAGAGAGGTGAAAGCCAGGAGAACTGGCAAGAGAAGCACAGAGGTGTGAAAAGCCTCAGCAGCGAAAGGGTTAAATGCAGCATTTTAGGATATTTTAGGGAAATTAGGGGAAATTCTCAAATCTCAATCAGAAGCAGACACCACCCCACCCTCAGTATAGTGTACAATGTATCAAATTGATTACCAGACTAAAAACACCTGGTGTTATGCCCGTTTGTGAACAGAGGTCATTTAGAGTTGATAATCTTTCCACGTACACAATAGTTTTTAATTCAATATCTAATAAACCGTTGCTTATACTATTCTGCAGTAAAGAGTCTCTTTATTTCTCGATTTTTTAGTATTTTTTTAAGCATTTTCTATACTTTTTTCAAAATTTCTTTTTTTTTCGAACTCGAACCGAACACACCCAAAAAGTTCGAAATTCACGAACTTTCGAACTGCCAAAGTTCGGGTCGAACTCCGAACCGTCCGAACCCGAACAGCTCTTCCCTACTCCTGGGGCTTCCCTTTCAGAATAATTGTAACTCATGATGAGATTACCCGTACGTGCTCTGACCTAGCGGAAGCACCAAAATTTTTGGCCCACTTTAATTTGGTTCTACGTGAAGATGTCCCACTACCTAAGGCTGCGCTTGCTTTACCCATGCTTTCTCGGGACTGGCAAACTCTACCAGGCTAAGGATGGATTGCCCGTTAACAATTCTGTATCTGACCTGGGTCATTATTCTGCCTGGTTGGGATTTTTTTTGTTTTTTTGTTTTTCCTCTGTTTTTTTTTTTTTTCTTTTTTCAGTGGTGCCGTAGTCTTTTTTTCTTTTTGTGTAGCTAAGTGTACGCTAGAAGGGAAACTAAGAATTGGTTTCTAATATGCGCTAGACGTTGTAACTGCTGCAGCTGTTAAAAGTGTTAATGGTGTTTAAAGTCTTATAAGTGTTGTGGGTGTTGTTTAGCTTCTACTTTGCCCAGCAATTATGGCTTCAGTTAGAATATGGTCATTAAACGTTAAAGGGATGAATTCTCCCAATAAGCGTCACCTCTTTTTTAGAGATTTATGTAGGCGGAAGATTGATATTGCCTACATACAGGAGACTAAATTGACCAGATCCGCTCCAATCTACCTTCGAAACTCTCAATATAGTAGAGTATTTACTGCATGTGCCCTGCGCAAACAGGCTGGGGTGGCAATACTGGTCAGGAAATCATGCCCTTTTCGTGTCGAATCTACTCATTCAGACGATGAAGGTCGCTATATTTTAATGGTTGGCTGGTTAGCCTCCAAACGTTATTCAATAGCATCCGTTTATGCCCCCAACACTCCAGATAATCTTTTTTGGACAGGTCTATTTGATTTTCTCCACAACGATGCTAAGGGGGAACTGGTGGTAGCAGGTGACTTTAACGCCACAACTTTCCCCACATTAGATATATCAGAATCTACTGGCTCTTCTCTCTCTTATAGACAAGATAAAATCTTTGCAAATTTTATTAAGCGAATGGGCCTTGTTGATATATGGCGGGTGCTCAACCCAGTGAGTAGAGACTATACCTTCTACTCTCATCCGCATTCATCTTACTCCCGCCTTGATTATTTTTTGCTAACACCCACATGTACTACAGCAGTAATAGAGACAAGTATAGGATCTATTTCTTGGTCTGACCATGCTGATCTTACTCTTGTGCTAGCTTTACCCTCTAGACACCCATTTGCCAGATGGCGTTTAGACCCCACTCTTCTTAATAAAATTGAAATAATGAACTTGGTACGGAGAGAAATGGATCTCTATTTCAAGGTAAATTTGACCCCAGATGTCCCCTTGTCAATTGTATGGGCAGCCCACAAAGCTGTAATTTGCGGTCTATTTATTAGCCAGGCAGCGCATTGCAGGAAAACTAAGGGGAGATCTCTGACTGAATTACAGACAAAATTACACGAGCTTGAATTCAGACATAAATCTACTCCAATACCAGATCTACTCGCCAGCCTTCAGCACACCCGTAGTGCCATTTCTCAGCTCTTACTAGATGACGTCAGCAGGTCTATGATGTGGTCAAAACGTTTCTTTTATGAAAAAGCTAATAAGATGGATAAGCTCCTGGCTAGGCAAATCCGGCCACACCCTCCCTCTTTCTCGACCATGTCTCTTTTAGATGAAGCGGGCAACCTGACACGTTGCCCCATACGTATAAGTACATTATTTACTGATTATTTTAAAAGTTTATATAATCATTCCCCCAAGCATATCGGCTCAAATGAAACTTATACCTCATTGATTAATGATTTTTTGAATAAAATTGAGTTACCTTATCTAAATGAAGATCACTCGAGGCCCTTAATTCCCCAATTACAGCAGACGAAGTTACCGCAGCGGTCCGTTCCCTACGTCCACATGCGGCCCCAGGGCCAGATGGTATATCCATTCATTATTATAAAGAGTTCCTCCATATATTACTCCCACACCTGGTAAAAATGTGTAATAATTCAATGGCCGGGGAAGGCTTTTCCCCAGATACTTATTTAGCTGACATAGCACTTATACATAAACCAGGGAAGGACGCCTTACTGGTGGGTAGTTACTGTCCAATCTCACTTCTCAATTCTGATATTAAAATATTTGCAAAAGTACTGGCCAACAGGCTTAATCCTTTACTCCCCGGCCTCATACACCCCGATCAGGTGGGCTTTATCCCGGGCCGCCAGGCCTATGAAAATACGAGACAGGCCTGTGATCTGGCATGGCTGGCGAAAACACGTGGAGTTCTGTCTCTGCTTCTTTCTCTTGATGCAGAGAAAGCCTTTGACCGGGTTGAGTGGCCGTTTCTTTTTAAACTGCTGGCCCGTCAGCGTTTCCCTCAGAAATTCCTGACAGCATTGACAATCTTATATACCAAACCCTTAGCCAGGATTATCATCCCAGGGGCTATCCCCATCCCCTTTCCACTATTTAATGGGACAAGGCAGGGATGTCCCCTCTCTCCCCTCTTATTTTCCCTGGTGTTAGAGCCCCTTTTGATTTCAATCAGATCAGACTCCACATTAGAGGGTTTTAAGGTTGGAGGGGACACATTCAAACTTTCAGCCTTTGCGGATGATATATTGCTCACTATGACTAAACCTAAGGGATCTGTCTCCCATCTCTTATTACTCCTAGATTCCTATTCAGCAGTCTCAGGCTATAAAATTAATGTCTCCAAATCTGTGGCATTGCTTTTTCACATCCCTTTTGATATTGAACGCTTTCTCTCTTCAATATTGGGGTTATCAATTTCTAGAGAGTCGTTGCAGTACCTGGGAATTCGGATAACTGCAACTCCAGAGGCACTTTTTGACAGTAATTATACATCTTTGATTTGTAAAATAAATAAGGATATAGCAGATTGGGGTAAGACTTATATATCTTGGGTTGGGCGGGTTCACTGTATTAAAATGAATATCTTACCATGGTTGCTTTATTTTTTTCAGGCCCTCCGGATCGCTATCAGCAGATCTATGTTTATTACAATCCACTATAGACAACTTTGTCTGGGGGGGCAAAAGACATAGAGTTTCCCGACAGGTGTTATATCGCTCACGGGATAAGGGGGGATTAGGGCTTCCATCTTTATTAACATAGTACAAGGCAGCGCAATTAGCACAAATAGTGATGTGGCATTCGCCAAGGGGCTCGCATCGGTGGGTCGACCTGGAATCGGCCCTTCTAGCGCCGGACCAACCACAATTTTGGATATGGATGTTTAAAGAACATAGGCCTCACCTAGACACTACTTGCCCCACCATAGTAAATTCAGTTAGATTGTGGAACATGCAAGCACTTAAAGCCAAACTAACTTGTTTTCCTTCTCCCCTTACCCCCTTGTTCCGCAATTTAGAATTTACTCCAGGGATGGAGCCCCAAATTTTTGGGGCTCTGGAAAAAGCTGGACTGCAGCGACTTTGTCACCTTTATAATGGTCCATCATGTGTCTCTTTTGAATCTTTAAGCTCTCGCTCTACCTTGTGTACGAAGGATTTTTTTCGTTATATTCAGGTTCGGAGCTTTGCATCCAAGCCACATATTAAGTGTGGGGCTGGGTCTAAAAATCACAGATTTATGACGGGATTACACATATTTTAGATTGGCAAGAATTATCATATGTTAACGCTTGGGCACGAGACCTGCGGTTAATTATGACTCTAGATGACTGGAATGAAATCTGGGAAAAAGCTAAAAATGGCTCTATTTGCACTTTAATTTCAAGAGCAATCACTAAAATTAATTTTTCGTTGGTACACAACCCCAGTTCAATTGAATAAGATGGGAGTCTTGACATCAGACTTATGTTGGCGCTTGTGTGGCGAAAAGGGCACATATTTCCACATGTGGTGGACTTGTCCTGTTATAGTGCAGTTTTGGACCGAGATTCAGAAACTGCTTTCTGAAATTTTTCAATATACATTTCCCTTTTCACCTCAGTTGTATCTTTTGTCTAAACCCTTAGCGGACTTGTCTCAAGGGCATGATAAGTTACTTAATAAACTTCTCTCCACAGCTCGAAGAGCTGTAGCTGAAAAAATGGCGAACAGGGGAATCTCCAGATTTGGAAAGAGTTAGGTCTAAGATTAGGGATTTTAAATTGATGGATGCACTAACTGACAAAATTTATCACACTACAGCTGCCCGCGATAACTTGTGGGTGAACTGGACAAATTATTATGTGTTATAGGATATGTTTCTTGTGTTCCTCTTTTTTTTTTTTTTTTCCATCTGTTTGGTCTTTTGTGTTTCAATGTTTTGTTATTGTGTGGTTTGTTTTTAAATATATACATCTTGACTGAACGGTTTAAAATTAGGTGACCGTAAATTCTTTTTATTCTCAGCTTTTGTAGAGCTTAAGGCTAGGGTCAGAGTGGGGCAGTCGGAACGCGCGTGCAGGCGCACTAAATCACGGCGGCAGTAGCAGCACATAACGGCCAATGACGGCCAATATACGCAGTACGTGCGTACGAAAGTGCGCCGACACCACGCAACCAGCAAATGAACGCATTTTTATCAGAACGTGAAACCGCTGCTACTGACGTACAAAGTGCGCTGCGGCCGCATAGCAGCGTGTGTGCGTGATTAGGAGATGTCAGACGCTGCTAGTGTCGGCCAACATAACGTTCAAACAGCCGGATTTCCCTAGACTTCTTTTTACCCCACCGTCATGAAATACGTCCAGAATTGCGCATCGTCTGACCACTTAAGCGTATTCCGTGCAAAAATGCGTATGCACGCATCGACGTACATTTTGACGGTGGCTGCAGAAAATGCGCTCATCTGTCCCTAGCCTAAGATGCTTTGTTTAGATAATGTTATCTATTATATGTCATTTTTTTCTGTGTATGTTTATTGCATTTCAGTCAATAAAGTAGAAAAAAAAAAAAAAGAACTGGCACTCATGTTCCCCCAGCAGCTGCAGCATACTGCCAAGTTGGCTCCAGTGATGAGGAGATAGGGGGTGATGACGATTATGAGGTCACTGACTCAGCCTGGGTGCCTAATCGAACAGAGGAGTCAAGTGAGGAGGAGGCCCAACAAAAACGAGGCACAACATCCTCTATGAGCAACCGTAGGCAGTCCAAGGCATCAGATGTCAGAGCTGCTCAGGTGCAGAGTGCTGTTGTCTCAAAGCACACGTCCAGGAACTTTGATATCTGGGAGTTCTTCATGACATGTGCAGCAGACCGCAGCATTACTATTTGTAAGTTATGTCTGAAGAGGATCAAGCGTGGGAGAAACATCAGCCGCTTGGGTATCACATGCTTGAAGCGACATATGACCACCTGTCATGCATCCCGTTGGCACAACACTTCCCATCGGTCCTCATCTGTCTCTACCCCCACTATATGTCATGCCATGTCTACAACCTCCACTGACAGGGATGATGTTTTAGTAATGGGTGTACCAGGTCCTTCCTCACAATGTGACAGCATCCCATCAGCTGCAGATTTACGCAGTCAGATTTCATTGCCCCAGCTGCTGCAGCGTAAGAAAAAATATAGTCCCAACCATCCCCTTGCACAGCGTCTAAATGTCAGCTTGGCAAAATTACTCGCATTACAGCTGATGCCTTTCCAGCTGGTGGACTCTGCCTCCTACCGTGAATTTGCCGAATGTGCTGGCTTACTGGGTGTTGAGATTGGATCACTGGCCAGAACTTAGCCAATATGCTATGCAGCTACTAGGTTGCCCTTCATCCAGCGTGCTTTCTGAAAGGACGTACAGTGCCGCTAGAGGTTTTGTCACAGACAAAAGAGTGCATCTGTCCACCGACTCTGTAGACCGGCTGACATTTATAAAAATGAATCAGTCCTGGATCAGCAGCTGTCACTCCCCTGATGTTGATGTAACTGAATAGATCGGGGATCTCTTCTGCATTCCCAAAACCTACACCACTGCACTCTTCCACAATACCTAAGAGGGGTTATGTTGTGATGGCACTAGCTGCCACCAAAGGCCCAATATTTGGGTGCACTGCCACTGACGCATGTACCAGATTCATATCATTTTAATATTTGACGGCAGGGTCCACCCCTGCACTCTTCCACAATACCTCAGAGGGGTTACGGTGTGAAGGCAATAGCTGACACCAAAGGTCCAATTTTAATGCACCTGTTGTTACTTTCATCCAAAGCCTGCATAAGTTTCACCATAATTTAGCCAAAAAATCACTAAACTTGTTCTGCTTGTCCTAAAACGTCTCCTCTTTTAATACAGGCTGCCACCCCAAGCAGTTGTTTATGAATTGATTAAAGGAAATCATTTACCGTCATTTGAAATGTCATTTTTTTATTTTTAAATGTTTCTATACATCCTACAAATCCGCCACTTCACGGGCAGGTTATGGGGACCTCCTAGGCACGATATTTGAAGGAATTTTTTGTTTTTATTCTCAACCTTTATGTCATGGAAAAATCACTGTTCCTTTAAAAACTTTTTTTAAAACTTTTTTTCCTTGTTTCCTGTCCCCCAGGGCACTAACTGGAGCCCCATACACCTTTTATGGCAAATATCTTGCATATATGCCCTCTTGGAGAGCACTCTAAAATTCGAATGTTCGAGTCCCATTGACTTGCATTTAGTTCAAATCGCGTTTCCGTTCGAATCCGAACTTTTTCGGCCCATCACTACACACAAAGTCTCAGCAGTACACATCAGAAGTGGAAAGAGTCTCATTAACCCGTTCGCTGCGGAGAACGCGCTGAGCGCGTCCACCCGCAGGTAGCGTTCCTTACGGAGGACGCGCTGAGCGCGTCCTCCCTTTGGGGCCAGCGATCGGCGGGGTTCCGGCCGATCGCTGTGCCCCCGGTGCGGGCTGACATCCTCGATGTCAGCCCAGCACCCGGAACCGCCGCCTGCACAATTAGATGTCATCGCGGCGGCGCGATGACATCTAATTCAGGCGCCCCCCCGCATGTGCGGAGGAGGCGCCTGAAAGGGAGGGGGGTGTCCTTCAGACCTCTCTCCCTCCCGATCGCACAGCCTGCCCTTCCTAATGGTACCTGGAATTAACCCCATGGGGGCCGGATCACGAATCGGCGCCAAAAAGCGCCGGTTCTTGATCCTTTCCTGGAGCTGGCCGCCATCTTGGATGTCAGCCAAGCTTCCGGGAATGCCCCCTGAGGACTGGCATCATTGTGCATAGCACGATGACGCCAATCCTGGAGTTAACCCCTAACTGCCACCAATGGTGGAGATAGGGGGTTCCAATGAACCCCCCTTTCTCCCGATCTGTGGCAGTTAGGGGTTAATGTTTGATATTGTTGGATCGGCCAGAGCATGACCGTTCCAACAATACAATACATGACTATGAAAAAGTTTTTGTAAAAAAAATTAAACTAAAAATAAAAAAATATTTTAAAAAAAATTATAAAAAAAAATAAACAAGTTTTTTTTTTTTTTGGTTCGTTAATGCAGCAATATTGTTCCCATTTCAATTATAATGTGAACAATGATGCTGCACTAACGATTTTTGTATGCGGTGCGTTTGTTAAAAATCGCGAAATTTTCCCCAAAAAAAATGTAACAAGACCCCATCTCTAATTTTTTTAACAAGCGCACCCCATACAAAATATAACCGCAATTGCTCGTATGTTAAAATGTGAAAAAAAACCACTTTACACAGTGTAAATTATTGAAAATTCCTATTTTATTGCATTTTTTGTTATAATATACAGACAGGTCATGACGTATACATATAATAATGACATATTATGAATCTGCCAAGTCTGACGGAAAGAATGATATATAATATGTCTGGGTCATATACTAAAATAAGCCTTCAAAACACGTTTAAACATGATGAGCAAAACCGGTAAAAATGACCTCAGCACAGAGGCGGGAAATGCCTCAGCAGCGAAAGGGTTAAACAAAGCAAGAGATTCTAGGGAGGGATAAAACTTAAAAACCAACAAAAATGGGGAGAGAAAAAGAGAGTGGTTTGTTGGGTGACATTTCTGGCTCACTCCAAGACCCAAACGGAAGACCAGAGGCCATGACGAGAGAGGTCACATGGACGGGAGACCAAGGGTAGGTGGGGATGGTCAGAGCCATGATAGCTATGCCATCAGTGCACCTGGGTCAACCCATGTTCCTGCACAAAAAGAAAAAAATAAGGGCATAAATAAACTCTTTTTCTACCCTGCAACCTGTCTATCACTGCATCTTGGGCTCACATACCACACCTGCTTCAAAGATTACACAGCCAGATTCCCTGACAGGATCCAACAGCAATTATACTTGAACCAGTCACCTTATAGGCTCCTTACCATGTGAATGTGTTATACTCCGATTTAAAATCCATTCCTGGGTGCCATAATTTATTTTGCCCTATGCATATTTTCATTCTTTCTGAGGTATTTTTCCTAGGAATTGGAAGGAAATAAAATCCCATCCAAAGCACTCCTGCACCCAATCTTATTGGATTTATTTAACTATTTTGGGTGGATGATCTGGGGATTTTCCATTTCCACCATTGCTGTTGTGAGCTACTATATTGGAGGATTACTTACGTACGCTTACCTCTGATTTAAAAAGCTATTTGTAATTTCTGTCTTTTCTATGTATTATCCCTTTTAACCACCAGGGGGCGCCAGATATGTATTACTATTAAATATTTTTAATCATATTGGAACCATCACCTATATATTTATTCCCTTAGACAATGTATCAAACATTGATTATTCCTGTGCTTTCACATCACATAACGTAAAACAATCAACTTAAGGTTACCTCCTTTCACAATTCATTGTACACATGCTAACATATAATTCCGCTACTATCAACTCAAAAACATTGCCCACGTCAAGATACTGCAAATGGTGCTGGTTCATGCACTTGTCAGTTTGCAACTTGATCAATGCAACTCGCTCCTTATTGGAGCCCGCATTTCCCCTTTGCAGTCTGTAATGAATGCAGGTGCTAGGGTTATTTTTCTCACCAGATGCACCTCGCGTACCTCCCCCCTCTGTCAGTCCCTCCATTGACTTCCCTGCACTTTTCAAGATACAGTTTAAAATGCTGACACTCACGTTCAAATCGCTCAACAACTCAACCCCGCTTACATGTCTTCGTTACTCTGCAAGCATGTCTCGTCTAGACAACTTCGGTCGGTGATAGACTTCCGCCTGTCCTCTTTCTACACCCGCGCTGGCAACTGTTGCCTTCAAGACTTCTCAAGGATAGCTCCGGTTCTGTGGAATCACTTTCCTTGTCCTACTAAACACTCCCCCAATCTTCAGGCCTTCAAGAAGTACCTCAAATCCCATCTCTTAAGATTAGCATACAACATTACTGGTGCATCCCTCTGCTCCCTCAATTCCCAGATTTTGAGTATTTACTGGCAATGTCAGGGGTTCAGAGTTTCCAATCAAATCTTTGAAGATTCCTTTATTTAGCTAATCTGTTGTTTTTTTTTTTGTTTAGGTGAGGAGATTTCCAAGAAGATGGGTTATAGCTGCCCATTCTTCAAGTATCAGCTGACTGACTAAACACTCCATTCGGCTGATTCTATCCTAAGAGTTGTCTTTGTACAGAGACTGGGAAAGTCTGTGTTTCATTTTTTTTTAGTGTTAGTCAATATGGAATATTTACAGTACGATACTAAAAGAAAGCCCGAAACCAGATAAAGTGAATCCTTATTTGACCATCACAGGATCCTTAGCATTTCCATTGTCTCGAGGACAAGGTCTGTGGAACTTTCCTCATAATGTATACACATCCACCTCAAGGGTTTTGAATTAATATAGTATTTTAATACAAAGGTTCTGATATATCTGTCAAGTATTTGTGTGGCCCAGCATGAGGATGACCCTAAAAGAGTCCCTAAATTGATAAGATGGCCGTATCTGATCTACAAGAAAACCACTAGGCAATAGCAAGGTCAGTACAGGAGCCAGGTTCTGTACACTAGAGTTCAGTATAGCAAGAGAAAAAATAGCCTTTAGGCGCACATAGTATATTAATCAGCGGATATGTTACTATACATAACCTAATTTTTGACCACAAGTAAATTGTTTAATCCAACCATCATAGGGGGGATTTGTAGTTCCTTAGTCGTCTTTTAATCAAGAAAATATTGGTATTTAAAAGTTCGCAAGTCCTTCTTTTATGGCCCCTCAAATTTTTGAGAAAGTGTTCTCCTCTTTATTCAGCTCAGCAGGACTCTTGAGCTTTCTATGGAATATAAAAGTGAAAGGACCATTGCGCAGTACAAAACACTCAAAGCCCCTAATCGTCCCCTAGGGGGTACTTACTAAATTCAGAGCCCGTGTCCTGGCTCTGAGGGGGTATCCGTTTGCAGGGAATTTTATGTGACAACCCTTTGCCCTCTTGCAAGTCCTCCACCGTCCCGATCAGATCATTGGTGAAAAAAAGAAAATGTGTAAACTCCACCTTCCGACGGGTTTCAAAAAGGATTTATTCCAAAATTTTATCAATACATAAAATAAAAATAAAAAGCACACATATGTGCTGCTAAAACGCGTTTCGCAGAATAATTCGGCTTCATCAGTTAGTGAGTGATTAGAGAGTTCAGTATATGTACACTGGTGTATTTTGGCCTAGGCCGGCACTTTCCAGGGGGCGGCGGCCCGCACTGGGTGGCCCCACCCCAAAAAAAAAATATATTTTTTTTTCTTTACTTTTGCAAAGTATTTTACCAGGAAGGATACATTGAGATTTCACTAATTTACACTTTCAATTTCACTTTCCAGGGGGCAGCAAAAAACCTCACCACTAAATGGGTTACTCACAGAGCACCGAGATGACGCCAACTTTTTGGTGTTCTGTAGTTCCCTGCACTTAGGAGAATAAAATTTCCCCACCCTGCAGTGAATTCACTAGACATGTGCATTCGTTTTAGTACTAAAACGATTTAGTCCGAATTTTGGGATAATTTAGTTTTCGTATGACTCAAGAGAAACGAAACTGCTCAGTACAAAAAACGAAAGAAACTAAAATAAAATGCACTACATTTTAGTGTCAGTCCTTTTTGTGATATTACATTGCTGAGTGAAGGAGACCAGCAATGAAGAGTGCAACATCCGAAGTTCTGCACCCTCCACATGCCAAAATGCAGTAGTATGTTTTATACAGAGAGGGGCATTAATTAATGCAGGAGGATGTTCTATACATTATAAGAGAGGGGTATTAATGCAGTAGGATGTTTTATACATTATACAGAGAAAGGTATAAATTGAGGAGAATGTTCTATACAGAGAGGGACATTAATTAATGCAGGAGGATGTTCTATATATTATCTATATATTATACAGAGAGGGGTATTAATTAATGCAGGTGGATGTTGTATACATTATACAGATAGGGGTATTAATTAATGCAGGAGGATGTTCAAAACATTATACAGAGAGGATCCTTTTGTTCTCAGCCCTTTAAATCCAGTGGCTGTGAGCGCGGAGATCGGCTGCTTGTTACATTATCTCTCAGTACAATGTATCAGGCTCAGCTGTTACAGTAACTGACTAACAGAGCTCAGAGTTTCAGTAAAACAAGGAAATAATATTGTTCTAACCTCTTATATATAAAAATATTATTTACTAGTTTTACTGAAACTCTGAGCGCTGTGATGAGCAGCAGTCAGTTACTGTAACAGCTTTGCCTGACACGGGGCAGTATTACAAAGTTGGTGCTAACTTAACCAGAGCTGTTGTAAACTGAAATCCTCCATAGGCTATAATGGCTCTGGGAAGTTTACAAACAGCTCTGGTTAAGTTAGCACCAACTATGTAATATGGCCCACATTGTGCTGAGAGTGAGAGATACTGTAACAAGCAGCGATCTCAGCCCTCCGAGGAGCCACTACAATAGTAATTGTATCCATTGGTTTTCGGATGAATGAAATTAGTTTTCATACTAAATAACTGAAAACGAATTTCTTTAGCAACTAAATAAATTGCATTTTAGGACTAATCCATTAGTTCAAAACGAAATTTTGTGCTGTGCACATGTCTAGAATTCACCATTCACCGCAGGGTCCCCAAAGTGCATGGAGTCGGCTGCTGAATGCTGCCACCGCAAACCCGTGGCCTGCTGTTTTCAAAAGAACTACTGAACGAAAATGTCTGGAATTTACATATAAGATCCTATGATTGATAATAAAAAGTTCTGTTACAGAAAAAAGAAAAACTGCTATTAAAAAAAGGGGGGGATTTTGCCAAAAAAATCTGAAAAATGACTAAAAGGTACTAAAAAAAATCAATAAGTAAAGACTTTTTACTGCAGATTAAAATAATAAATGATTTATTAGATATTGCATAAAAACGGGAATATTTTTAACATTGAAACCTATGGGGTTCGCCTGAATAAACCTGCTGATTGAAACCACCGAACATCAGGGCATTTCACTGCCATTTCTCTGTGTCTCAGTACCACATGACTGGCTGAACCACGTGAAACGCACGTGCGCAGCTGCCTGACCTTTCGTTAACACAGACTCTATTCTGGACTGAACACCCACCGGGAAGGGAAAGCTACAGTGCACCCTCTGGCAGTGGCACCCCACTGCTGACAAGATGGCTCCACAGCATAATTGCTGTGTGCTCATATACACTCGGTTTGCTTGGAGTTTTACTGCAGTGGATTCTGATGCACTCATACACACCGCACATTGCATTGCTGGGAGTTTTATTGCTGTGGATTCTGATACGCTGACACACACCAAACATTGCATTGCTGGGAGTTTTATTGCTGTGGATTCTGATACGCTGACACACACCAAACATTGCGTTGCTGGGAGTTTTATTGCTGTGGATTCTGTGATACACACTGCATATTACTGTGAGTTTTATTGCCCTGGAGCTCTGGGATATGCTCATACACACTGCACATTACTGTGAGTTTTATTGCTGTGCAGTTCTGTGATATGCTCATACACACTGCACATTTCTGTGGGTTTTATTGCTGTGCAGCTCTGATATGCTCATACACAGTGCCCATTTCTGTGGGTTTTATTGCTGTGCAGCTCTGATATGCTCATACACAGTGCCCATTTCTGTGGGTTTTATTGCTGTGCAGCTCTGTGATACGCTCATATGCAGTGCACGTTTCTGTAGATTTTATTGTTCAACCAATTAGAGCGGCTGTGATCCTCTATACTTGACATGCGCGGCAGTTTTTTGTAAAAATGCTTGAATTTAAACATTTCATAATTTTATTTATCTCGATAGATACATTTGAAATGGTATACAAAATATACAAGTAGGCACTTGGTATCCACTTTTAATATAAAGAGAGGAAAAGGTGGAGCTCTAAGAGGAAAAGGTGGAGCTTAAAGAGGAAGGGTGGGGATTAACCAGGAAGAGGTGTGCCCTTGACAGGAAGGGGTGCGTCAAATTTAAATTAGGGGGTGCACGAGTTTAGTCAGGCCTAGGGCAGCACAAAACCTAAATACACCACTGTATATGTATATATATCACAGTATTAGAAGGGTTAACGAATGACACTGCCAATACATGGGGCAGGTTTGGTAAACTAGAGTTCAGTATATATCGCAATATTAGAAAAGTTAACCAATGACAGTGCCAATATAAGAGTCCGGTTCGGTACACTAGAGCTCAGTATATGTATATATCAGTAGTAGTAGAAGGGTTAAACCATGGCAGTGTCAATATGAGAGCCAGATTCAATACACTTGAGTTAACCAAAGAAAAAAGGCAAACAGAGGATTGCAAGGAAAGGGATGCAAGGAATACAAATAGCTTACGACGTGCTGCAAGGGATCCAGGAACTGAAACCATGACCAGGCACCTGGAAGTGACTCTGGACAATTCCTAAATGCTCGTTGCAGCCGTGATTGGCTGCTGTGGCGTGCATGCATGCCCCCAAGAATAGGCTGAGGAGCGAAGATCGGAGATCTCTGGAGTGCTCCTCGGCTGACAGTAGAAGGAAGATAATCGCGCACAAGCAATCATTCCCTTCCGTCTGGCAGAGCCTGTTTAAACCTGTCGAACTGAAACAACAAAAATATTTTTTTCACTGCAATTTCAGTTCAATTTGATATACTGTGAATAGACAAATCATTAGTTTTCTATGAGGCAATTTCAGTGCAGCAGAACGTCACCGAATTGCACCATATTTCCCTGTCAATTCACCTGTATTTGGCAAATTGACAGCTTAGTGAAATTCACTGTACGGTAAAATTCAGTGGAACGTTCTGAGTTTGGTGAATAACCCCCTCATAGTGTTGTTTTTAATTTCAGACATAACAAACTAAATCCTTTTCATGTTTTACTCTTAGGGATCAATTCATAGAGAGCAGGTTCTTACATAGTTGCAAACCGTGATAATAATCGGCAACAAACAACGGCATTTCACATACAGAAAATCCAAATGGCAGCAGGAGAAGCTTCACTGTGAATCTTTTCCTGCTGATGTTGGGATTGTCCTTTTATGAAACATTGGCTTTATTGCAGTTTGAAAAACTGATGCTCTGTAAAATCAACCACCCCCCCCCCCTTAGAAAATGACTGAAAATTAATTTGTATTGAAATATTTTGACTTTTGCAATTGCAAAAGAGGAAAATTGAAGAAAAAGTATTTTAAAGACTTTTTAACTAAATATATTTATTTATTTATGAAGTATTTTACCAGGAAGGATACATTGATATTTCTCTCGTTTTCAAGTATTTCCTGGGATACACACACAGCAACAACAAAAGGGGGGCCCCGACCTCAAGTATACATTAATATTTCTTGCTCCGGTGCAATACATATATAACCTTGATAATGGCTCCTGTGTGAGTCAAACCATCGGCATATATTTTAAAGCATGAAATAAAGTTTGTTGTTTTAGTTTTTACTTGTGTGTAGCCTAATTTTGGTATAGCAGTCTGTAGTGATACCTTTTTTATTGGACTAATGTTACATTTAAAATACAAGCTTTCAAGAGTGATCCTCTCTTTGTCAGGTCTGGAAGCTATACTGAGCAGAATATTAGAATTAAACATTGGGACATTAATTGGGCACACGGTTGGGGGTGCTAGATGTGGTAAATCGCCAAATGGCATAGTCAGAGTGGGGGAAAAAAAACATTAAGGTGTCTCAGGCACATAAGACAACGGTGATAAGATCATGACCACTTCAAAGGAAAAATGAAAGGACAAAAAAAAAACAGTGAGTATGAAGAACACACAGAAGGAAAGAAAAACAAAAAAAACAGGAAACAGAAAACCAAACCCCAACCAGAATAATGAATATTATGTGACATTATTATATTAGGTTAAAAAAACGAATCTACATTAAGCCCTTGTTTTATAGTGTTGAAATATGTGATCATTTTCATTTCATATGTTTTGCGTTCACGGTTGTCTTTAAAATGTGCTTTGAGGATTTTAATTCTGAGGTTTTGGATGGAGTGGCCTGTTAGATTGAAGTGATGTCCCACCGGGGTACAATATGTATTTTCCTGGTGTTCTTGATAGAGTGTCTGTGCTGGTTCAACCTGAGATTCAGTTTAAGGCTAGTTTCGCCAATATAGCAGCCCTTATCACACGCCGTGCATTGGATGATGTTACCACATTGGCAGACGTGCAAAGGTATGAGCTCTTGATGTTGTATGTGGTGTTGTTGTGCCGGGCAGTGCTGTTGTCACATATATGTTGGCACAGTTTGCAGTGGGATTTGTTGCAGCGTTTGGTCCCATTCTGTATGTCATCCTGTTCCTGAGAGAGCGAGCACTCCAGTCAACACATTCAAAAACCAACAACAACAGCAGCTTCATGCATGGGAACATTATACCAGATTTTACCACATGTTGAAAAATTCTTAAATCTAACCTACCTTTTTAGGTTACAGTATCACATTTGTTTTTTACAGATTGATCAGTAGATTAGTTTATTTTAGAAGTTTTATATAGTTTATTTTATTGTGTTTTATTTGAAGGTTGTCACTTTTACACCAGCATGTTTTATTTTATTTTTTGCACTGCTCAACACCATTTATTAACTTTATGGTTACATCATTGAACACATCATTAATTTATTTGTACGTCCACATTATGACATTATCAATAATAATAATACACGTCCATAAGAATTTTACACACAATCACAGGCTTATGTTATAAGAATAGGAGATTTAATTCCAACATCACCATCAGATATTTTTATTAATCACACTTTATATTTATTATTTTTTAGATACACACAGAGTATAAGATCACTTTATTTTATTGATTTCAATACTTTATACACTTGACTATGTTGCATTCACCCGTTTTTATTACCATAGATACTATTACACTGGTTAAATATGATAAGGCATTACACTTCCCTCAATTATTTCTTTAATATTATTTATTATGTATTTCAGAGCTTCTATCCACTTCCAAATGTTGTTTACATATAAGTAGAATTAACGCCGGACTCTTCAGTAACATCTTACAGCATACAGTCATTCATGGTGTTTTAATTCACATTTTAATCATTACATAGAGTGAACGGTACATATTTGGCAATTAAAGGAGCGTTTCTCTTCTCCTTGTTGTAATGTTCTTTGTTGTAATATATATCCATTTTGAGGTTTTTTTGAGGAGATTGCCGATTAAGGACTTATTTACTCGTCATTTCCGGATTGGGTCCATTTTCTGTACAAAGGACCTACGATCCAGATGGTCAATTAATTACTCCCTTTGTATTTTCATATAAATGGCATTATAATCATTGTAAATTTACCTTGATAAAGGCTCGGACAGAGTAGAAACGTCGGATCTATGTAAATTTTATATCCTTAATAGAGTTTGTTATTTTTGTAGCCATTCCAGAGTGCATCTCACTTCGTTCTCACTTCGTTCATTTGTATATTTTTTATCGAGACAGCTACACCGGGATTCTGGAGAGTCCTAAACCCAGCATTCAGTATATATATATAATTTTGATTATTATTCCCCAGTACCACGAAGGGGAGGTGATCGTGGATTAATGTTGCTGCGCAAGGAAACCTTTTGAATCCATCAGTTGCGGACAATCCATCCGGATGGCCTGAACGGAAAGATGGTGTATTTCATGTTTTGAGGTCCACTAATTCCTAGCGAGACTAGTAGACACTATCCGTACTTGACTGAGTTGTGAAATATAATTGGGGTGTAGTTGGTTGTATGGGGTGTTCTATTGGGTAGTATGTTGCAGGCTGTTGCTTGCTGCCTATGCTGTTCAACACTATTTTGAGCCTTAGATAACATTCATAATGTAGTTACTATGCCTTGAGTTCACAGGGGGTATGTATTTTAGGATGTCCCTCATGTCCGGATTTTTTTTTTCACTGGGTGCAAGGAGCGGAATTCTCACGTCCTGGGTTACCGTGGTTACATGATACATCATCCCGATGAGACCGGGGTGAACACGCGCATGCGCACTGAGCGGACAGAAACGCCGCAGTTTGAGGGAGGGGTAAGTACACTTTATTCATTGAGTGTATAAAAGTGTGTTTTTGCATTGCAAATGTAATGATTTTGTCCCGAGGAAAGCTCTAAATGAGGAGCTGAAACGTTGACTCTCATGTCATAATTAAAAAAGAAGTTAACAGTCCTGGAGTGCCTTCACAATTTTTCTGCAAGCATATATATATATATATATATATGTTACGGGTAAAGCCCGAAGTGCGGTTAATGCTAGGATTACCTGGGTAATCCTAGCATTATCCAGGCCTCATTAGCAAAAGTCCGAAGTGAAATGAAATTTCGGACTTTACCCGGGTAATCTGCAAAGTATCCAGAGGCCTCTGGGTACCCTGCTTTTCTGCTCTATTTTAACCGGGTAATTCGCACATTACTCTAGCGTTGCTGGTTAAAGTGTGATGTACAACGAAACATCGTATTTTATCCAGGTAATCTGCAAAATATCCAAACGCCTCTGGGTTCTCGGCTTTTCTTGGGTTTTCAGAAAGGTTAGATGACTGAATTCCGAGTATTACCCAGATAAAGCTGCAAACTGTTACCTGACTGATAACAAAAGTGTGTGTTTTTTGTTATTTTTAATGAATTTGTATCCACAGTCACAAACCACTAAATAACCATCATGTAACTCTGTGCATTAATTGTCTGAAAATTAATTTATGAAGACTAAAGATCTTACATAAAGAGTAAGCTGATGGTTATTATGTTTTATAAATGATATATAAGCACATATGACACATAATAAAGATCATGTAACTCTTTAACATTCATATAAGAAACATATCCTGTTACTCTGTATAATCATTGAGTTTTAATGTGGATAAGTGCAAGATAATGCACCTGGGACGTAAAAACCCAAGGGCTGAATAAAGAACATTTGATACAGTCCTAACCTCAACATCTGAGGAAAGGGATTTAGGGGTTATTATTTCGGAGGATCTAAGGGTAAGTAGTCAATGTAATAGAGCAGCAGGAAATGCTAGCAGAATGCTTGGTTGTGTAGGGAGAGGAATTAGCAGTAGGAAAAGGGAAGTGCTCATGCCACTGTACAGAGCACTGGTGAGACCTCACTTGTAGTACTGTGTGCAGTACTGGAGACCGTATCTCCAGAAGGATATAGACATCTTAGAGAGAGTTCAGAGAAGGGCTACTAAAATGGTGTACGGCTTGAAGGAGAAAAGTTACCAGGAAAGACTTAATGATCTTAACATGTACAGCTTGGAAAAAAGACGAGACAGAGGAGATATGATAGAAACATTTAAATACGTAAAGGGAATCCACAAGGTAGAGGAAAGTAGTATATTTAAACGGAAACAAAGTAGCAAAACAAGAGGACATAGTCTTCGATTAGAGGGGCAAAGGTTTAAAAGTAACACCAGGAAGCATTATTTTACTGAGAGGGTGGTGGATACATGGAACAGCCTTCCAGTTGAAGTGGTAGAGGCCAAAACAGTAATTGAATTTAAGCAAGCATGGGATAGGCATAAGGCTATCCTAAACAAAAGATAAATCCAGGTAACGTATCCATGTAATTGGGCAGACTAGATGGGCCGAAAGGTTCTTATCTGCTGACATTTTTCTATGTTTCTATGTTTTATGTTTCTATCATATCTGCAATACATTTTACTGTTTGTCTTTTGCCGTTTTCGTTGATAATATCCCTTGATAATAACAAAATTCACTGTTACCCAAGCAGGGTTGGATGCTTTGCAGATTACCCAAGTGAAGCTGTGGATAGTCCTCAGATTACCCGGGTGAAGCTTCAGACTTGCACTTATCCGGGTAAAGTGTGAATTTTTCAGCTCTTCCAGACCGTTACCCAAGGGCAGTTGGTTACTCCTAAAATTATCCGGGTAAAGTCCGAAATTTTCATTTTTTTGCAGCTTTACCCAGTGGTTTTTGGTAATGTCAGGATTACCCGGGTAATCCTAGTATTAACCGCACTCCGGGCTTTACCCGTAACATATATATATAATTTTAATTATTATTGCAGAAGCCACTTGCACATCATAGCAATTCAAAGAATTGCATCCCAGAGCCCCTGTGCTACACTCCCCAGGTGCAGCAAGGAACTCTGGGTAGGCTATGCAAATAACCCCTGTGTATATATATATATATATATATATATATATATATATATATATATATATAGATGGCCGTGTTAGTCCAGATGCCAAAATCACGAGTATAGTAGTACGTAGTGATACCATTTTTATTGGACTAACGTTACATTTAAAAGACAAGCTTTCAAGAGTATATCCTCTCTTCCTCAGGTCTGGATGCTTACTGATCAGTTCCTAGAATTGAACATTAGGACTGATCAGTAAGCATCCAGACCTGAGGAAGAGAGGATATACTCTTGAAAGGTTGTCTTTTAAGTGTAATGTTAGTCCAATAAAAAAAAGGTATCACTAAGTACTGCTATACTCTTGATTTTTATATATATATTGTGGGGGTATAGCCCAAATGGAGGCTACCTTTGCTGGGAAAATGGTAGTCCAGACGAAAGAAAGTTCTTTTAAACCTGTCCAGCAGACAGTATTTTATTTAAAAGGTTGCAATAAAACAGAAATGAAAACAGAAAATAAACCCTTGCTGCTCAGGCTCTTACTAAACAGTTAGATTCCCTATCTAACAAATGGTGAGCAAACCTCAGCCACCTTAAACGAACACAATTACTGTAAGCAACCTTTTTACACACCTTGTAGCTCCCTCAGAAGGCTTTCTGAGTTCCAGGCCAGAGCAACTTCCTGGTTTAGCTTCCCCTCTTTTATCTCCCCTCAATGACCTTCCCTTTCCTTATGTCACATATCCCCCCTCTGCTCAAGCCCCTGCGGTTGAGCAATTGTAACGGAGAGGCAGTGGACACGCGAGAGGGCACCAGCATTGGTTTGGAGCTTCCCTGCTCTGTGCTCCACGGTAAACTTAAAAGCTTGGAAAGCCAGGAACCACCTTGTAACTCGACTGTTCCTTTCTTTGTTCTCACACATCCACTTCAGGGGGCTATGGTCAGTGACAAGTCTAAATTGTCTACCCAATAGGTAATACTTGAGGGCGTCCAGGGCCCATTTGATAGCCAAACACTCCTTGTCAACAATGGCATAATTTTTCTCGCGTTTATTAAGCTTTCTGCTGAGATAGACCACAGGGTGCTCCTCCCCATCTCTGATTTGGGATAGTACAGCGCTCAGACCCACATCAGAGGCATCTGTCTGTACTACAAACTCCTTCATGAAATCTGGGGTCACAAGCACCGGTTGAGCACACAAAGCTTGTTTCAACCTCTGAAATGCCTCATTTGCCTCAGAATTCCACGTGATCATGACTGACCCTTTACCCTTCGTCAAATCAGGCATAGGAGCCGCAATGGTGGCAAAATTGGGGATGAAGCGCCGATAATAACCTGTGATCCCAAGAAATGCCCTCACTTGCTTTTTATTCATAGGCTGGGGCCACTTTTGAATTGCCTCAATCTTATTGATTTGAGGCTTAACCAAACCCTGACCAATGGTATACCCCAGGTATCTTGCCTCCTCCAACCCCATGGCACATTTCTTTGGGTTGGCTGTGAGTCCCGACTCCTTTAGCGAGTCGACTATCGCTTGCACCCTTAACAAATGAGTCTGCCAGTCTGGGCTGTGTATCACTACATCGTCCAAATAAGCCGCTGCGTATTGTCGATGAGATCTCAGTATTTTATCCATCATTCTTTGGAATGAGGCAGGGGCACCATGCAGACCAAATGGCATCCTCTTATACTGGAAAGACCCCTTGGGGTAGAGAATGCCGTCTTTTCTTTGGCTCTGTCTGTCAGGGGTATTTGCCAGTATCCCTTAGTCAGATCTAAAGTGGTTATGTATCGGGCCATTCCTAGTCTGTCAATGAGCTCATCTACCCGAGGCATCAGGTAAGCATCAAATTTGGACACACTGTTCAACTTTCTGAAATCATTACAGAATCGTATGCTTCCATCTGGTTTTGGAACCAGCACAATCAGACTTGACCAACTACTATGGGACTCTTCGATTACCCCCAATTCTAACATTTTTTTTATTTCTGCCGAGACAGCTTTTCGTCTAGCTTCGGGTATTCTATACGGCTTTATATTTACATGAACACCGGGTTCAGTAATGATGTCATGCTGAAGGATTGTGGTCAATCCAGGCATGTCACAGAAAAAATCTTTATTTTTTCTCAAAAACTATTTTACCTCGTTATGTTGAGAAACGGATAAGGTTTCAGCTCTTGGGACCTCAGGTGTAGAGGGGACTGTGTCGTTTGGCGGGGTTGGGATAGCCACCAGGGCTTCTCTGTCCCTCCATGTCTTTAAGAGGTTGATGTGATAAATTTGCTCAGGTTTCCTTCTCCCTGGCTGGTGAACCTTATAGTTTACAACACCTATTTTTTCAATTATTTCATAGGGGCCTTGCCACTTTGCCAGGAATTTACTCTCTACTGTTGGGACTAGCACTAGGACTCTATCCCCAGGGTTAAAGCTATGTACTTTGGCACCCCGATTAAAAACCCTCCTCTGTGCTTCCTGAGCTTGTACCATATGTTCCCGTACCAGGGGCATGACAGCCGCAATCCTGTCCTGCATCATTGAGATATGCTCGAAGACACTCTTATAGGGGGTTGTCTCACCCTCCCATGTTTCTTTGGCAATATCTAGAAGACCCCTGGGATGTCTGCTGTACAAGAGTTCAAAAGGGGAGTATCCTGTGGATGCCTGAGGAACCTCCCGGATTGCAAACATGAGATATGGCAATAAAAAAGAAAGAAATTATGCGCCCCTAACAAAACTGCGCCCGGGGCCACGGCCCCCCGCTGCCACCCCCACGCTACGCCACTGCCCATTTCCTTAGGGAGGTAGGAAGAGCCCGTAAGTAATGGTCCATCACCACACGCTCCACTATCTCCGGCGGCGACATAGAAACATAGAAACATAGAAAAATGTCGGCAGATAAGAACCTTTCCATGGATACTTGGATCCATGGATACTTTATCTGGATTTATCTTTTGTTTAGGATAGCCTTATGCCTATCCCATGCCTGCTTAAATTCAATTACTGTTTTGGCCTCTACCACTTCAACTGGAAGACTGTTCCATGTATCCACCACCCTCTCAGTAAAATAATGCTTTCTGATGTTACTTTTAAACCTTTGCCCCTCTAATCTAAGACTATCTCCTCTTGTTTTGCTACTTTGTTTCCGTTTAAATATACTCCCTTCCTCTACCTTGTGGATTCCCTTTACGTATTTAAATGTTTCTATCATATCTCCTCTGTCTCGTCTTTTTTCCAAGCTGTACATGTTAAGATCATTAAGCCTTTCCTGGTAACTTTTCTCCTTCAAGCCGTACACCATTTTAGTAGCCCTTCTCTGAACTCTCTCTAAGATGTCTATATCCTTCTGGAGATACGGTCTCCAGTACTGCACACAGTACTCCAAGTGAGGTCTCACCAGTGCTCTGTACAGTGGCATGAGCACTTCCCTTTTCCTACTGCTAATACCTCTCCCTACACAACCAAGCATTCTGCTAGCATTTCCTGCTGCTCTATTACATTGACTACTTACCTTTTAGATCCTCTGAAATAATAACCCCTAAATCCCTTTTCTCAGATGTTGAGGTTAGGACTGTATCAAATATTCTATATTCAGCCCTTGGGTTTTTACGTCCCAGGTGCATTATCTTGCACTTATCCACGTTAAAACTCAATTGCCACAGCTCCGACCATTTTTTTAGTTTACCTAAATCATTTGCCATTTGGCTGATCCATCCAGGAACGTCAACCCTGTTGCAAATCTTTGTGTCATCAGCAAAAATACATACTTTTCCATTAATACCTTCTGCAATATCACTAATAAAAATATTAAATAGAATGGGTCCAAAACTGACCCCTGAGGTACCACACTGGTAACAAGACCTTGCGCCGAATAAACTCCATTTACCACAACCCTCTGTTGCCTGTCACTCAGCCACTGCCTAATCCATTCAACAATATTGGAATCCAAGCTCAAAGATTGCAATTTATTGATAAGCCTTCTATGCGGAACAGTATCAAAAGCCTTACTGAAATCTAAATAAGCAATTTCTACTGCACCACCTGTGTCTAATATTTTTGTTACCTAATCAAAAAAATCAATAAGATTAGTTTGGCATGATCTCCCTGAGGTAAACCCATGTTGTTTCTGATCCTGTAATCTATGTGTTTTTAGATGTTCAACAATCCTTTCCTTTAACATGGTTTCCATTAATTTCCCCACTACTGACATAAGACTAACTGGCCTATAGTTCCCAGATTCCTCCCTACTACCCTTCTTGTGAATGGGCACAACATTTGCTAATTTCCAGTCTTCTGGGATGACTCCCGTTAGCAAGGATTGGTTAAATAAATCTGTTAACGGTTTTGCTATTACATCACTGAGCTCTTTTAATAATTTAGGGTGGATCCCATCAGGCCCCATTGACTTATTTGTCTTTACTTTAGACAGCTGCTGTAGAAACTCCTTCTCTGTAAACTGATATGTAATTGTCTCGTTAGTGTTTCCTCCTAACTGAGGTCCCTTTCCTTCCTTTTCTTCTGCAAAGACTGAACAAAAATATTCATTGAGGCAGTCAGCGAGACTTTTATCCTCTTCTACATACCTTCCTTCCTTTGTTTTTAATCTAACTAATCCTTGTTTTACATTTATTTTCTCGTTTATGTATCTAAAAAATGTTTTGTCCCCCTTTTTTACTGACTGAGCTATTTTCTCTTCGGCGTGTGCTTTGGAAGCTCTTATAAATTGCTTTGCCTCTTTCTGCCTAATCTTATAGGTTTGCCTATCTTCTTCACTCTGAGATGTTTTATAATTTTTGAATGCTGTCTTTTTGTTCTTCACTATTTTGGCCACTTCTGCAGAGTACCACAGTGGTTTCTTCCCTTTTTTTTTGTTGCTAACAAGTCGAATGCAATTGTCTGTTGCCTTCAATAATGCTTCCTTTAAATAATCCCATTTCTCCTGGACTCCCTTTAAACTCCTCCAGTCTGATAATGACTCCTTCACACAAAATCTCATTTTAGAAAAATCTGTTTTTTTAAAGTGTAGCGCTGTGCTAAAAATCTTGCTGTGGCAGTACCTATTTTTGGCCACAAGATGGAGACTATCGCAATCAGAGATGCTGGACTTTGGGACTACAATAACTGGCATGCTTTGCAAGAAGCCAGGAAGTGGGTGGAGACTGGAGTCTTACATCCTCTGCCTCGTGGAGAAAGTTCCAGAGCGCGCCAGGGGATGAGAGAAAGCAGACGCACTGAGGAGACTGCTGGAGGAGCTAGGCCAAAGCCCGAGGGAGACCTGTAATTCCTATTTGGGTCACTCAACCTGAGGAGAAGGAGACTTGCCAGTATCCAGACAACAGCTGCAGACCGGCGGAATCGAACGGAGAGCAGGCGGGGAGCTGGACAAGCTGCATGAAGGTAGACAACGGATCCGGCCGCTAGTATCCCCAGTCAAAATCGGGTGGAGAGACGTCCTGGGTCAGCGGAGCCTAAAGCAGTCATCAGATGGGTGAGAGGCCTCCAAGGCTGTTTGTATGATTAAAGGACGCTCTGCTGTTTTTCTCTTTTAAGTTTACAGGGCCCCAACTGACTAGTCGAAGACTTTCCTTTAATAAATTCACTGGCCAGTTGAACAGTACCCGGGTACCACACACACACACAGATACGCTTCTTACATTCTGGAACTTAACCTGTACAGGACTCATTTCCTTTTACGAATCGGAACGGGGGTTAAAAGACAAAGATACGTTCCGAATACATTTTTCTCTTTTTCCGCTGCGCGTTTGCCGTAATACGAAAGGGATTGTATGTTTGGGGTTTTCGCTATGGGTCCCTTTTTCTGAACTATCGGGAAATTGCATTGCTTTTATGTTCGGTTGCGAATATTTTATTTTCCGAAATACGAAGCCTCGTGTTTCGTTTCTTTTCCGCTACGCGTTTTACCGGGATACGAAAATACTGTAATAATACTTGTGAATACCGTGTCTCAACATCTGCTCAAATATTTTAGTAAACTATATAAATATAAAAACTTACAACTGTGTTGGAGTATATTTATTCCCTAGTGCGGGGAGACTGACCCGTGGTTCATTTTCAGCGGCTCCTCCGGGAGTGAGCGCTACACGTGGGGGCTCGTCCGGGATCCAGTCTCTGGAAAAACCGCATCTAAAGGGTTAAATATGGATCCAGACACTGTTGCCGAGTGGTGTGGGGAGTATAGTAGCCAGTCGGAATGTAGTATAGTCATGGATATTCCAGCAGACACTTGGGCTGAAGATCAGATTCGCCAGGCCGTGGCCACGCTAGCACCAGATCATCGGGGGTTAAACCTGGACATTGAAAAAAAAACAGATACCTCTCACATGTATGTTCTTCTCGAATGGAGAAAGGGTGTTCCGCCATGTTTTCAGGGCACGAGCGTGAAACTGGCCGAAGAGGTGGAAGTCCAACTAATTAAGCCAAGTACGCCACGTGGTGAATCCGCAAGTGTTCCCGTGCCTAGTCCGTTGGCCATGATTGGGCCTGAATTTATTGTGGCTATTGGAGATCTACTGGCTAAATGTCAGAAAAAAAGCCCTCCTCACACTAACTTCGGTTATCGACGGTTAAGAAATTTTACAGGAAACGTACCAAATCCGGCGGGAGAAGAAACCTTTGAAGAATGGGTGGAACAGGCGATGCAGGCTCTGGATGAGTGGGATGTCCCTGAGGCCCAGAAAAAGCAAAGGATTACCGAGAGCTTAAAGGGACCTGCGTCAGAAGCGGTGAGAAACCTGAAACTGAGCAGAAAAGATTGTACTGCTTTAGATTACTTGAACGTTCTTGAAGAAGTTTTTGGACGAACCGAAAAGGCGGCCGAACTGGTATATCAGTACGAACACACCTATCAGAGAAGAGGTGAGAGAATGACCGAGTACATGAGGCGCCTGGATAAGATTCTACACCAGATACTCCTGAAGAAAGGGGCCGAACCGGCCGAAGTAGATAAGATCCGAATAAAACAGATCCTGAGGGGCTCTCAACCTCTAGATCCAGTGATGATGCAGCTGAGAAGCAGAGCAGGTAGCCAAGAGTTAAAGTACCTGGAACTGATTCGGGTTGTGCGAGAGGAAGAGGCTTTGCTAGAAGAGAAATCTTTCAGGCGGGGGGAAAGGGCGTATGCACAACCTGTGAGACATAGCGGCGGCCTGCAGCCTGAAAGTGACTCTCTAGATACCTATGGGTCTGATGAGGACGAACAAGAACACCTAGTTGGTTTTAAATCTACAGAGAGGGCTGCTAAAGAATCAAACCTCCCTGAACGGGGTGAATTGTCCAAAACCGTCAAGGAAGTTCAGGAAGCTCAAGTTGAATTGCAACAAGCGCATGTGGAACTGTGCTGGGTATTGATGAAGGTGACAGAAATGCAGGCAGAAATGCAGAAATTCCTCACAGGTATGCAGACGACGGAAGTTGCTGTGGCGTCTGGTCCAAATCTTTTAACCAACTCTCAACAAGCAACTACGTCTCCGCTCTCTAAGAAGAGATGTTTCGGGTGTGGAGAGATGGGCCATTTCCGCGCACAGTGCAAAGGCCGGAAGCCTGAGAAGGATAGAGTCAAGGGACTGTTGGAAGCCCTGGAAGGACTGTTATCTACCTCACCGGCGGGAAACGCCAGAGGGCACCAGTAAAGGAGCAACCTGAGTGCCCGAGGGTTGAACCCCGCTCCAGAAACCAAGCAAAGACTAAGAGGGCGAGGAGGCCCAAAGCCGAGCCAATTGTAGAGCCTGCCAGGACTGAGAGAGTCACTCCCTTAGCATCCGGGTCTACGTCATGGGGAAGCAATGCACACCCAAAACCTGCACGGGCCAAGAAAAAGGCCAGGGTACAGCAAACTGGGTCTAAGCGTCCGGATACCGCCACCAAATTTCCTGACCAACTGATAGGTCCTTCTCCTATTGTGCCAATCCAAGTGGAAGGAGTCTACACTAAAGCCCTGTTAGATTCAGGGGCTCAAGTGACATTGATCTACAGAGACTTCTACGAGAAACACTTAAAGCACATTCCTTTGCAAGAATTGAAGGATTTGGAAATATGGGGTATCGGCACTGAGAAACTCCCTTATGACGGGTACCTGCAAGTAAAGTTGGAGATCGGATCTGAAGTCATCGGGCAGTCTGGGGGTTGTGATGCATTGGCCATTGCGTGTCCTCGACCCTCGGGTGCGAACAGAAGCTCCCTGATAGTGGGGACGAATACTGACCTAGTGCGGCGTCTCCTGACGCCTATCGTGTTGGAAGAAGGTTCAACTCAAGGAGTACACCCAATGTTACGTCCGGTCTATCAGAGGATGGTTGAAGAACGAAAGGCACCTGCCGAAGTGGGAAGACTGTGGAGACTGGGTGGAACGGAGAAGGTTCTGCAAGCAGGAGAAGTAGCGAGCTTCCGGGCTTCAGTCAAGTTGAACGGATCGCAACCCGGTCCCTATGTGGTGCTGGGAACCGATTTTGATCATGGGAGTGAAACCGGAGTCGAAGTAATTCCTGAAATAATCTCCACCAAGGCTCTGAAGAGAACACGAGGAAGAGTCTCGGTCAGTGTGTGCAATGTGACGGATTCTCCAGTGGTTCTTAAAGCACGAATGCCTATCGGGCAAGTAGAGTCTGCTACACCCCTCTCTACTGATTCAGGAGGGGAGAAAGTAAAGAGATTCCAGATGAAAGATTCTACCCCAAGGACGCTCCATTTCACCTGAGTGGAAGAAACGTCTTCAGTCTCAAGTCTTAAAGTGGAAGGAATTGTTCTCGAAAGATGAGTTCGATGTGGGCCTGGCTAAGAGTACTGAACATCGTATTCGACTACAAGAAGACAAGCCGTTTCGTGAAAGATCAAGGCGAGTTCCGCTAGGAGACTTAGATGATCTGCGAGAGCAGCTGAACGAATTACAAAGAACCAAGGTGATTCAAGAGTCCAGGAGTCCATATGCATCTCCAATAGTGTTGGTCCGGAAGAAAAATGGTTCTGTCCGCTTATGCATAGACTATCGCACATTAAACCGGAGAACCATCCCCGATCAATATGCCACTCCTCGGATTGAAGACGCCCTACAGTGTTTGTCTGGAGCAAAGTGGTTTAGTGTACTAGACCTGCGAAGTGGGTATCACCAGATACCAATGCATCCTGAAGACAAGGAGAAAACTGCGTTCATCTGCCCACTGGGGTTCTTTGAATTCAACAGAATGCCTCAAGGCCTTACGGGGGCTCCAGCCACGTTCCAACGGTTGATGGAGAAGACAGTCGGGGATATGAATCTAATCGAAGTATTAGTGTACCTGGATGACATAATTGTGTTTGGGAAGACTCTGGAAGAACATGAGCAACGTCTGGAGAAGGTCTTGAAGAGGCTCCATGAAATGGGGCTGAAACTGTCTCTGGAGAAATGCCAATTCTGTCTGCCGTCTGTTACGTATCTAGGACATGTGGTCTCAGCAGAAGGTGTTTCGACAGACCCTCAGAAGTTGGAGGCCGTAGCTTCTTGGCCTAGACCCCGAAACGTCACTGAACTTAGATCTTTCTTGGGATTCTGTTCATACTATCGAAGATTTGTGGGAGGATTTGCGAAAATAGCTCAACCACTGAACAAACTCCTGCAGAAGGAAACCACAGAAGAAGGCTGCAAGGTCTCTGACAAAAACCCGTCAGCTCCGGGGCCAAGGAAAGCTCGAGAGTCTATACAAGGGGAATGGACCAGTCAATGTGAAGGAGCTTTTGTAAAGTTGAAAGAGAGTCTAACCCGAGCTCCTGTTTTGGCCTATGCGGACCCTCATAAGCCGTATGAACTACATGTGGATGCCAGCCGAGAAGGTCTGGGAGGAGTCCTATATCAGGAGTATGATGGATTGCTGAGGCCTGTGGCGTACGTGAGCCGGAGCCTTGCGCCTTCAGAGAAGAACTATCCTACTCACAAGCTGGAGTTCCTAGCCTTGAAGTGGGCAGTGGTGGACAAGTTGAAAGACTATCTGTATGGAGCTGAGTTCGTGATTAAGACTGATAATAATCCTCTCACCTATATCCTTACTACTGCAAAACTGGACGCAACGGGACATCGGTGGTTGGCCGCTCTGTCAGGGTTTCGGTTCAGCCTGAAGTATCGCCCTGGGGTGAATAATCGAGATGCTGATGCGTTATCGAGAAGACCCTATACTACAGAATGGACTCAGTTGACTCCAGATGGGGTGCAAGCTTTGTGTCAAGGAACAGAGCGCCGGGTCAAAGGAGGGATTGAAGCAGAGGCCATAGGAGTTATGGCTGCGGCTGTTCCTGAGTTCTACTGTAACCCTACGCAGTTAAGGGATGAAAGTTTACCTACCTTTTCAAGACAGGACCTGAAAGCGGATCAGGCCAGAGATCCTTTAATTGCCTTGACCCTAAAGGCCCTGACTGCAAACCAGCGAGAGATTTTGTTAACCAACTCCCCGAGTGGAGCCAGGTTGGTCTACAAAGAATGGGAGCGGTTAAAGATGCTGGATGGGGTGGTCTACCGAAGGGGCCACTCCAACAACGCGGAAGAGATTCAACAGTTATTCCTCCCCACTAAACATAGGGAGAGTGTGCTGCGATCACTACATGATGAGCATGGACATTTGGGTGCAGAGAGAACTTTTAAGCTGGTGCGAGATAGGTTTTATTGGCCTTGTATGAGGGCTGAAGTGGAAAGTTATTGTCATTCCTGTCTGAGGTGTATTCAGAGAAAGACTCTACCGACCCGAACTGCTCCAATGAGCCACCTGCAGAGTCAGGGACCCATGGATTTGGTGTGCATTGACTTCTTGTGCTTAGAGCCGGATGCTAGTGGGCAAGGGAACATTCTAATAGTGACTGATCATTTCACTCGTTACGCCCAAGCATTTTCCACGAAAGATCAACGCACTCCAACAGTAGCCAAAGTGTTGATGGAAAAATTCTTTGTTCATTACGGACTGCCAAGAAGGATACACTCTGATCAGGGTAGAGACTTTGAAAGCAGACTGGTGGGGCAATTGTTGGAGTTGTTGGGAATCCAGAAGACCCGAACTACACCATATCACCCTCAAGGTGATGCTCAGCCTGAAAGGTTTAATCGCACACTGCTAAACATGTTGGGGACCTGTCGAATGTGGAGAAGCAGAGTTGGAGTCGGCACATAGCTACTCTGGTGCACGCATATAACAGTACGGAGAGTGATGCAACTGGATACTCACCGTACCGTCTTATGTTCGGAAGAGAGGCTCGACTGCCGGTTGATTTGGCATTTGGGTATCTCTAGACCAGACGTCAGTAGCTTCCCATAGAAACTACGTGGATAGACTTCGAAAGAATTTGGCTTCTGCATTTGAACAGGCCCGGTTGACCTCGGGAAACAGGGAGCAAAGAAACAAAAGGAACTATGACCTGAAAAGTTCGAATACAAGATCTACAGCCCGGTGATAGGGTTCTATTGAAGAACTTGGGTGCTGCTGCGAGACACAAGTTGGCAGATAGGTGGAGTTCCCAGGTTTACATTGTCTGTAAACAGTTACCAGGTCTACCAGTGTATTAGATTCGCCCGGATGGAAAGGCTGGGCCTCTCAAGAACTGGCACCGGAATCATTTGTTACCTTTGAGAGAGGCTGTGAGAATGCCAGTTGGGGACGAACCGCCTCTGCCAAATCCGCCTGTTCCATGTTTGCCTCCTGTTACTCGGTCTCAACAGACCCGGGTTGTCGAAGAAAGCGAAAGGGACAGTGAAGAAGAAAGTTTCTGTCTGGACTGGATACGCTCGCCGGAGCCTGAAGAGGTTGTCGTTGTCCCTGAGCGGTGGGAGAGTAACTTGAGGCCTGAAGCTCCTGAATTCTTGTTGGAAGTCCCCGAGATTGTTGATATCCCTGAGCCTCTTGAATTTCAGTTGGAAGTCCCTGAGGCTGTGGGGATCCCGGTAGCTCCGGAAGCTTATTCAGGTGATTACAGTTCTATGCCTTCACTGGAGGGATCATACTCTGAAGAAACGTCTGCTCCAGTGATAGAGAGAAGAATTGAGCCGACGCCTATAGTACTTCCACCTGAAGAGGAACTGATTGAGCCAGAACCCAAACGCTCTGTTCGACCGCCCCAACGACTCACCTACGACTCACCAGGACATAGCACTGAAGAAGCCATCACCATGGTGCGGAGGTTGCCCGAAGTGTCTGCTATGCTAGCTGAGGTAGCCCAAAATATGAGTCAACTTGAGGAAGTGTTCCTAACTCACTGTATGTATGCTGCTGAACCTGTACATGTTACGTAAATTGTATTCAAATATTGTGGAACGTAATGTAACTGTTGTACCTCCTTGGAGAGACCCAAGAGTTTTAGGAGGGGGAGAGTGTAGCGCTGTGCTAAAAAGATGGAGACTATCGCAATCAGAGATGCTGGACTTTGGGACTACAATAACTGGCATGCTTTGCAAGAAGCCAGGAAGTGGGTGGAGACTGGAGTCTTACATCCTCTGCCTCGTGGAGAAAGTTCCAGAGCGCGCCAGGGGATGAGAGAAAGCAGACGCACTGAGGAGACTGCTGGAGGAGCTAGGCCAAAGCCCGAGGGAGACCTGTAATTCCTATTTGGGTCACTCAACCTGAGGAGAAGGAGACTTGCCAGTACCCAGACAACAGCTGCAGACCAGCGGAATCGAACGGAGAGCAGGCGGGGAGCTGGACAAGCTGCATGAAGGTAGACAACGGATCCGGCCGCTAGTATCCCCAGTCAAAATCGGGTGGAGAGACGTCCTGGGTCAGCGGAGCCTAAAGCATTCATCAGATGGGTGAGAGGCCTCCAAGGCTGTTTGTATGATTAAAGGACGCTCTGCTGTTTTTCTCTTTTAAGTTTAACAGGGCCCCAACTGACTAGTCGAAGACTTTCCTTTAATAAATTCACTGGCCAGTTGAACAGTACCCGGGTACCACACACACACACAGATACGCTTCTTACATTCTGGAACTTAACCTGTACAGGACTCATTTCCTTTTACGAATCGGAACGGGGGTTAAAAGACAAAGATACGTTCCGAATACATTTTTCTCTTTTTCCGCTGCGCGTTTGCCGTAATACGAAAGGGATTGTATGTTTGGGGTTTTCGCTATGGGTCCCTTTTTCTGAACTATCGGGAAATTGCATTGCTTTTATGTTCGGTTGCGAATATTTTATTTTCCGAAATACGAAGCCTCGTGTTTCGTTTCTTTTCCGCTACGCGTTTTACCGGGATACGAAAATACTGTAATAATACTTGTGAATACCGTGTCTCAACATCTGCTCAAATATTTTAGTAAACTATATAAATATAAAAACTTACAACTGTGTTGGAGTATATTTATTCCCTAGTGCGGGGAGACTGACCCGTGGTTCATTTTCAGCGGCTCCTCCGGGAGTGAGCGCTACAAAAGTCTAAAACTTTTGTTTTTGTGTGGTGCGGCTCCATCCCTGTTATTATATTAAACCATACTGACTGGTGATCACTAGATCCCAAATTTTCACCTACAACAACGTCCGATACCAAACCTCCATTTGTGAGTATTAAATCCAATATGGCCTCTTTACGGGTCGGCTCCTCAACTACTTGTGTTAGAGATAATCCAAGTAGGGAGTTTAGAATATTTGTACTCCTGGTGCACCCAGCTGTTTTGGTTTTCCAGTTCACATCAGGAAGATTAAAGTCCCCCATGATAATAACTTCCCCCTTCATTGCCATTTTGGCTACTTCCTCAAGCAGCAGATTATCTAGCTCTTCTACTTGTCCAGGGGGTCTATAGATCACACCTACATGAGCTACTGTATGATTGCCAAATGTTAGCGTAACCCAAACTGACTCTATGTTCACCTCGCTCACTTTTATTTGGTTCGTTTTTATGTTGTTTTTCACATACAGGGCCACTCCTCCTCCTTTCCTACCTTCTCTGTCTTTTCTATATAAAGAGTACCCCGGTATTGTTATGTCCCAGTTATTTTTCTCACTGAACCATGTCTCAGTAACCGCAACTAAATCTACTTTTTCAGCTGCCATCATTGCCTCCAGTTCATTGATTTTATTGACTCTGAGCTTGTCATTTTTTTCCCCGCATGTTGCTTGCACCCTCCGATTTAGTTTTGGGGGACAATCGGGCAGATTGTTTTTTACCCTTTTTTTGTCCCCCCCTCCTAGTTTAAATATTTCTTTGCGAAACCTTTGAACTTCTCACTGAGAACATATGTTCCCCTATGAGTAAGATGCAAACCATCTTTTTTATACAGTTCCTTTCTGCTCCAATTAGAGCTATCATGGGACACAAAGCCAAATCCTTGCTCTCGACACCATTCCCAAAGCCACAAATTAAATTCCCTATTGCGCATCTGCCTATCCTGAATGTTATGCACAGGCAAAACTTCAGAGAATGACACAGTGGACGCAATCTGCTGTATTTCACCTCCAAGAACACAAAAATCTTCCTTAATCTCAGAAACCTCATTGCTAGCCAAGTCATTTGTCCCTAGATGGACTAGAACATCCACTTCCCCTAGCTGTTTTGCTTGTTTGACAATATTGAGAATACATACCAATGACTCAGGTTGGAGCCATTTCCTGGTAAGGTGTATAAGATCAAACATTTGGGACCTTGGGGGCTTGTCAGCCTTATAGTTCCACCGATACACCCGCTGGGCATGAACAACAATAGTAACACCTAGTCTTGCTAGGATTTCAGCTTTAAGTACGTCATAATCCTGAGCAGCCTCAGGTTGCAAGTCATAGTAGGCTTTTTGGGGTTCCCCTGTTAGGAATGGTGCAACCAGCCCCGCCCACTCACATCTCTGCCAACCTTCTCGTGTAGCAATCCTCTCAAATGTAGTAAGGTAGGCTTCCACATCATCGGCAGCTGTCATCTTTTGCAAGTAATGGCTGGCACGCGTCACCTTTTGCTCCACAGGCGTTGAAGCCACAGAGTTACGCTTTAATTCCAGGAGACTTTGAGCCACCTCCTTCAGTACCTCTCGATCTGCTCGCTGGGCATCCCGGTCAGCTCGCTGGGCATCCCAGTCAGCTTGCTGGGACTCCAACATCTGCCGCTGAGCCTCTGCAAACTGGCGATTTGTCTCCTGCTGGACTGCAGTGGCCTGAAGCAAGGCTTTTACTACATCCTCCATCCTGCAAATTGCACAGGGAAAGTGCCCGCATTCTCCACCATATGTGGGGGTATAGCCCAAACGGAGGCTACCTTTGCTGGGAAAAAGGTAGTCCAGGCGAAAGAAAGTTTTTTTAAACCTGTCCAGCAGACAGTATTTTATTTTAAAGGTTGCAATAAAACAGAAATGAAAACAGAAAATAAACCCTTGCCGCTCAGGCTCTTACTAAACAGTTAGATTCCCTATCTAACAAATGGTGAGCTAACCTCAGCCACTTTAAACGAACAAAATAACTGTAAGCAAACTTTTTACAAACCTTGTAGCTCCCTCAGAAGGCTTTCTGAGTCCCAGGCCAGAGCAACTTCCTGGTTTAGCCTCCCCTCTTTTATCTCCCCTCAATGTCCTTCCCTTTCCTTATGTCACAATATATATATATATATGTATATACACACTCAAATAACATTGATCTAGTATGGTGCTCAACCTCTGTCCTCAGGTCCCCCTAACAGGTCAGGTTTTCCAGATATCTAAAGCACAGCACAGGTGATATGATTTGCTGTCAGTGATTGCAGGATTCAGTCAGTATTCCCCCAAAGTTTTCCTTAAAACCTGGCCTGTTAGAGGTATCTGAGGACCGTGGTTGGGAACCACTGCTCTAGTGGATCACTAATCAGCATGAGTGGTACTGTTAGACAGAGATGCATAGGTGGTTGGACAATATATTTTGAAAAGGTGTTCTATTAGAGTGTTACTTCCAAAGATCACTGTCTTTTTTTCTTCTCTGTTCATAAAATTCCAGAGATGTAAAGAATAGGACTCATTAAAGGTTGGTATTTCCTTCCAAACCTCATAATATTTTTTCCATGAAGTGTATAAAAGCGGATACATACGTTGAGGGTGAAAGTAGGTGATATTTCCACAGCTGGCATCTTCCTTATCTTTAAATGTAGGCATCCCACATGTCTTTTTCATAATTCGAGTCAAGAGGTGTGGACCTTGATGGGCCCATATATCTCCTCGGTAACTTTCTACAAAGTCTTCCATACATTGCCAGGTAAAATTGTGACGGGGATCAAGTCCAAAAACAGTGTTGCTACAATAGTCTGCAGATTCAGCTGCAAGAAAATTCTTATATGGAATGGGTCGCATTGCAATGACATCTGTGTCCATGTAAATTCCTCCGTATTTCCAGATGAAGGCAAGTCTGCAACCATCTGCGCTTATATTAATCCAATATCTTTCTTTAGCAGGATCAACCTACAAAGAGAATTTAAAACTGTTAAGCGAAAGTTATGTTATGCTTGAAAGTAAGCATAAAAACATATTGTTTCACCCTGGATTCCTTACATGCAAGAAAGATAGGAATACACACTATCTGTCCCACTCTACATCCCAATGCTGGCTAATCTCATTCCTCTACTTATGGAAGGGGCTCTTAGATGAGCAGCGCCCCAAGCTTCCGTCCCCACATTCACAGCTCACTTCTCTCACCAGAAAAACTCGCTTTAATACCTAAGCCAGGGCTGTCAAACACATTGCCCTCCCAGATGATGATTTCTAAAATTCTCAGAACTCTTTCAATATAATGGATTGCAATGGAATCATGAGAGTTGTATTTCAGAAACATCTGGGGGGCCGGAGTTTGACAGCCCCGGTCTAGGTCATAACTAAATTTTACTCAAAAGCAACAAAAAGTCTTTATTATCCCAAGATAATGTTCTGGACAAGCAATGGCTTTACTAGGAGAATTTCAGTCACCCCTACCTAGAACCTCTTATCCCCTATAACATCATAGAGGTTATTCACAAGTTGCTGTTGTTTCACGGTGACAAACACCGGCATATCAAAGATATTGTCACACTTCAAAACTGGTGATTTTCACCAGTATCAGCAAACTATGGCGCGTGGTGAATAGCCCCAATGCCTATTGCAACCCTAAATAACATTGTAAAAGGTAAAGTTTTCTCTTATCTGCTAAAAAGGTGTTCTAATATGGAAATCGGGAATTAGGGCTACTGCATTAAAATGTGCAACATAAGGTATTGTCCTTAAATACTGATGTAACAAGGGTCGGATTTATAATTAGAGTAGGCGTGTGCTAACAGATGCCTGCCACAAGGGGGTGCCTCGCTCTATAAACAAAATACATTTTACAGTTATGTAGACCCCTGTAGCTCTGGAGCCCTAAGGGCTAGACAGACACGTAAGGTAACATTGGAAAGGGCAAAATAGGACATTTCCAAGGATACCAAACATGACAGAGTTAATTTAAAAATAAAATAAAGAAAATATCATTAAGGTGCTCAATGAAAGTTTTTCATCCTGGGTCAGAATAAAAAATTATTTTCATTTTCAACAATTTTAAGTTATTTATTTCTTGGAACAAATTTTTGTGTGAAATTTTTGGTTCTCAATTTTATTTAACCCCCTTCACTGCTGAGCTATTTCCCATCTGTGTGCTGTGCTCATTTTGACCGTTTTGTGCTCATGTCTAAATGTGATTTGAAGTCACTTTTTCTTGTACAACCCAGATTCATAATATATCATTATTATATGTGTGCGTCATGTACTGCCAGAACGCTATAACAAAAAATGTAAAAAAAAATTGAATTTTTATTAAAATTTCAATCATCTACAGCTGTAAAGTGATATTTTTCACATTTTATAAATTCAAGCCTTTACGGTTATATATTCTATGGGCTACATTTGTTAAAAGAAATAGAAATTGGAACTCGTAACTGTATTTTTTTCAGAGAAATTACTTAATTTTAGCTAGAAAAAATTAGGGCTATTGCAGCACGATTGTTCACATTATAATTGAAAAGGGAGGAACCTTCAACCCCCAGCTACTGCAGAGACATGGATTTCTTTCCTTCCCTACAGACAGGGAGAAAAAGACACAGCAGAGCGAGGGACAACAAAGAAAAGCACAGAGACAGTAAAAACCTGTAAAGAAAGACAGCACGATAAAGCAGAGAAAGCACAAGAAATTAATATACAGACAGGGCCGGACGTTGCAGCGCGCGGTCGCATGTAAGGGAAGCTCCTGAGACCGGCGCTGAACTTTCATGTCTAACGGCTAAAACAAAGCAACCTCGGGGCTGAAAATTCTCCCACAGCTGGGTGACACCTCCTAGCTCCCAGATGGCACCTCCTAAAGCGCAGCGGACGCTGGAAACGCAAAAATCGGCGAAAAAAGACCGGGTTCGTGAGGCCCAAGATGGCGGATCTCCCTCTTCTGTTTCCTCTTTTACAATGGAGGCAGCTGTGGTGGGCCCACCTTGCATGTCTGACACTTCACCACCTTCAGAAAGCAGACTTCATGCCATGCTGCAAGAACTCCGCTCTACCATCCAAACAGATATCAAAGAGGCGCTGCAGGAGCTGAGGCGCGATGTACAGGACCTGGGTGAGCGGACCGATTCTTTGGAGTCTAAAGCAGATGACTTATGTTTAGCTCACAATGACCTGGTGGACCGTCATATAGCTTTGCAAGCAGCACACGACACCATGGCATCGAAATTAGCCGATATGGAAGACCGTTCACGGCGCAATAATGTGCGGATCCGGGGCATTCCGGAGGCAGTGGCTCCTGCTGACCTCCAGCCTTATATTATGGAGCTTTTCCAGATCCTGGTACCAGCATACTTGCCGCAAGATTTTTGATGGATCGGGCACATAGACTGCCGCGTGCCAAAAATCTACCACCCTCAGCTTCCAGGGATGTGCTGGTCCGGGTGCATTTTTCCCACGATAAAGAAGCATTAATGAGAGCGTCGAGGAAATCCATGCCTCTACCCTCTCCATATGCTGAAGTTTCTTTCTATGCAGACCTGTCAACAGCTACCATGACTAAAAGGAGGGAATTCTCGTCTTTCACCAAAATCTTACGTGACCACAACATGGCGTACCGATGGGGATTTCCCACGAAGATCCTGTTATGGCGGGAAGGAGCTTTGCACGTCATTCCTGATCCCCTCGCTGGCATGCGTTTGTTGACGGAATGGAAGGTGGTGTCGGAGTTTACTCCCCCCCGTGTGGAATCGTCTTCGCCGCTGAAAGTTTCTCCGGAGTGGCACCGGATCCGACCTAAATGAGATGCTATGGTCCTGCTTTTTATTGCTTGGGACGTGCTTTTCTTTATTGCTTCCTTTTTCCACCAGGTTGTCTTAAATCTACTGGGACATTGAATCTCTCTCACGTCTGCAGGACTTAACCCTTCTGATCTACCTTGAGAGTGACGCTTCTGGGTAACGTTCCTTCGTTTGGTTAACCCCGAGGCCTTCCAATGGCCTGTAAATTGGCGCAGTCTCCTCCGTGGAGAGTTGGGACTGCTGTTTTTCCCCTACGGGAGTTTTTTCTTGAACGTGTTTCTTCTAATTACACCATCCTACTGTGTTGATTGACTCCACTCAGCTGCATTTATGGAGTGCAGTTTGTTTTGTTTTTTTCCCCTCGTATTTAGTACGGGCTTTTTTTTTCTTTATTCCTTTCTTTTTTCTCTTTTAATTAACCTTTTTCTGGTTCAACTTATGTGTGTACTGTATGTATTGTTTGTTTATTTGGTATGCACTACGCTATATCATTCCAGGTATTACTGTAAGCGGAGGAGTCCCCCCATTCTCCCACGGAGGTTGTGTGTCATGTTCGCTATGAGATCTAGACAGCTGGACGCAATTAACGATGAGTAAACCTCACTTCCAAATTTATTCCTTAAATGTTCGGGGCTTGAATACTCCGTACAAGCGACATGCTTTATTTCGTGACCTACATAAGTCCCAACCTGCTATTGTATGTTTGCAAGAGACTCATTTCTGTAAGAGACGCCCGCCGTTTCTGAAGTCACGCATGTATACTGATGCATATCACTCCACTGCCCAGACAAAATCTAAGGGTGTCTCGATCCTGTTCCATAAAGACTGGACCTTTGTGTGTTCGGCTCAGTATGTTGATCCGTTGGGTCGCCTGGTAATCCTGGTGGGCACGCTGAACGAATTACCAATCACTATAGCCAACCTTTATCTCCCTAATGACAACCCAGTTTCTTATCTTCGGAAAGCTTATGGTAGAGTGAGGAAAATGTCTAGTGGAACGATGTTTCTATGTGGGGATTTTAACTGCACTCCTGATCCCGACGTTGATACCCAGTCAGGCCAACCCCGCTCCCACGCCCGTTCCTCCCCATCCTCTAGCAAACAATTACGGGAATTTATGCATTCGTTTGAATTATATGATTCTTGGAGGATATGTCACCCTGATACGCGCGATTACACCTTTTTTTCTCATGTTCATTCCTCATACAGTAGAATTGACTTGTGTTTGATTCATAGTTCGGCTTTGTCCCGCCTAATGGAGGCGTCCATCGGCGTTATCACGTGGTCTGACCATGCTCCGCTTACGCTTACCTTTGAAGCGGCTTTCCCGCCGAGGGGTATGGGGAACTGGAGACTCAATGACTCGCTTATTGTGAATGGGGACGACGTGACCAAAACGATACAACTCCTTCGGGAGTACTTTACGGCAAACATGACTGAGGGTGTTGCAATGTCGTCGGTTTGGTTGGCCCACAAAGCGGTTCTGCGGGGACACTTTATACAGAAAGGAGCGCAGCGTAAGAGAAGTTTTAACGCCCAGACAAATGCCCTCATACAACGAATCACTGTATTGGAAACCCAGAATAAATCCTCTCCTGTCCCAAGTATTTCAGCTCAATTGATTTTACAGCGCCGTGAGTTGGAGCATCTTTTGCTCCAGGTCACGGCACGCTCAATTAGACGGCTCAATTATGCTCATTATACTCAGGGGAATAAACCGGGGAAATTGCTGGCGTCTAAACTGAAAGCAAAACGAATGCAAACCAACATACCGTACCTAATGGGTGCTAATAACGTAAAAATTTACAACCCAGCCCTTATCACTGACGAATTCGCACGCTACTACGCATCCTTGTACAACCTAGGAATAGACCACACAGTGCCGTCCCCCACACCGGGCGACATAGATACCTTTCTCCAGATGGTTAATCTCCCCTATATCTCTTCCTCTCAATCCGCGGGCTTGCTTGCTGCGTTTACAGAGGAGGAAGTACATAAGGCCATTAAGGCACTTCCGAAAAATAAAGCTCCGGGCCCCGACGGTTTTACAAATCTGTATTACCAAAAGTTTGCTTCGTCTCTAGTCCCGACTCTCACCCTGGTTTTTAATGACATTAAAAATACTGGCATTATCCCTCCGGAGATGCTGCAAGCGACTGTAGTGACCCTGCCTAAACCCGGTAAACCCCCGTCGCATTGCGCCAATTTCCGTCCCATATCCCTGTTGAATGTAGATGCAAAACTATATGCTAAATTATTAGCTAACAGACTGGCCCCTCTACTTCCCTCCTTGATCGCGAATGAACAAACTGGCTTTGTCCCCGGACGCCAGACATGTGACAACACCCGACGTTTTTATGACATAATTGATTTAGCTCATAGAACTAATACCTCTGGACTCTTGCTGGCATTGGACGCTGAAAAGGCGTTTGACCGCCTGCACTGGGGGTATATGCGGACGGTGTTGCTGCGGTTTGGTTTCCCGGAACATTTTGTGAATAGTATTATGGCCCTTTACTCAGCTCCGTCGGCGAAAGTTTTGGCTTCAGGGTTTTTATCCTCCCCCTTTCACATAACCAATGGCACCCGACAGGGTTGTCCACTATCCCCGTTGATATTCATTCTGGCCCTAGAACCCCTGGCGTTGCAGATTAAAACCTCCCCGGCAATCAAGGGTTTATCGACCCCGAATGGGGAGCATAAATTGGCACTATTCGCTGACGACATACTGCTCTTCCTGACCTCACCGGAGACTTCACTCCCGCCCCTGTTTGACATCCTTGATAAATTTGGCGCGTTATCTTATTACAAAAATAATATGAGTAAAACACAAGCTCTCTCCATAAATCTGGCTGCTTCCTCCCTTAGCTCTATGCGTAGTAAATATCCTTTTGATTGGCGCTCTACTTCTTTAAAATACTTGGGTATATCCCTAACCAAATCGCGAGGTACCATCCTTAAGGAAAATTTCACGCCATTAATGACCTCCATAGAGACACAGCTCTCTAATTGGAGTACAAACGATTCCTCTTGGCTGGGCCGCATGGCGGCCATAAAGATGTGCATCTTACCCCAAATTTTATACTATTTCAGGAATATCCCTGTTTTTATTCCGGCGCACTTATTGCTCCGGCTGCAAAAGTTACTCCATGCACATATTTGGAAGGGGAAACCCCCTCGAGTGTCAGCTTCCACAGTCACCAGGCCGCGACGTAATGGAGGGTTGGGGTTTCTGGACTTACACTCTTATTATAAAGCAGCCTTACTAGCCCAACTGTTATCATCAATGCACTTGAGAGATCCGCCACTATGGTTACTACTGGAGAATGCCATGATTTTCCCATATAAACTCCATGACTTGATGTGGCTTCCATTTTTGCCGAGGAACAGTACCACATGTCTGCTGCCCGCTTCAATGCTTTCTCTTATGTCTTGGCGCCAGTGGGGTCGCTCCTTGGTACGACCTTATGACCTACTATGTCTCGCTCCCCTAAGAGTATTGTGTCGTTCTATCCCTGATTTAAACTTGGACTCTTGGTTCTGGCGCGGTTTGACTCATGTATGGCAACTCTTTACGCCCAACTCCCTGAAATCCTTCCCCGATTTGGTAAAGGAATTTGCTATCTCACCGAGTGATTGCTTTACGTACCTTCGGGTGAAACATGCTTTGACCCAAAGGGGCCTAACCTCTTTTAATGAAGCAAATCTTTCGGCCTTTCATAAACTATGTATGGGAAGGAAATGTCAAATGAAACCGCTGTCTCTGTGTTATAATAGCCTCCTAACCCCAACCCCACCTAAGAAACTACCCTATATGATTAAATGGGAAAAAGATTTGGCTTTAACTATTTCCATAGAGGATTGGTCATACGCCATGGACACGATATTTAAATACTCTAGAAGCACCAACCTACGTGAGGCCCACATCAAATAGCTATGTAGATGGTATTTAACTCCTAACCGGTTGGCCCATATCTCAGGGAATTTGGGATTATGCTGGAGGTGTCTCACCGGTCCTGGCTCTCTATTACATACGTTTTGGTTATGTCCTATTCTGGGGGGATATTGGGAAAAGTTATGTAGATTGATTTCCCATTGTACTTTGCTTACGCTTCCAATATGCCCGAAAGTGTACCTCTTGCATCTTTTACCCGTTAACATCCAGACCCGTCATAGGAGGTTTATTTCCATGGTACTTGGGACGGCTAAAATAGTTATAGCAAGACATTGGCGTTCTTCCGTCTGCCCCTCTATGAGAGAGGTTATGGTTGCCCTCGAAAGTGTGTTTAAATATGAGGAAATGTTCCACACAGCGAATAATTCTATAAGCCAACTTGAGGAAACGTGGGAGGGATGGAGGGTGTTTGTCGATTCTGGACTTTTGATATAAGGTTCCTCGATATGTAAGGCTGTAGTGCTGCCATGTTGTATGTTTTATGTTTATTTTAGTTTAGGAATTTATGTTTTTATTGGAAAATGGAGTCTGCACAATCGACCCCTTTCTGGAGTTCAACAATAATCTCATTCGACTTGAATTGTTTATTACCAATGTTGCAAATCTATGTTTCTTCTTCTGATGCTTTCTTTATTTGCATGTTTGTAACATTCATGTGTGCACTCCAATAAAAATCTTTATATGGAAAAAAAAAATAATAATTGAAAAGGGAACAATAGTGCTCAATTAAAAAATTAAAGAAAAAAAATACATTTTTTTTTAACACGTAACCTGGTCATGTTTGTAATCATTGGAAAGGCCTTTCCATTAATCCCAAACTTGACCTTCTAGCTGCCACCGATTGGGAGATACGGGGTTCCAAATGACCCCCTATTTCTACCATAGTGATTTCCATAGGAAATCCATGGGCAGCTTGGAGTTAACTCGCTAACTGACATCATAACACCATGCACAATAACGTCAGTTGAGATAACATCTAAGGCTAGGGTCAGACTAACGCATTTTTATGTTGTCTGTGAAAAAGTGCGTTCGAACGAATGGACGCATTTTTTCACAGAATACGTGATAGTGGTCATACGATGCGCATTTTCGTCCGTGATTTTGTACGGATCATCAATAAAACTCTTTTTGTGTCTGGACGTTATGTTGGCCGGACATTAGCAGCGTCTGACGTCTCCTAATCACGCACACACGCCGCTAGCGGACGCAGCGCACTCTGTACGTCAGTACCTGCGGTTTCACGTTCTCGAAAAAATGCGTTCATTTTCCACTTGCGTTGCGCAGCCGGACTTTTGTGCGACCGTACTTCGTATATTGGCCGTCATTGCCCGGCATCTGCTGCTAGTGCGGCCGTGATTAAGTGCGGCTGCACGCGCGTTCGCACTGCCTCAGTCTGACCCTAGCCTTAGATTGCAGTCCCCACTGGAAATGGGTGCCAATAGGTGCCGGATCACACCTGGCACCTAAGGGGTTAAAGTGAGGCTTCAATGGAAAGGTCAGACTGTGACCTTTCCAGCAATGCCTCTCTTGACTTTGTACCCCTCGACGATGGGGAGATAGAGAGGTCCAAAGGAACCACTCTACCCTTCAAGCACTACTCCTGCTCTGGCTGGGGAGCTGTTACATCCTCAGCCCCTGCAGCACTGTCTGGGGGGTCTGGGCATGGTCCTGTGTCGCTGGCTGGCCAGTTGCCAGCACTCAATGATGGACGATCAGCATCTGAGGGGGCGGGACCTGGCGTGGTCACGAGGAGCCGCTGGGTTTAAAGCAGGGCGCGAGTAGTTGCTCGTCGCCCTGACGTGGTGTTTACTTCCCACATTGCCTGTTCTTCATTTACGCTTATTGATATTTCGATGCCAACCTGTTTCTGTCTGAGGACCTTGCTTTAATATTGACCGGGCTTTTCTACTTGATGATTCTTTGGTTTTCCCCCTTGGCGTTTGTCTGTGCAAATTCATGTTGCAACGCATGTGTGCGGTTTGGAGGCCTGCCCGTCTCCTTGGTCAACACATCTCACGCTCTTGGTCTCTGGTAGCTACCCAACCCAATCTAAGTCCTAATCGCAAGGCACCTGATTGTGGGTATATCTGCCAAGCCATGTTATCTGCTACTCGTGGAACTGGTCGGCTATCTGCACGGTTTTGTTCCAATACATATGCCAAGTTTATCCATGTTGTGACAGCCCTGCAACCTGCACAATTCATCTACCTCGACAAACCATTTCAGGAAAACAAATGTATGAACGTTCATGCTTATTTGATTATTAGTCCTGCTCATGTCTCCAAGATTTGTTTATCTGTGTACCAAATCTGTGTAGCTACACTAAGCAGTCTTTTGGTCTCGAAACCAATTGAGCTTAAGTACTACTCAGGATTATTTACTTGCTCCCTGGCTTGGGAGATCAAGTCCTTTCATACTGATTGTTTTGTAACCGTCTGTCAGAAAAATCTGTCCATAACGATCCCAACTTCGCTACTCCTGTGTGAGCGCTATAGCGCCCATTACAGGAGCTCCTGAAACTGTTGTCATCGCACCTAGGACCTTTTTCAATATTTACACACATTTTAATGCATTTTTATTTGTTTACACAACTCTTTGAAAAATAGCAAAGTTCAGAAGTTTTGGTGCTTTGTGAACAACCCCAAATATGAAATAATTCATTGCGCCATCACCTCCACATTTGGTTCCGGCGTGGGAAATGAGAAATTAGTTAGCGCAGTGGCACTGTTTACTTTTGCCTATATTATAAAGTTAGTGCTAACTTTACCAGAGCTGTTGTAAACTTACCAGAGCCAGCGCTGTGGAATATGCTGGCGCTTTATAAATAAATAATAATAATAATATAGCTTATGGAGCTGTTAAGTTAACAACAGCTCTGGTTAAGTTAGCACCAACTTTGTAATACTGCCCTTTATAAGTAAAAGCACATGCCACATCTTAGAACTGAGGAAAAAAGTACATATGGTATATCATCTATTTTTCTATGTTCACACATTATGTGGTCACGTTTGGTATTGATGGAAAGGCCAGACTCGGAACTTTCCAATGACACCTTACTTGACCCTGGGTGGTGTAAACATCAGAAGCAGGGTTCCAGAGGAACCACTGCACCCCTTGTAGCATTGTGGCGATTTAGGATTTCGATAAATCAATGTGTAATAACACATGGTATCAGCGTCGCCACTCTTGCCGGCATTATGAGAAGGTGACTTAGTGCAGCATCAATGTTCACTTTATAATATAAAAGTGAACAATAGTGATGCATTAGCAAAAAAAGAAAATATATTTTTTTATAATCTTTTAATATTTATCCAAGTAAAACCTAGACATGTTTGGCTTCTTCGGAAAGGCCATATTCTGGTCTTTCCATGATACCTAATATTATCATCTACAGTTTCCAGTTTCAGAGATAGAGGGTGCAAAATATCAAAATAGGGTGATAATTTCAAGAGGAAATTCCCTGCCCGGTCGGTGGAAGTAACATTTCTGGCATCTTTCATGCCCATGCGTGATAATGTCAGTGGGCAGAGGGTGGTCCTGGATAGGGATGAGCCGAACGCCCCCGTGTTCAGTTCGATTTCAAACTCGAACAATTTCAAAACTTCGAGTTCGAACTCGAGCACGATCCGAACTCAATGTAATCATTGGGACCTGAACGTTCAATTTTTAGAGTGCTCTCCAAGAGGGCAAATATGCTAGATATTTTCCATAAAAGGTGTATGGGTGTCCGAGTAGTGCCCTGGGGGACAGGAAACAAGGACATTTTTTTTTTTTTAAAATGTTTTTAAAGGAACAGTGAGCTTTCCATGAAATAAAGGTTAAGAATAAAAACGAAAAATTCCTTCAAATATTGTACCTAGGAGGTCCCCATAACCTGCCTGTGAAGTGGCGGATTTGTAGGATATAGAAACATTTAAAAACAAAAAAATGACATTTCAAATGACGGTAAATGGTTTTCCTTTAACCCTTTCGCTGCTGAGGCTTTTCCCGCCCCTATGCTGAGGTCATTTTTACCTGTTTTGCGCATCATGTTTAAACGTGTTTTGAAGGCTTATTTTAGTATATGACCCAGACATATTATATATCGTTCTTTCCGTCAGACTCTGTAGATTCATAATATGTCATTATTATATGTATACGTTATGTCATGTCTGTATATTATAACAAAAAATGCAATAAAATATGTATTTTCAATAATTTACAATGTGTAAAGTGGTTTTTTCCACATTTTAACATGCGAGCAATTGCGGTTATATTTTGTATGGGGTGCGCTTGTTAAAAAATTTAGAGATGGGGTCTCGTTACATTTTTTTTTGGGGAAAATGACACTATTTTTAACAAACGCACCGCATACAAAAATCGTTAGTGCAGCATCATTGTTCACATTATAATTGAAATAGGAACAATATTGCTGCATTAACAAACCCAAAAAAAAAAAAAAAAAGTGTTTAATTTTTTTTTAAAATTTTTTTTTTTAATTTTTTTTTATTTTTATTTTTCATTTTCTTTTTTTTTTTACAAAATTTTTCACTGTAGTGTTTGGTATCGTTGGAACGGCCATGCTCTGGCCGATCCAACCATACCAAAATTTAACCCCTAGCTGCCACGGATCGGGAGATAGGGAGTTCATTGGAACTCCCTATCTCCACAGTTGGTGGCAGTTAGGGGTTAACTCTAGGACTGGCGTCATCGTGCTACGCACGATGACGCCAGTCCTCTGGGGGAGTTCCCGGAGGCTTGGCCGACATCCAAGATGTCGGCCAGCTCCGGGAAAGGATCGCGAACCGGCGCTTTTCAGCGCCGATTCGCGATCCAGCTCCCCAGGGGTTAATGCCAGGCATCATTTGGAAGGGCAGGCTGTGCCCTTCCAAATAATGCCTGGGTTAACCCCCTGTGCGCCGCCGATCGGGAGGGAGAGAGGTCCGAAGGACCTCCCCCCTCCCTTTCAGGCGCCTCCTCCGCACATGCGGGGGGGCGCCTGAATTAGGTGTCATCGCGCCCCCGCGATGACACCTAATTCTGGCGGCTGCTGGTCCGGATGCCGGGCTGACATCCAGGATGTCAGCCCGCACCGGAGGGGCCAGCGATCGGCCGGAACCCGGCCAAACGCTGACCCCAATGTGAGGACGCGCTCAGCGCGTCCTCAGCACACCAGCGGGACTGCTGAGGACGCGCTGAGCGCATCCTCAGCAGCGAAGTGGTTAATCTATTCATAAACAACTGCTTGGGGCGGCAGCCTGTATGAAAAGAGAAGACGTTTTAGGACACGCAGAACACGTTTAGTGATTTTTTTGGCAAAATTATGGTGAAACTTATGCAGGCTTTGGATGAATGTAACAATAGGTGCTTTAAAATTGGGCCTTTAGTGTCAGCAACATTTCTGTCACACCGTAACCCCTCTGTGGTATTGTGGAAGAGTGCAGGGTTGGACCCTGCGGTCAAATATTAAAATGATATGAATCTGGTATAGGTGTCAGTGGCAGTGCACCCAAATATTTCACCTTTGGTAACAGCAAGTGCCTTCACACCGTAACCCCTCTTGGTATTGTGGAAGAGTGCAGGGTTGGACACTGCAGTCCAATATTAAAATGATATGAATCTGGTACAGGAATCAGTGGCAGTGCACCCAAATGTTTTACCTTTGGTGGCAGCAAGTGCCTTCACACCATAACCCCTCTGTGGTATTGTGGAAGAGTGCAGAGTTGGACACTGCAGTCCAATATTAAAATGATATGAATCTGGTACAGCCGTCAGTGGCAGTGCACCCAAATATTTTACCTTTGGTGGCAGCAAGTGCCTTCACACCGTAACCCCTCTGTGGTATTGTGTAAGAGTGCAGTGGTGGACCCTGCGGTTCAATATTAAAATGATATGAATCTGGTACAGGCGTCAGTGGCAGTGCACCCAAATATTTTACCTTTGGTGGCAGCAAGTGCCTTCACACCGTAAGTAACCCCTCTGTGGTATTGTGGAAGAGTGCAGTGGTGGACCCTGCGGTCCAATATTAAAATGATATGAATCTGGTATAGGTGTCAGTGGCATTGCACCCAAATAGTGTGCCTTTGGTGGCAGCAAGTGCCTTCACACCGTAAGTAACCCCTCGGGGGTATTGTGGAAGATTGCAGGGTTGAACCCTGTGGTCAAATATTAAAATGATATGAATCTGGTACAGGCGTCAGTGGCAGTGCACCCAAATATTTTACCTTTGGTGGCTGCAAGTGCCTTGACACCGTAACCCCTCGGTGGTATTACAGTGTGAAGACACTTGCTGCCACCAAAGGTAAAATATTTGGGTGCACTGCCACTGATGCCTGTACCAGATTCATATCATTTTAATATTGGACTGCAGTGTCCAAAATTTGCACAATAAGGACTCTGAGCCATGATTGGCATAGTCTTGCACCTGTCTTATACCTGACCTGTGGTCAGGTGCAAGGCTGTAGCCAATTACAAGCTTCAGGCCAGTGGAAAAGTGCATTGTGGTCCAATGTGGTGCATTGTGGGTGAACATGCGGCGAACACGCAGAAATGTTCGGAGTTCGATGAACGGGCGATGTTCGAATCGAACTCCGAACAGATCCGAACTGAACGCTCATCCTTAGTCCTGGAGGAAGGTCAGACATCCAAGAAGTAAGTTCCCTGTGGAAGAAGTCTGCGTTTGGCACCAGACTGCTGTCGTGCTGCAGGAGTTTAATGATGGCTAAGTGTGTCCTTGGCATTCAAGAGGGAAAGCGAAGGATGTGCACAGTCAAGCAATTAAAAGATTTCTTATCTACCCCCTGGCGCTGTCCTTTGCATACATCCCACACAATACAATGATGCGAGTTGGTTTCCAGGACTACAGACCTATTCACTCAATTCTATGCTCATTGTCACACAATGAGGAACAAGTAAAGGATAGATAACGTGGGAGGTAGTTTAGAACACAAAATATTACAAAAATGGATGCACCCAGTGACACATAGAGTAAAATATTTTCTTAACTAAACATACAAAAGGAAAACAAAGCACATGTAAGAGATCAGCAACATAAAATAAGCACAAGAACATTTCATTTTTTTGTGATAGAGTCCCTTTTATGTTTGGCAATTCAGTGATGACCTATCGATAGGATGCCATAGCTACACATGTGTACTGTTTTATTCCAAATGTGAGTTATCACCCCTATGAAATATTCTGTAAAACTACATTACAAACATACCATGTGCATCATAAACAATATCAGGGTTATTCAAAGAGAATCGAAAAGTCACCACATGTTTCAATTCGGTGCGATTCGGCGATCCCATTTCGGCGACCCTGTGGTGTATTTAGCAAGCACCACAGGGCCGTCGTAGTGCAGGGAAAAGTCGCCGCAAACCCGACGAACACTCACCGCAAAACTGGGTGAAGGCTCACCGAAACCCGCAAAAATATCTGGATTAACCCTGCCGAACACTCCGGAGAAACCCAAGCAGGAACCGATCACAGCGCAGAGCAGCCGCCAGAAAAACCCAACACCGCAGATGAATGGAGTGAAAAAAAACAAAACACTTGAATGTTTGAAAAGTGAAACGCTGTTTGCAAAGACACTACAGAACGAAAATGTTTGAAATTTACATATAAGATCCAATGAATGATAATAAAAAGGGCTGTTACAGGAAAAGAAAAGCTATTTTAAAAAAAAACAGATTTTTTTTGCAAAAAGACCCCAAAAAATGCTTAAAAGATCCTAAAAATAAAGAGACTTTTTACTGCAGAATAAAATAATAAACAGTTTATTAGACATTGTATTAAAACGGAATATTTTTAACATTGAAGCCTATAGGATTTTCCTGAATAAACCTGTCGAATGAAACAACTGAACAGCAAGGCATTTTGGCAACCTTTCTCAGCTGTTTTGTGTTCTCTGAATAGACAAAGCATTGCTTCTCTATGTGGATTTCACTGCCCTCGAACAGACACCGTATGTGCAGGAAATTCGCCGACATTTGGCGAACTGTCTGCTCTCTGGATAGCCGAATGGCCAGGAAAGGTAAGCGTATGCTGAATTTCAGCGTTTGGTTACCTTTCGACCCCAATTCGGATCTCTTTGAATAACCCTGTATAAATTATGGCATGTAAAACATTATCTACACGGTAAACACTGTAAACACGGTCAATAAAGCTAGTAGAGCTTAGTTAGTTGTACATTTATGATTAAATCATGATGCTCCTCACACATTCATAAGATCACTAACGGACATGCCAGCTTACCTTTTTGTACCACGGAAGAAAAGGCGTGTCAGCATATAATTCATCCATTCTAAGGGGAAAAAAGTAGATATTTTCAAAAGATGAGAGGACTGGAAATCTCTTTCGTGCCTGGGTCTGATAATCCCCTGATTCAATGCCAGGCAAACCTTTCATGAAAAAAACCACCGGTCTCTCAGGGTATACACGAGCAATTGATTCAATAGAACACAACACCAAGGGTGGTGGATTCATCCGGTCTGAGACCTCCAGTAATATAATGCCTTTTCCTCCTCCTAGGATATCATAAGGATATGTAATATTTCGGATTTCTGTCTTTGGTAATAGATGTGTTCTATGGATGTATTTTCTGTCTTTGTAGTTCAATCTGTAGAGGAATCCCAAGGCTATGCACAACACGAGAAAGGTCAAAGTTTGTAAATAAGATAACCCCCTCGCCATGTTGTAAATTAATCTGTAAAAGAAAATATAACAGAAAGAGAGAACAGTGATTCAAGATAGGTTAAGATAAAATTAGACATTTTGATTTGGATATTAACATTGAGCAGCCAATTTGTGATCTGTTAGAGCACATACTAAAACTACTATCCCTGCTGGGTATCCTGTTAATACTCCATGCCTCTGTATTTGCAAAGTGTTCTCCACATGTATTCAACATGTATAAAATGTATAGCCTCAACTACTGTTTTCTCACCTGTGCTTTCTCCCCATTATCTTCTGCCTCTTTAGGTCGGGGTCAGTTGAGCATATTTAAGAGCCAAAGGAACGTCCGTGAGAGCAGATCTTCCTTCCACTCTGATGCCTGTTTGACGCCTGTCTGGCCACCTCACTGAGTGCCCAGTGCTGCAAGGCTTGATCCTCCTATGGAGGATTGCATTTTTCAGTCCCGTTGAACGCGCATCATAGCGCTTTGACGGGGAGGCTTTCAGGACGTCCGCAGCACGCTCGGGTGGCGCACACTTCATGCGCGCGCTACAGTGTGCAGCTGGCCGCATTGAAGAAACACAACGCTGCGACAGACACCGGGAAGCATGTCCGTACTGGTGAACATAGTGGCCTCGTCTGACCCCAGCCTTAATGACTTACAAACATGGACTGTCTGTCCTAACCTCCTGTTCTAATTTGCTATATATGTTTTTACTTAATGGAGGTCCATTATCTCTCATGTAATTCCATTGCGGCATTTTTTTGACTTATTGATGTTCTAAATGAAAATGTCATTTTGCAAAAAAAGTTTCTCAAAATCAGGCTCCTCAAATTTTTTTAATGTAAACATTTTACCTTCTTAATGCTGTTAAACCAAAACTCAAATCAAAAATGCAGTAAATAGGCAGCAACAACATCACCAGTGCTCACAGTTCACAACAATAAAGCATTATCATATTAGTAGTGCACGTGCTAAAAAAATAACCATTTATAATATTTGAAAAATAATAGTGAAAATTTGTAGAATTTGGTGCAATTTGTTACTGTGAATATAATATTCCAGTGATAGACAAAGAAAGTAATTTTAGAGGTGCCGTGACGTTGGCGGGCGAGCTAGTCTTACAATGGCCATTGATAAGAAACCAAATCTCTAATTGTGTTTAGTTTCACACGGTATAATTGGAGTAAGCGCAGATGACATTTTTTTCTTTGTTATGTTCTACACATGTTGTTGGGCTGGATGCATTTGGTAGTTGCAGCCAACCCTTCGGGGAATAGGCGCGACCCCACCCCTCCTGCACAAAGAAAGTAATTCCACACTTCATTAAAAAAATAAGAATTTTTGCACAGTAGATTATGATTTTTGTTTGGCGCATGCAGCACTATCATTTCAACAAAAGATTAAAACTATTTACATAATATTAAGTACTTACTGTACATAATCTTAAATAAATAGTTGAATCATAATATAATTCCAGTGTATTCTGAACATGTTTACAAGTTAATCCATTGCCGCCACAGGACATGCTATGCCGTCCTGCAGCAAGTGGGCTTTAACGCTACGGCACAGCATAACACATCCCATGCATTTGATCCCCCCTCCCACAGATAATCCCCTCTCTCTCTCTAGGGTCTCACGCAGAATGACTTCCTTGAAGTCAGACCTGAGTGTTTATACCCCTCCCAGCACACTGACATCATAGCGACAGGTGCGATGAAGTCAGTTTCAGGCGCCCCCTGTAACAGCAGGGGGAGTGCCTGAAGGGGACAGGGGTCCTTTGGATCCCTCTATCTACTCATCGCCAGGGGTAGACAACCAAGACAGGCATCACTGGAAATGTCACAATCTGACCTTTCCAGTGATGCATTTCATTAACCCCACAGATTCCAAGCCAGTGCTGGATCGTGGCCTATTTCCGGTGGGGGCTGCCATCTTAGATGTCAGCCCCACCTCCGGGTCCACCCTCGTGAACTGACTTTATCGCGCATGGCACGATGACGTCAGTTAGCCGGATAACCCCTAGATGTCTAGGGTCATGTTTGGTATCATTGGAACGGCCAAAGCATAGTCTTTCCAATGAAACCTATTTATTCAAAAAAATACAATAATGAGTTTGCATTTCTATGTTTTCTTAAAAATTTAGCCCACAGAGGGCCCTATTACAATCTTCGCATTAAAACGCTTGCGCAACGCGTGAATTTGTGTGCCAAGCATTAAACGTTAACGTGCGTAAATCAACGCTGGAATTACAATCCTCGTGCATTTTTTCATCCGTCGAGCAATAACGCGCGGAAAACGGATGCGCACAAATGCTCGCACAGCAACGTTGCACGCAGAAATCAGCGTGTGGACTGTTTTTTTAATGCGATTCAGCCAATCAGAATTAAGAACCACAATTATCTCACGTTAAGTTTTTGCGCCTGCCAAAGTAAATCTGAGCATATATGCTGCAGCAATAATAAATGCACACACAACTTCTCCATTTTATTGGTTTGGTATGAGTAGAATGTGTAACTATACTTTGCTGTATTTTTTTTTGGGCTGGTGTATTTGGGTTCGAACAGGTCGTTCAGATTTGCCATTAACACCAGCTTTTAGGAGTTGCTAAAAATTATGCGTGCAAAGGTTGTGCGTTACAAATTGCGCATAGATTGTAATACCATCCGTGTACCAGCTTACATTTGCGCTCACAAAGTTAAGTATAGGACGTGCGCAGTACAGTGCGCTCGCAAAGGGTTCACGCAGGTTCACCCGCGTTAGACGAGTGCATGCGTTTGTTCCGCTGACTTTGTAATACTACGTTCTGTGCAACGGGTTTTACCCCTCGTGTTAATGCGTTATTTGTGCCAGAGCAGACATTTTCACGAAGATTGTTATAGGATATAACCGTATTATTATTATTATTCCTTATTTATAAAGCGCCAGCATATTCCGCAGCGCTGTACAATGAGCACAGTATAGACAGGGTTACAATACATTGAACAACATTTGACAAACAGTACAGGAGGAAATGAGGGCCCTATTCCCGTAGGAACTCACTATCTGGGAGGGTTGGGGTCGGAAACAGGAGGAGAGGACTGTAAGGTGAGAGTGATTGATGGTTGCGTCAGCGAGTTGGGTGGTAGGCTTCCCTAAATAGGAACGTGTTAAGGGAGCGTTTGAAGGAAGAGAAGTTAGGGGAAAGTCTGACGTACGAGGGAGAGCGTTCCAGAGAGTGGGGGCTGCGCGTGAGAAATCCTGCAGTCTATCATGGGAAGAGGTGATGCGGGGAGAAGCTAGGCGCAGGTCACTGTTTGACCTTAGGGAGTGGGCTGGGGTGTATTTGGTGATTAGTGAGGACAGGTAGTGGGAAGCTGAGTTAGTGAGGGTTTTGTAGGTAAGGATAAGGATTTTGAACTTAATTCTGCAGTGGATGGGGAGCCAGTGAAGGGACTCGCAGAGGGGAGCGGCAGAGACAGAGCGGCGGGTGAGGCGAATTAGCCTGGCGGAGGCGTTCAGGATGGATTGTAGGGGGGAGAGGCGGGACAGAGGGAGGCCAGATAAGAGATTATTGCAATAGTCGAGTCGGGAGATTACCAGGGCGTGTATGAGTTGTTTTGTGGTGACAGCGGTAAGAAATGGCCGAATTCTGGAAATATTACGCAGTTGGTATCGGCAGGAGGAGGAAAGAGACTTGATGTGGGGGATGAAGGAAAGAGCAGAGTCAAGTGTAACTCCAAGACAGCGAACTTGGTTTGATGGGGAGATGGTGATACCCTCCACCGTGATAGAGAAGTCAGGAGGTGGGGAGGCATTGGAGGGAGGAATAAGTAGGAGTTCAGTCTTTGACATGTTGATCTTTAGGTGGTGGGAGGCCATCCAGGAGGAGATGCCAGATAAGCAGTCACTGACTTTTGAAAGGACAGGGGGAGAGAGATCAGGGGTAGAGAGGTAGATCTAAGTGTCATCAGCGTAGAGGTGGTAATTAAAGCCAAAGCTGTTGATGATTTTGCCCAGGGAGGAGGTGTAGATGGAAAAGAGCAGAGGACCAAGGACAGAGCCTTGAGGTACACCAACAGATAGAGGCAATGAGGAGGAGGAGTTACCAGCAAAGGACACACAGAAGGACCTGTTGGATAAATAGGAGTCAACCCAAGAAAGTGCAGTGTCACCAAGACCCAGAAAGTTGAGGGTCTGTAGAAGGAGGGGGTGGTCAACAGTGTCAAAAGCAGCCGAGAGGTCAAGCAGGATGAGAATAGAATAGTGGCCGTGTTTTTTAGCAGTTAGGAGGTCGTTGGTGACTTTGGTGAGGGCAGTTTCAGTTGAGTGTAGGGGACGGAAGCCAGATTGCAGGGGGTCAAGTAGGGAATTGGACGACAGGAAGAGGGAGAGGCGGTTGAAGACTAGTTTTTCTAAGAGCTTTGATGTGAAGGGAAGCAGGGATACAGGGCGGTAGTTGGATGGAGAGTTGGGATCGAGGGATGGTTTCTTTAATAAAGGGGTAACTAGCGCGTGTTTGAAGGCGGATGGAAAGGAGCCAGTGGAGAGAGATAGGTTGAAGATGTGTGTGAGAGCAGGGGTGAGGGAGGAGGAGAGGGGAGGAATTAGATGTGAGGGAATGGGGTCGAGCGGGCACGTGGTGAGATGTGAGGAGGACAATAAGGAATTGACTTCCTCCTCAGTGGCTGGGAGGAAGTGGCAGAGGGTGGCAGAGGCGACCTGTAGGAGTGGAGGTGGCAGATAACTATCTTGTGTTGGGATGTTGCTTCTGATAGTTAGAGTTTTACTGAGGAAGTAGTCTGCCAGGTCTTGACCACTGAAGGCAGCTGTGGGGGGAGGTGCAGGTGGGTAGAGGAGGGTGTTGAAGGTGGACCAGAGCCGTTTAGGGGTGGAGGACAGCGAAGATATAAGAGATGAGAAGAAGGATTGTTTGGCCAAGTGGAGGGCAGAGGTGTATGACCGGAGAATAAACTTGAAGTGAACAAAATCAGCTTCAGAGCGGGATTTCCTCCAGGCACGCTCTGCAGTGCGGGAGCATCTTTGCAGGTAGCGAGTCTGGAGGGTGTGCCAGGGCTGAAGCTGGCAGCGTGGGGCCTTACAGAGTCGAAGAGTAGGGATGTGCACCGATTTTTTTTTCGATTCGATTCGATTTTTCGAATTTTTAAACTTTTCGATTCGGCTCGTTTCGACCACTTTCTGTTTCGATTCGGTTCGGTTTGATTCGTTTTTCGGGTACATTTATTTTTCGGAATATCGACCATTTTTCGTATTTTCGTGTCACTTTACTCGGTTTTTGTATCGACCTTTCGTGATTTCGGGAAATTTTCGTTTTTCGGAAATGTACATGGTTTTCGGCATATCGCCCATTTTTCGTATTTCGTGTCACATTGCTCGTATTTTTGTATCGACTTTTCGTGATTTCGATAATTTTCGTTTTTTCGGAACGTCTGTTCTCATTTCAAAGCTGTCTAACTCTATTCGTTTTGATGAAAACTACTATGGTTTACTTTTTTAATACTACTTTATATATTTTTTTATAATAAATTTTTGGTTTGTTTTTCGGATCCGATAATTCATTCTGTCGATACGATAATTCTGGCGATTCTATCGTGTTTTTTTAATTAACCCTTTCGCTGCTGAGGCATTTCACACCTCTGTGCTGAGCTCATTTTTACCGGTTTTGCTCATGTTTAAACGTGTTTTGAAGGCTTATTTTAGTATAATGACCCAGACATATTATATATCCTTCTTTCCGTCAGACACGGCAGATTCATAATATGTCATTAATATATATATACGTCATGACCTGTCTGTATATTATAACAAAAAATGCAATAAAATATGATTTTTCAATAATTTACAAAGTGTAAAGTGGTTTTTTTTCACATTTTAAAATGCGAGCAATTGCGGTTGTATTTTGTATGGGGTGCGCTTGTTAAAAAAATTAGAGATGGGGTCTCGTTACATTTTTTTTTGGGGAAAATTACAAAAATTTTAACAAACGCACCGCATACAAAAATCGTTAGTGCAGCATCATTGTTCACATTATAATTGAAATGGGAACAATATTGCTGCATTAACAAACCAAAAAAAAGAAAAAAAAATTGTTTATTTTTTTTTTTATAAATTTTTTTAAAATATTTTTTTATTTTTAATTTTTTTACAAACGTTTTTCACATTCGTGTTTGGTATCGTTGGAACGGCCATGCTCTGGCCGATCCAACAATACCAAACTTTAACCCCTAGCTGCCACGGATTGGGAGATAGGGGGTTCATTGGAACTCCCTATCTCCACCATTGGTGGCAGCTAGGGGTTAACTCCAGGACTGGCGTCATCGTGCTATGCACGATGACGCCAGTCCTCAGGGGGAGTTCCTGGAAGCTTGGCCGACAACCGACATCCTCATGGATATGCCCCAGCTCCTCATGGATATGCCCCAGCTCCTCGTGGACATGCCCCAGCTCCTCGTGGACATGCCCCAGCTCCTCGTGGATATGCCCCAGCTCCTCCTGGATATGCCCCAGCACATGGAATGCCCCAGCTCCACATGGATATGCCCCAGCTCCTCATGGATATGCCCCGGCTCCTCATGGATTTGCCCCAGCACATGGAATGCCCCAGCACCTCATGATAATGGCCCCAGCTCACCTCCGCCGCCTTTTTCGCTCCCTCAGAGCGTCCGGCGGTGCGCAGCTTGGGCGCTCGCCAGGGGGAGCCACGTGACCAGCCGCGATTGGCTCGTGATGTGTTTCCTCCAGGCGAGCGCCGAAGCTGCATGCTTCGGACGCTCGCAGGGAGCGAAAAACGCGGCGGAGGGTGAGACACCCACCCTTAGGGTGACGGTGTCACCCTAAAGGTGGGTGTCACCTGGTGCGGACCGCACCCTCCGCCCCCACGTAGCGACGCCACTGGTATATACATTTAACGGCCGCACGCCCACGGACTTTTTTAAAATTTTTAACATTGTCATGTTTGGTATTGTTGGAAAGGCCATGCTCTGGTCGATCCAAAGATACCAAACATTAACCAACCGATAGCTGCCGCGGATCGGGAGATAGGGGTTCCAATGAACCCCCTATCTCCACCATTGGTCACAGTTAGGGGTTAACTCCAGAACTGACGTCATTGTGACGAGGTCTTGGGACTGTCAGCAGCTGCTGTTCCCCCACGCTGTTGTCTTCCTGCAAAGACGTGACCATGTTGGCGGGCAGCGTCTTAGCGGGCAGCGGTGGGAGAGAGAGAGCTCATAGCTGGGAGGAGGTGTTGTGTGAAGCTGCAAACAGGGACAAATAAACTAGACCTGAGCCGCACTAAGGATCTTTGGGTTGTGTCGGAGAAGACTTCACGCAGTGCTGCCATCAATATTTTTTGATAAATTCTTGGTTATACAATGAATGTGACTGTGGACAAAAATCCGTGTTGTTGTGACATCGCCTAAGCTTAACAAAACCAGGCCACGTCGGTAATCAAATCTCAAGGCAGTACAACAAGGTTGTGTTAGTGTGTGACATTTTTTGGCCAGGCAGGAAGTGTAGAATGTGCAGTCACATTCATGGCCACAAATATGTTGACAAATTTATGACAAAGGGTCCATAGAAATGTCAATACATTTATGTACATATAATTTTAACAGTGTGGAAACCAAGCAATACATATTAACTTATTAAGTAAGGAAAAGCAATGCACACAAACAGGAAAATAGTGAAAAAATAGAAAATTTATTTACAACATATGAATATAGGGAAGGGAACATGCCAAGGATGGCAAACTGCCCAACAGTTACTGGCATTTGAGGAGATGTTGGAGCTGGTCCGCATCTTGGATTGCAAAGATTATGATTGCTGTAAGGGCCCTTACGGCAGGAAGAATAACACCCGCAAGGATCGTATCCTTGAAAAGCTATGCACCACCATCCTGGAGCTGTTCGGGAAGGACCGGACGAAGGACCATCTCCGAAAACGCTGGTCCGACCTCAAGGCACGCGAGCAGGAGCAGCTGAGGCACATTCTGGTGACATTCGGGAGGAGGCTGCCACTGGTCTCACTGCTGCTCCAGGAGGTCTGCGGCATTGTTTATGTGCTCCCGCAGTTCCTGGAGCAGTTCCTGTATGGCGTCGATGGAGGTAACTGCCAGGCGAAGCTCACCGATCGCCTCCCGTCAGCGTCTGGCTTCTCCTTCTATATATCCAATAAATGAAAGAAGGAAAATACAGTAAGTAAAGCAGGTTTCTATTTTTGACTGAAAGTCTTGAAAAAATATAACAGTAGTATATACCAGTGCTGGCGGCCTCCTGAGGCGCCGACTCCTCCGACTCCTCCTCCGACTCCTCCCCCACCACCACCGTCTGCATATCCAGTGCTATATCTAAGAAATTAAAGAAATAAAAAATACAGTAAACAACAAAACGGATTTATTTTTGAACAAAAGTCGATGCAAAATACGACAGTAAAAAAAAAAAAACCTGGACTGGCGGCCTCCTGCTGCTCCGGCTCCCTCTCTCCTTCGCCCTCCTCCTGGTCCTCCTCTTCCTCCTCCTGCTCCTCTTGTGCTATACATAAAAAAATTAAATTAAAATACAGTAAACAAAAAATGTTTCTGTTTTTGAACAAAAGTCGTTGCAAAATAAAACAGTATATACCAGCGCTGGTGGACGCCCGTGGCTCCTCCTCCTCCTCCACTGGGGCACTGGTCCCCGCCGGGGCAGATGCCGCCTTCTTCCTGTCTTCTGCCAAATCCAAAAAATAACACGTAAATAATGCAGACTGGAAAAAATGGTATATCTATACACTATATTGCCGAAAGTATTGCGACACCCCTCCACTACCCCACTACCAGCTTGACCCACCACTACTCCCATCTCATAGGTCTAAAGTCACAAAATATTTATTTATTTCCTCTGCACAGACATATATTACCGTTCAATTATATATTTTTTTCAGAAGTAAACATTACGTTTATTCAATAAAAACTATTATTTGTGTTGTGTGCATACAAAACACATTGTGCTGACTGCTTTTAGTTATTTTATAGAAAGCCTCAGCCTCAGTTTCACTTTCAGTTTCTGTGAATAAAACTGTGGATATTGCAGAAACAACAACAGAAATCCACCATTTTGTTTTGAAATTTGCATCTAAAGCATTCAATGACACTGCTGCAGCAAACTGAATTGCTGCGCTGCAACAATTCAGCAGCTGCTGAGGATGTATTGAACGCAGCTCTGTTTGGATGCACTTACAGAAGAACTACATGTCCCATCCTACCACTTTAGCAGAGATGCAGAGATTTTTATTGATGCGCAGGTGGGAACCAATATTGGGCAAGCTGCGGGTCATCTCGTATGCATCCCTCAATCACAACAACCTCCCCCCCCAGCACACTACAGTACACACAGTGCCAAAAGAAATCCAGCATTGTAACTTCATCTACATACATCAAATGTCACAATTTTCCCAAATACGTAAAATCACAAAAAAGAAGAGCTATGGCAAAAATGCATGTATGACGAGTTGTGAAAACGCAAAGCTATACACAATCACATTGCATGAAAAAAGGGACTAGATAAATCAACGTATTTCTGTGCACATTAGCACATGCAAGCACATTATTATTATTATTATACAGGATTTATATAGCACCAACAGTTTGTGCAGCGCTTTACAATATAACATGACACTTACGTTTCGCTATGACGCGACGGATGTGTCTCAGCTGCTCCTCCTCACGTACCTTCAGATCAGACCAGCGTTTCCGGAGCTGGTCCTTCGTCCTGTCCTTCCCGAACAACTCCAAAATGGTGGTGCGTAGCTTGTCAAGGATACGATCTTTTCTAGCGTTCTTCTTCCTGCCGTAAGGTCCTTTACAGCAATCATAATCCTTACAATCAAAGATCCGGACCAGCTTGAGCATCTCCTCAAATGCCATATTGCTGGCCCGCTTCTTTCTGGGTGGTGGTGGTTCATGGAGAGACGATGCGGAGGTGTCAGAATGGCACTCGTCGTCTCTTGCAGCCATGGTGAATAATAATAACAATATTTTGTCCAAAAAAAAAGTTGTCAAAAAACGGCTCAATAAAGTTACAACATCCGCGCGCGCGCGCATGCGCGACCCGCGGACGAATCAGATCCGATCCAATTATGAAAATTCTTATCGGATCATTGGAAACGAAAAAAAATTAATACGCATTTACAAATACAAAATTTACAGAATCAGCGATATAACCGATAATAGTATGTCCAGAATTACCGAAATGGAACCGAAATCCCGAATGGAACCAAAATCATGAATAGAGGGAACATAAATTTCGATTTGACACATTTCAAGTCCATTCGAAAATTCCGAAAAATTTTCGATTCGGCTCGGAAAACATTTCGGATTCGACTTTTTCGGATCTAAAAAATTTCGGAATTTCGGCCGCATCCGAAGACCCGAATCGGGAAATTTCGTGAAATTTCCGAAATTCCGAAACCCGAAATGCACATCCCTATCGAAGAGGAGCAAGAGTGTCTAGAGCAGAGATAAGCATAGTGTTGTAGTGATTAGTGGCAGCATCAGGGCAGGTGAAGGATGAGGTATGAGGGAGGTGGTGAAGTAGGTTGGAGAATTGATGGGGGTCCACAGCATGTAGATTTCTGCGAGTGTGTGTGAGGGTGGGGGAGCAGGGTGTTTAGGAAGTCCAGATAGGTTGAAAGAGAGAAGGTGGTGGTCAGAGATGGGGAAAGGGCGACAGTTGAACTCAGAAATGGAGCAGAGGTTGGAAAAGACAAAGTCAATAGCGTATAATATATGAATGATATGTAGCGCTCACTCCCGGAGGAGCCGCTGAAAATGAACCACGGGTCAGTCTCCCCGCACTAGGGAATAAATATACTCCAACACAGTTGTGAGTTTTTATCATTTAAATAGTTTACTAAAATCTTGAGCAGATGTTGAAACACGGTATTCACAAATATTATTACAATATTTTCGTATTACGGTAAAACGCGCAGCGGAAAAGAAACGAAACACGAGGCTTCGTATTTCGGAAAATAAAATATTCGCGACCGAACATAAAAAGAATGCAATTTCCCGATAGTTCAGAAAAAGGGACACGTAGCGAAACCCCAAACATACAATCCCTTCGTATTACGGCAAACGCGCAGCATAAAAAGAGAAAAATGTATTCGGAACGTATCTTTGTCTTTAACCCCCGTTCCGATTCATAAAAGGAAATGAGTCCTGTACAAGTTAAGTTCCAGAATGTGAGAAGCGTATCTGTGTGTGTGTGGTACCCGGGTACTGTTCAACTGGCCAGTGAATTTATTAAAGGAAGGTGTTCGACTAGTCAGTTGGGGCCCTGTAAACTTTAAAGAGAAAACAGCAGAGCGTCCTTTAATCATACAACAGCCTTGGAGGCCTCTCACCCATCCGATGACTGCTTTAGGCTCCGCTGACCCAGGACGTCTCTCCACCCGATTTTGACTGGGGATACTAGCGGCCCGATCCGTTGTCTGACTCCATACAGCTTATCCAGCTCACCGCCTGCTCTCCGTTCGATTTCCCCGGTCTGCAGCAATGCCTGGATTCCGGCGGGTCTTCTTCTCCTCAGCTGGGGTGATCCTCTCCGCAATAACAGGTCTCTCTTGGTCTCTGGCCTAGGCCCTCTCGTGATCTCCTACAATACGTCTCCTCTCTCTCCTTCCCTGGCGCGCTATGGAAACTTCTCCACGAGGCAGAGGATGTAAGTCTCCAGTCCCCACCCACTTCCTGTCTTCTTGCAAAGCATGCCGGGCATTGTAGTCCCAATGTCCAGTATCTCTGATCGCGATAGTCTCCATCTTGTGGCCAAAAATAGGTACTGCCACAGCAAGATTTTTAGCACAGCGCTACAGATATATTATGAATCTGCCAAGGATGCCAGAAAAAAGGATATATAGTTTGTCTGGTTCGTACACTAAAACGTGACTTTAAATTGCGGTTAAACATGATGTGCAGAAACAGTCAAAATGAGCTCAGCACACTTCTACTTTTAGAAGTGTTCCAAACTTGCAAAATTGCCCCTGTCCTTAAGGGGTTAAGATGTCTCAAAAAAAAAAGTAAAACATTTAAAAGGACCCCAGGGAACAATGTACACAAAAAAAAGCATTCCTAGGGCAATAATCCATAGTAGGTGCCAACTTAACCAGAACTGTTCTAAATTTAACAACTCAGGGCCATATTACAAACTTAATGCCGAAGATAAAACACGAATATGTAAACTAGATAAAGTGAGTTTAGCGCATTACCCCTGATTACCTTCCTAACGCTATACCTGTTTGTAGTCCGTTACCGCACCAGTGATTGGGCTAGCTTGCATGAGTTTATTGTACTTTGCACATCCTATGCTTACGATAGGAAACACAATCAGTAATTAGCATTAGGACTTTGAAATAACTAGGGATGCACCGATACCACATTTTTAAGACTGAGTACAAGTACCAATACTTTTCTTAAAGTACTCACCAATACCGAGTGCCGATATTTTTATTTACGGTCATGTGACGCTTTCCAATAAATAATTGAGGATTTTGCCGAAAGCCTGTCCAGTTTATATTTATATTGAAATGTATGGCCAGAAACCCCATTTACCCCTTGCACACACCTCCACTCAGATTCATGTACCCACTCAGATACAAGTATGTACATACATTACACAGACCTCAGACCAGACATACATATATATATACATACACACATATGTATATATATGTACAGTGGCAAGAAAAAGTATGTGAACCCTTTGGGATTACGTGGAGTTTTGCATGAATTGGTCATAAAATGTGCTCTGATCTTCATCTAAGTCACAACAATTTGAAAAACACAGTCTGCTTAAAATGATACAACACAAACATTATATGTTTTCATGTGTTTATTGAACATAACATGTAAACATTCACAGTGCAGGGTGGATAAAGTATGTGAACCCCTAGCCTAATGACTTCTCCAAGAGCTGATTGGAGCCAGGAGTGAGACAACCTTGAGTCCAATCAGTGTGATATTATTGGATGTGTTGCTGAAAGCTGTCCTGCCCTTTAAAAACACACACCAGTTTTGGGTTTACTGGTTGCAAGAAACACTGCCTGATGTGAACCATGCCTCGCAGAAAAGAGCTCTCAGAAGACCTACGATCAAGAATTGTTGACTTGCATGAAGCTGGAAAGGGTTACAAAAGTATCTCCAAAATCATTGATGTCCATTGTGTCCACGGTAAGACAGACTGTCTACAAATGGAGAAAGTTCAGCACTGTTGCTACTCTCCCTAGGCGTGGTCGTCCTGTAAAGATGACTGCAAGAGCACAGCGCAGAATGCTTAATGAGGTAAAGAAGAATCCTAGAGTGTCAGCTAAAGACTTACAGAAATCTCTGGCACATGCTAACATTTTTGTTGACACATCTACAATAAGGAAAATATTAAACAAGAATGGAGTACATGGGAGGACACCACGGAGGAAGCCATTGCTGTCCAAAAACAATATTGCAGCAGGTTTGAAGTTTGCAAAAGAGCACCTGGATGTTCCACAGCACTACTGGCAAAATATTCTGTGGACAGATGAAACCAAAATTGAGTTGCTTGGAAAAAACACACAACACTATGTGTGGAGAAAAAAGGCACAGCACACCAACATCGAAACCTCATCCCCACTGTAAAACATGGCGGAGGGAGCATCATGGTTTGGGGCTGCTTTGCTGCCTCAGGGCCTGGACGGATTGTTGTCATTGATGGAAAAATGAATTCCAGAATTTATCAAGACATTATGCAGGAAAACGTAAGACCATCTGTCCACCAACTGAAGCTCCGCAGAGGATGGGTGATGCAACAGGACAATGACCCAAAGCATACAAGTAATTCAACAAAAGAATGGCTTCAACAAAACAAAATACGCCTTCTGGAGTGGCCCAGTCAGAGTCCTGACCTCAACCCGATTGAAATGCTGTGGCATGACCTTAAGAGAGCGATTCACACCAGACATCCCAAGAATATTGCTACACTGAAACAGTTTTGTGAAGAGGAGTGGTCCAAAATTACTCCAGATCGTTGTGCAGGTCTGATCTGCAAATACAGGAAACGTTTGGTTGAGGTTATTGCTGCCAAAGGAGGGTCAACCAGTTATTAAGTCCAAAGGTTCACATACTTTTTCCACCCTGCACTGTGAATGTTTACATGTTCTGTTCAATAAACACATGAAAACATATGTTTGTGTTGTATTATTTTAAGCAGACTGTGTTTTTCAAATTGTTGTGACTTAGATGAAGATCAGAGCACATTTTATGACCAATTCATGCAAAACTCCACGTAATCCCAAAGGGTTCACATACTTTTTCTTGCCACTGTATGTATATATATATATTCATATATATATAAATATATGTGTGTATGTATATCTATATATATATATATAAACGCGAACGTCCTGACTGACTGATCAACACCCAGCTGAAACCGTTTAACCTAGGAACGTGAAATTTTGAAGGTGCACTCTTTTTATGATGTAGGCACCCACTAAGGAAGGATTTTTGAAAACTACGCCCCTAAGGGGGTGAAAAAGGGGGTTGAATATTTTAAACAGGATACCTATAGCTCAAAAACAGAAGCTGTTACAGATGTGAAAATCGGTGTTTAGATTCGTCTTGAAAAATAAAAAAAAACATGTAAAAGGGGTTGAATATATATTCTCTGCTCTGTCGAATTCAACATTTCTTCCGGAGGGATCAGCCAAATGGGGGGCGCATTTAGTTGAGATTGTCCACATGCCACCCCCTGTGCGTATGTGTATATATGGTCTGAGGTCTGTGGGTGGGTGTTTATATATATCTGCGTGTTGATATATATGTATATTTAGGTCTGCGTGTTGATATATACGTATATGTCTGTGTGTGGTATGATATCAATGCATCCCTACTCTATACACAGTGCTCCGTGTCCCTATAATATATATGATATGGGGTTACCTTTTTTATATATTTTTATACTATTCCTATTAAATTAACAGTAATTTTTGTATTTTATTCAGTAGAAACTTTTTTTTGCCTATATAACATGTGCTTTGTGAAAATAAAACGGTTTTGTGTGTACATTTTAATTTAGTTAGTGGATTCCTGTCCAGTGCGGTGAGAAGCAAACGTAATGCAGTGTAGACACGCTGCGAGGCGGAGCGGAGTGAAGTCAAGCTTGCAAAATGTTTGCTTCTCTTCGCTATGCTGTGCTTCGCTACACGCTCAGTGTGTCTCAGCCTTTATTCCCGCATCGCTAGTTTACCGAATCAGTTTGTATACTTGTTACTGACCCTGCTTGTTCTGAGGACCCGATCTGTTGCCTACTTTGCCTACCATTTGACTATTCTCTCTGTGTATTCCCTGTTGCTACTGGTGTGCGCCGATTCTCACCATATACAGTAGCGCAGTACAAGTGCATAAACATTGCTGACCCGGTTTTGTTATAGCTGCTGATGTAACTGAATAGATCGGGGTTCTCTTCTGCATTACCAAAACCTCCACCACTGCACTATTCCACAATTCCACAGACGGGTTACTTACGGTGTGAAGGCACTCTCTGCCACCAAAAGGCAACATATTTGGGTGCACTGATGCCTGTACCAGATTCATATCATTTTAATATTTGATCGCAGGGTCCAACCCTGCACTCTTCCACAATACCACAGAGGGGTTACGGTGTGACGGCACTGTTGCCGACACTAAAGGCCCAATTTTAAAGCACCTATTGTTACTTTCATCCAAAGCCTGCATAAATTTCACCATAATTTAGCCAAAACAAATCACTAAACTTGTTCTGTGTGTCCTAAAATGTCTCTTTCATACAGGCTGCCGCCCCAAGCAGTTGTTTATGAATAGATTAAAGGAAAACCATTTACCGTCATTTGAAACGTAATTTTTTTTGTTTTTACATGTTTCTATACATCCTACAAATCTGCCACTTCACGGGCAGGTTATGGGGACCTCCTAGGCATGATATTTGAAGGAATTTTTCATTTTTATTTTTAACCCTTATTTCATGGAAAACTCACTGTTCCTTTAAAAATGTTTTTTTTAAAACTGTTTGTCCTTGTTTCCTGTCCCCCAGGGCACTACCCTGAACCCCATACACCTTTTATGGCAACTATCTTGCATATATGCCGTCTTGGAGGGCACTCTAAAACTCGAACTTTCGAGTCCCTTTGACTTGCATTGAGTTTGGTTCGACTTGCATTTTGAAATTGTTCGAGTTTGAATGCGAACCGAACACGGGGGTGTTCGACTCATCCTTACTTGGCACCTGCCCACACTGCCAAAAGCACCAAAACCTGGTTCAATGACCGTGGGATTACTGTGCTTGATTGGCCAGCAAACTCGCCTGACCCGAACCCAAAGAGAATCTATGAGGCATTGCCAAGAGAAAGATGAGAGACATGAGTCCGAACAATGCAGAAGAGCTGAAAGCCACTATTGAAGCATCCTGGTCTTCCATAGCATCTCAGCAGTGCCACAGGCTGATAGCTTGCATGCCACGCCGCATTGAGGCAGTAATTGCAGCAAAAGGGGCCCAAACCAAGTACTGAGTACATATGCATGCTTATACTTTTAAGAGGTCATTATTGTTTAGGGATGTGCGTTTAGATTCGGCCCGATTCTTTTTTTCACAAATTGGGCTGATTCGGTGCCTCGGATTTGGCTGATTTTCCGAATCGGATACGAAATCGTCCGATACAAAATAATTTCCGATCCGAAACGAAATAATTTCGTTATTTCGTATGGACATGAAATTTGTAAAATCGCAAGTCATTTTCGTTCCATTCCTGATTTCGGTTCCATTTCAGTAATTTCGGACATCGTATTTTTCAGTTTCATTGCTGATTCCGTAATTTCGGATCGTTTCCAATGATCTGATATTTCTGTTGATACGGTAATTCTGTTGATACGGTAATTCTGCCAATTCTATCATTTTTCATTAAATAAAGATCCTTTTTTTCTTATAAATATGCATTGCACAACTTCATTAAGGCTGGGGTCAGACGAGCGTAGTGTTCACGTCCGTGATTGCGCCTAAAAGTACGTCCGTGATAGCATGAAAGAAAGTCCATTGGAGCCTGACACATGAAGTACGTCCGCACTGAACTGCGGACGCACCACGGCCGCGGCAAACGGACGCAAGGCAGGCAATAACGTACAACCCCTAGAACGGCCGCACAAAGTGCGCTGCGTCCGCAACGTCTGCATAGCTTTGTGTGTGAGTGATGGAACGTGGTCAGACGGAATGCATTTATACGTCCAGCATTTTTTTCACGGACAAAATGGTTTGCTTTTTAATTTATTTTCCCTCCTACATCTGTCAAAATATTTGTCAGTGAAAAAAACGGACTGTGTGGCCACTACTGCGTCTTCCGTACTGACGTACGTCCGTGTGCACGGACGTAGAGTCTGTAGAAATCACGCTCGTCTGACCCTAGCCTTAATCATATTAAAATGGTATGAAAGGGACAAAAATTAAAACAATTTAAAAAATGCAAAACTGACTCAAATGGTCTGACTTTAAAAATAAAAAAACAGAACAAAAGGTTTTAAAACGGATAAAAAGCTGAACAAAATTATCTGAAACTAAAAAAAAAAACAGAAAAAATAAAATGATTTAAAACTAAAATAAATAAATAATGCAGCATATGAATCCACACACTGCGGGGAAGCGCCTCTCTGCAGTATAATTAATGCAGCATATGAATCCACACACTGCTGGGAAGCGCCTCTCTGCAGTATAATTAATGCAGCATTTGAATCCACACACTGCTGGGAAGCACCTCTCTGCGGTATAATTAATGCAGCATATGAATCCACACACTGCTGGGAAGCACCTCTCTGCGGTATAATTAATGCAGCATATGAATCCGCACACTGCAGGGAAGCGCCTCTCTGCAGTATAATTAATGCAGCATACGAATCCGAACACTGCTGGGAAGTGCCTCTCTGCGGTATAATTAATTCAGCATATGAATCCGCACACTGCAGGGAAGCGCCTCTCTGCAGTATAATTAATGCAGCATTTGAATCCACACACTGCTGGGAAGCACCTCTCTGCGGTATAATTAATGCAGCATATGAATCCGCACACTGCAGGGAAGCGCCTCTCTGCAGTATAATTAATGCAGCATACGAATCCGAACACTGCTGGGAAGTGCCTCTCTGCGGTATAATTAATGCAGCTTATGAATCCTCACACTGCGGGGAAGCACCTCTCTGCGGTATAATTAATGCAGCATATGAATCCACACACTGCTGGGAAGTGCCTCTCTGCGGTATAATTAATGCTGCATATGAATCCACACACTGCTGGGAAGTGCCTCTCTGCGGTATAATTAATGCAGCATATGAATCCACACACTGCGGGGAAGCACCTCTCTGCGATATAATTAATATTGTTCCCATTTCAAATATAATGTGAACAATGATGCTGCACTAACGATTTTTGCATGGGGTGGATTTGTTAAAAATCGTGTAATTTTCCCCCAAAAAAATGTATGTAACAAGTCCTCCATTTCTAAATTTTTTATGAAGCGCAACTCATAGAAAATATAACTGTAAGGCTGGGGTCAGACGAGCGCAGTGTTAACGTCCGTGTTGCCGCACATAAGTACGTCCGTGATAGCATACAATTGTGTTAAATGGAGCCCCACACACGAAGTACGTCCGCACAGAAGTGCGGGGGCTGACGGACGCTGCAAACGGACGCAGGTTAGGCAAGAACGTAATACTGCTAGAACGGACGTGCGGAGTGCGCCACGTCCACAACGTCTGCATAGCTTTGTGTGTGAGTGATGGAGCATGGTCAGACGGACTGCATTTATACGTCCAGCATTTTTGACGGACAGAATGTTTTTTCATTGTAATTTATTTTTCCCTCCTACATCCGTCAAAAAATAACTTCAGTGAAAAAACGGACTGTGTGACCACTACTGCGTCATCCGTACTGCCGATGTCCGTACTGCACGGACGTACAGTCCGTAGAAATCACGCTCGTCTGACCCTAGCCTAAACGCTCGCATGTTAAAATGTGAAAAAAACCACTTTACACCTTGTAAATTATTGAAAATTAAAATTTAATTGCATTTTAAGTTATACTTTACAGACAGGATACATATACATATAACACAGACGTTTACATTAATTATACTGCAGAGAGGCGCTTCCCAGCAGTGTGTGGATTCATATGCTGCATTAATTATACCGCAGAGAGGCGCTTCCCAGCAGTGTGTGGATTCAAATGCTGCATTAATTATACTGCAGAGAGGCGCTTCCCAGCAGTGTGTGGATTCATATGCTGCATTAATTATACCGCAGAGAGGCGCTTCCCCGCAGTGTGTGGATTCATATGCTGCATTAATTATACCGCAGAGAGGCACTTCCCAGCAGTGTGCGGATTCATATGCTGCATTAATTATACCGCAGAGAGGCGCTTCCCAGCAGTGTGTGGATTCATATGCTGCATTAATTATACCGCAGAGAGGTGCTTCCCCGCAGTGTGCAGATTCATATGCTGCATTAATTATACTGCAGAGAGGCGCTTCCCCGCAGTGTGTGGATTCATATGCTGCATTAATTATACCGCAGAGAGGCACTTCCCAGCAGTGTGCGGATTCATATGCTGCATTAATTTTTTTGTTTGTTTGTTTTAAATCATTTTATTTGTTCTGGGTTTTTTTTTTCGTTTCAGATAATTTTGCTAAGCTTTTTCTCCGTTTTAAAACCTTTTTTCTGTTTTTTACGCGCTTCATATGCTGCATTAATTATACTGCAGAGAGGCGCTTCCCCGCAGTGTGCGGATTCATATGCTGCATTAATTATACTGCAGAGAGGCGCTTCCCCGCAGTGTGCGGATTCATATGCTGCATTAATTATACTGCAGAGAGGCGCTCCCCGCAGTGTGCGGATTCATATGCTGCATTAATTATACTGCAGAGAGGCGCTTCCCCGCAGTGTGTGGATTCATATGCTGCATTAATTATACTGCAGAGAGGCGCTTCCCCTCAGTGTGCGGATTCATATGCTGCATTATTTATTTATTTTAGTTTTAAGGCTAGGGTCAAACAAAAGCATTTTTACACACGAACGTAAAAAAGTGTGTCCGAACGAATTGACGTATTTTTTCACGGAGTGCGCGAAAACGGTCATACGATGCGCATTTTTCGTGCGTGAATTTTTCGGATCGTCAATAAAACTCTTTTTGCGTCTGGACGTTATGTAGGCTGGACATTAGCAGTGTCTGACATCTCCTAATCACGCAAACACGCCGCTATGCCGCAGCTGCGCACTCTGTACGTCCGTACTAGCGGTTTGGCTTTCTCGAAAAAATGCGTTCGTTTTCCACTTGCGTTGCGCGGCCGGACTTTCGTGCGACCGTACTTCGTATATTGGCCGTCATTGCCCGTCATTTGCTGCTAGTGCGGCCGTAATTATGTGCGCCAGAACGCACGTTAAAAGTGCGCTGGGCTGACCCCAGCCTAAATCATTTAATTTTTCTGTTTTTTTTTTTTCGTTTCAGATAATTTTGTTCAGCTTTTTTTCCGTTTTAAAACCTTTTGTTCTGTTTTTTTATTTTTAAAGTCAGACCATTTGGGTCAGTATTTTTGCATTTTTTAAATCGTTTTGTTCATTTTTGTTCCTTTCATACCATTTTAATATGATTAAATAAAACGGAAATCGTCCGAAACAATCCGAAACAAAAATTTTAAAGACCCGAATGAGCCGAACCGAAGCAAATCGAAAAAAAATCGCTGCACATCCCTAATATTGTTCTATGTACAATCCTTGTTTTATTGATTGCATGTTATATTCTAATTTTCTGAGATTGTGGATTTTGGGTTTTCATGAGCTGTAAGACATAATCATCACAATTATGAAAAATTACGGCTTAAACTATCTCATATATTAGAATATACGTATCTGGCAGCGCGATGATAATCGCTTCTCGGGATTCAGGTGTTTCTCATAATGTACATCATCCACATGGATATTATATAAAGGAAGCAAAATACATACAGTATAATAGTGCAGAGTGTACGAATAGAATAATGATGTTAAATAGTTCCACTCACAAATATAGAGCCCTATCACTGGCTCTGAGTGGTTGGATGCATCTGGGTCTATTTTCTTATTATTATTCTGAAGGTGACCCACACCTTATACAATTGGTAGCTCATCTTATTCGTCAGATATAGGAGAAAACATAGAGACAAAAGAAACTTTCTTGTGCAGATCTACCAATCAAATCATGAACTAATACAGTTGGAGTATCAACTCACACTTGGTGGAGCTTTAAGCCAAGCTCTAGGTGGTATAGCCTGTGGATTTGTTAAAGGATCAGATCCACGAAAACCCCAAAAGATTCCAGGACATAGGGACAAATAAGTAAAAAATTCTTTAATAAAACATAAAATAAAATAAAATATATACAATCTGGCATAGCCAGGACGCGTTTCGACAAGTTCTATGGCTTCCTCAGCTGGTTTACAGGTATTGTTAAACAGACCATATATACAGTTGTGTTCAAAATTATTCAACCCCCAATGCTGTAAAGGGTTTTAGGGAATTTAGTGTACATTTGTAATTGTATTCAGAATGAAATCCTACAAGGACTTTTTAAAGAACCATATGCAACTAAAATGACATCAATTGGTTTTGTAATACAGTAGTAAATGTTTCTTTTGTGAATTCTTCATTGACACAATTATTCAACCCCTTAAAGACTACCACTCTGAAGAACAGAGGTTCATTCAAGTGTTTTCAATCAGGTATTGAAAACACCTGTGGATGTCACGGAGCAGCAATAAAGCATAATAGGCACCAATTAGGCAGCTTTAAAATGACTGTGATACTCAGCTCCTTCTAGACATTTACTGGTGTGGTTACAAACATGGTGAAGTCAAGAGAATGGTCCAGGAAGACAAGAGAAGAGGTGATTACTCTTCACAGGAAGGGCAATGGCTATAAGAAGATTGCAAAGATGTTAAACATACCAAGAGAGACCATAGGAAGCATCATTCGCCAATTCAAGGCAAAGGGCACTGTTGAAACGCTACCTGGTCGTGGCAGAAAGTAGATGCTGACTTCAACTGCTGTGCGCTACCTGAAGCGTAGAGTGGAGAAAAGTAACCGTGTGACTGCTGAGGAACTGAGAAAAGATTTGTCAGATGTGGGTACTGAAGTTTCAGCTCAGACAATACGGCGCACACTGCGTAATAAAGGCCTCCATGCCAGAACTCCCACGCGCACCCCCTTGCTGTCTCCAAAGAATAAGAAGAGTCGACTGCAGTATGCCAAAAGTCATGTGGACAAACCACAGAAGTTTTGGGATAGTGTTCTGTGGACTCATGAAACAAAATTAGAACTGTTTGGGCCCATGGATCAACGCTATGTTTGGAGGAGGAAGAACAAGGCCTATGAAGAAAAGAACACCTAGCCTACTGTGAAGCATGGCGGGGGGTCAATCATGCTTTGGGGCTGTTTTGTTTCTGCAGGTACAGGGAAGCTTCAGCGTGTGCAAGGTACCATGAATTCTCTTCAGTACCAGGAGATATTGGATGGCAATGTGATGCAGTCCGTCACAAACCTGAGGCTTGGGAGACGTTGGACCTTTCAACAGGACAATGATCATACCTCCAAGTCCACTAGAGCATGGTTGCAGATTAAAGGCTGGAACATTTTGGAGTGGCCATCGCAGTCACCTGACTTAAATCCGATTGAGAACCTCTGGTGGGACTTAAATAAAGCAGTTGCAGTGCGCAAGCCTAAGAATGTGACTGAACTGGAGGCTTTGGCCCATGACGAATGTGCGAAGATACCCGTAGATCGCTGCAAGACACTTGTGTCAAGCTATGCTTCACGTTTAAAAGCTGTTATAAATGTAAAAGGATGTTGTACTAAGTACTAAGATTGAATGTCACTTGGGGTTGAATAAAACTGATAATGATGTGAGCACAGAAAAGTCGTTTGTGGTTATTTCATTATAAATGTTATGTTGGGGGCGTGGCCGGCTACCAATGGAGGCAGACGTGCTTGGACGGAGCTCCGTCTCTTCTGCTGCCATTAGGGACCTTCAGCTGACTGAAACCGAGGACTTTTTTGCTTTAAAGGTGCTGGGGTGACTGGCCACCGGAGTAGTGCTGTCCGGAGGCCGCTTGGACCCCCCTCCGGACCAGAGACAACCCGTTTTTGTGCCTCAGTGCCTGCGGAGCACGTTTGACCAGTGGCCATCTTGGGGCCTGGGCTTTGGTGCTACGCATCCAGGGCCTCCTTCTAGACCTCCAGGTTGCAGTGGGCCATGGGAATGGAGGGCCCCCGTCCCCTGGCTGCTGCTCTGGACTATGCAGCAGAGTTACTGGGGGTGGACGCAGAATGGCGGCGGCTGATCTGCCCACCCCCTACCAGAACTTTCGAGGTGGTGTTGGAGGACCTGGAGGCCTGCCTGGTGCTAATGTCTGGGGACGACGAGAGCCCAATTACGCGTGGCACGTGGCGTAGGCTCATGGAGGTACTGGGGACAGAACGGATGACAGAAGTTGAGGACGCGGCACTGTCGGTGGCTGAACCCTTGGTTGGCGCTGAGGTGGACGCCTCCGGGTCAGAGACTGTGTTTTCGGCACGAGGAGAGAATGAGAAGCCGATCAGAGATGAGGAGTTCAAGGGAGCAGTTGAGGATCCTGTGCGACTTGCTATCGCTTACCCTGGGCGGTCTGTGTTGGGACCGCAGCGGATCATCGGGAGGATGTATACCGGCCAGCTGCGCTTACCTGGGCCTTGTGTGGCTCTAGTTGAGGAGGGGTTGGCCCGGTGGCTGTCCTCCTACTGTGTTCCCCGTGAGCTTCCTCAGCGCGATGGAGCTGCGCGAGTGGCCCTCCCGCTGGACACAGGGATGGAGACTTCTTGTTGGGAGGCCAATGCCGGAGCTTCCTGGAGATCCGGAGACATGTCAGAGCTGTGGAAGGAGTATCGCGACGTCAGGTTGGCTGAAGCTGTGATACCTGCCGTGCGCGCTCCACATAGGCCTGGAGAAAATCCCTGCCACACGTTCTCGCTGGACACAGGCTGAGGGGGCTGCCCCGCCAATCTGTTGATCGCCGGCTGTTTTCTGACCCACTGAGATCCCTCTCCGGTTTACCTTCTGATGACTCTCTCCATTACTGATGAGACCACCCCCCGTGCGGGGCTGACCCTCCGTCCCCGTTGAGTGGACTATGATGGTCCCTAGCTGTCCCCCCTTCTATGACCCCATTTCACGCCCTTTTATCCCCCCTTTCCCATGTTTTTTTTTATTTTGATTCTTCACCATGCCACCTCGTGCTGCAGACCCTCTCCCCCCCCCTTTTTTTTTTCTTTTTTTTTGGCGTTGGGGCAACTTGGGGCATGCCACTGTGACGGCCACCATGGCTCTGTGTGCCGCATTTGGCCCTCACGTACCCCGGCCTTTGTGACCTGCACATGTCCATGGCCTCCTACGGTACCTCGGACCTTCGGGAGTGTGCCAGGACAGTCACACATTTGGCCTTTGCCACCTTTTCCACTCCTTCCCCCCCTTTTTTTTTTTGGGTCCTGGAGCACTTCTTGCAGTGACGTGCACTGAGGTCAGTGGCTGGTGAGGCACTGGCTAGTATCAGAGCCAGATATACACAGGGTTACGCAGTCACAATTTACGCATTTGATTATCGTTATATAGGAGAATAGAGTTTCACTATTTATAAAGTAAAGTTTGCATTTTTTCTTTTTTATAGTTCTAAGGCTAGGGTCAGACTAACGCATTTTTCGCGTTGTCCATGAAAAAGTGCGTTGAACGAATGGATGTATTTTTTCACGGAATACGCGATAGCGGTCATACGATGCTCATTTTCGTCCATGATTTTGTACGGATCATCAATAAAACCCTTTTTGCGTCTGGACGTGATGTTGGCTGGACATGAGCAACGTCTCCTAATCACGGACGCAGCGCACTCTGTACGTCAGTACTAGCGTTTTGACGTTCTCGAAAAAATGCGTTCGTTTGCCACCTGCGTTGCGCAGCAGGACTTTCGTGCGGCCGTTCTTCGTATGCTGCCCAGCATTGGATGTCATTTGCTGCTAGCACGGCCGTGATTTAGTGCGGATAAACGCACGTTAATACTGCGTTAGTCTGACCTTAGCCTTAGAGCATCCAACTTGGGGGGAATGTGCCAAAGTTAGGAATGAAATGTGTTAAGTGGGGCTTTGGCAATTAAACCCCAAATGATCCTGCTTGTTTGCTAGTTTTCCTGCCCTCGCTTTGCCAGTGGAGTAACTGGATACGGTTGTAAAAAGAATGTGGATGTTTTAAGATTTCAGCAACACTTCTCGCTCAAAAAAAAAAAAAAATCAACTGTAGACAGATTTCTGGCAGACAGATCCCTTCCCCCGCTTATTCAGCTATAAAACCCCAAACTGCCACCGCCATCTACTCCAGCAGGGATTACTGCCCTATGTGATACATCAACATGTTAAGCAAGGTAAAGGGAAGTCACCAATTCCAGCTGGAAGCTGCAGATCTGCTCACCCCTCACCCAGGTGCCATCCAAATTCACTACATCTGTTGGCACAGCAAGAGGGAGAGATTCAGGGGTTTGTTTACTAAACAGTAACTTGTGTTCACTCACTAATATATATGTAATGTTTAAAATCCACCAAGTCCATGTGATAACCTCTATTTATGATAAAGCTGAGAATTGTTATCGTAACTGGTTTAATTTTTTTTCACCCCCCCCCCCACAATTAATTATTTGTTCTTTTTTTGTGATGGATTGCAATTTTTTCCCAATAGGATCAACTGCAAACTTAAAAACCACTGTCTATCACTATGGGACCAGATGATACCAGGTTTGCAGAATATTGGATAAAATAAAAAAAGAAAACCTTTTTTTTGGGTTTTGCTGTGAAGGTGTGCGGACTCACAGATTTGCTGGCAGCATTGTAATAAATTATTTCAATCAACGCAGAAAAACTGACTCTTTGTGAAAGAGGAGATTTCTAGGATTTTATGTGTTCACTTGGGATCAGAACAGATTATTTTAATCACAAGCATGTGCTGCTATTTGCTTTTAGATGTGACTGATAGACACATGTGTGTAAAACCAACACAGCCATTGTAGGTTGATTAAGGCAATCCCTATAATAACATTTACTCACATTGTAGATGATGTTTTCAGTCAGTGTCACTTGTTAACCACAGGGCTTTGTTATTTTCTAAGGATGAAAAAAGCACTCATCCTATGGGCCACCATGGCAACGCCCCCATGACTGACCAGGACAGTCACATGACTGTCCTGCATCAATCAAACCATGAGGAGTTCTGCCTCCCATGGTGACGTTTTTTTAAAAAAAGGAAATGCTTGAGACCAATGGGAGCTTTCCCATTGGCTGAAGCTATCATGTGCTCTCCGTGCCTGGAGGCCCAGGAGAGAGTGCCTGCCACCAGCTTGGGCTTCACAATCAGCGTAGCGTAGAGCTGCGCAAATTGTGTAGCCTAGGCTGGCTCAGTGCTGCCCCTGCTGTCTGTGTAGTGAATCACACACACACACACAGCAGCTGGCAAACTGAAGTGAAAAAAAAGCGGAAGAGAGAGAGAGAAGAAGCCAGCACAGCGAGGGAGCATGGAGAGGTGAGTATGAGAACTTTTTTCAACATAATCATTTATTTACAGTATAAATACACACAAACACATCATTACAGCACATTGAACACATTAAGTTACTGGAAAGGCAGGGGAGGCTCCACCTCCCCTGCCACCCCTGACTGCACGTCCCTGACTTCTTGGTGTGCATGTCCACCTCCCCCCCTAACTTACTCTTCAGTGATGTTTACTGTTTGACCCTGCGTGAACATTTATTGTTTACTTATATGATTCACTGCTGACTCTCTTCAAAATTATACTGTTTTTCTTTATTTTCTTTATGCTGTGCTATTGCAGATGACCATGAGCGGCCCTGCGAGGCCCTCACTCTATGTTTATTTGTATGATGACATATTTCAAAATAAAAATGCTGAATACAAAAAATAAATAAAAATGTTATGTTATATTTGTCTGACCTACACGTGCCTCTTTGATTTAATTGTAAGCAAGATGACTGAATGATCAAAATCAATGTCAAACTGGCCAAAACACTCAATTTCAGTGGGGGTTGAATAATTTTGAACACAACTGTATAGTGTCCTCTTAATAATAAGATTGTCCCCACATGTCCCAATTTGCAATTGGCATGCGTTTCACGCCTCAAGTTATAGATTCCTTGTGTTGCGGTGGACGACGCCATCTTGCGCATGCGTTCCGGCGGTGGTTGCGCCTCACCCTGCGTTTCACGCTGTATGTCCGGTTTGTACATGCATTCCACCTATGCATCGCGCTGTGTACCAAATAAGGCAGTCCTCTGTTTCTTTCTCCACTTAACAGTGCTGACTTGCAACCAAAGTCCATAATATAAGGTTGTAGATAGAGCCCTATCTAGAAAAAAACAGATTAAATCCTTGCAATGCCAATAATCCACTTTATTAAGATCCTCCCCAACTCTGTAACATATGGGGAAGCGGAACAAATTAAAGTATAATTATAAATACACTCTATTGTCTTTAGCAGTGTATATAAACATTGGAGATAATATCAAGCAGATATATCTAATCTGCTGCATGGGTTATCAAATAGGCTACTATGAAAACATAGTAATTTAAGTGCAGAATGTGTTACTCAAAGGAATTATGGCTATTGTATTGATTGTATTTTCATATTAATGATTAAATACTGAGTCGTGGTGAAACTCAATTAAACTGTGGACCATTTATATGTGTGATATAGCCACATCGTACAATAAACATTTGCCCAGATGTCGAATCGGAGGGGATCCACTGCGGCAGACAGGAACCAAAACACAGAAAACGAACAACCCCAAAACAACCACCCAGACCACCCGGCGCCAGCGCACCACCACCAAAGATCAATAATCTCCGACAATGGCACACCAGCACCAAACGGCCCGAACGATGACCCCGAAGCCACCCATTCCCTGCAAATCAACTCCCGTTCACCACCACAGACCCTCCCAAAACCAAACATCCAAAATTTATCAATAGTCGCATGCCTAAACCACAGACTTTCTTCCAATGAATAAAATATGGGAAAACAATATGTGTGATTATATTAATCATAATTATAACAAAGAAATCTGATAATATATTGATGATGTGTTAATATATTCATATATAATCGTGATAAATATCGACCCCACCATAATATCGAACTACCAGACAAAGTATGGGGAGTTAATGAAAATTTATATGATAGTGCTTGTTAATTATAATATATAATGGAATAATATAGTGAAAAAAGTGAAAAAATTTAATAAAAAATTTGAAAAAATAAAATAAATAAAATAAAATGTATATATATATATTATATGTGTTTTCACTTAAGTGGACTATAATCCATATATTTGGTATGATAATAAATTATAAATTCGTGCAGTAACTTCTCCCATATAATCAGTAGGAAGAAAGTCTATATAGATGTTACAGAAAATGAATGACCTCAAAGTCATCATTAGGTGCTAAGGTTCCATTTTCAAAAATGAGTCTCATGTCCTCTTTCCCCAACTTATTCATTAGATCCTCTTCTACATCTCTTTTTTTAACCTGTTTGATGGCCCAAAATGTTATGCCTAAAGGTGAGCTATTATGTTTCCTTTTGAAATGAAATGAATGCTTTTCAAAGCCATTCCTCACATTTCTCGCATGCTCAGCGATCCTAACATTAAGAGCTCTTTTGGTACGGCCAAAATAGCGTAGACCGCATGCACATTCTAACATATAGATTATATTTTTCGAACAGCAATTTAGAACCCCACCTATTTTGACACTCTGATTGCATTTTTGATTAATATAAGAATTTATAAAATCTTTCTTGTTCCCAGTGGATCTGCAGGCTAGACACTGGCCACATTGGTAAAAACCTTCTTTTAAACCGAAAAAACCTCTAGTTGAGTCATTCTTTTAGATCTTACTATGAACTAACTTGGTTTTTAAACTCTTAGTCCCTCTAAATATTACCCTTGGTGTCTTTCCTACATACTGTATTCTTTTAACTTGCCATCATTCCTTAGAATGTGCCAATGTTTTTTTTAGGATTTTTTAAATTTATTTTGCTTTGTTATTATAATCACAGATAAAGAGGATTTCTTCTCCCCCTTTCACTGTTTTCGGTTTATACTTAAGTAATTCATTGCATTCTTCTTGTATTGATTTAGAAATGATTTGGTCTAGATCTGATTCTTTATATTTATTTATTTATTTATTTATAAAGGATTTTACCAGGAAGGATACATTGAGATTTCTCTCGTTTTCAAGTATATCCCTTTTCAACAAACTCCTTTTTCAAACAGGTTAAACAGGTTAAAAAAAGAGATGTGGAAGAGGATCTAATGAATAAGTTGGGGAAATAGGAGATGAGACTCATTTTTGAAAATGGAACCTTAGCACCTAAGGGTTTGAATGATGACTTTGAGGTCATTAATTTTCTGTAACATCTATATAGACTTTCTTCCTACTGATTATATGGGAGAAGTTACTGCACAAATTTATAATTTATTAGCATACCAAATATATGGATTATAGTCCACTTAAGTGAAAACACATATAATATATATATATTCATTTTATTTATTTATTTTATTTTTTCACATTTTTTATTAAATTTTTTCACTTTTTTCACTATATTATTCCATTATATATTATAATTAACAAGCACTATCATATAAATTTTCATTAACTCCCCATACTTTGTCTGGTAGTTCGACATTATGGTGGGGTCGATATTTATCACGATTATATATGAATATATTAACACATCATCAATATATTATCAGATTTCTTTGTTATAAGTATGATTAATATAATCACACATATTGTTTTCCCATATTTTATTCATTGGAAGAAAGTCTGTGGTTTAGGCATGCGACTATTGATAAATTTTGGATGTTTGGTTTTGGGAGGGTCTGTGGTGGTGAACAGGAGTTGATTTGCAGGGAATGGGTGGCTTCGGGGTCATCGTTCGGGCCGTTTGGTGCTGGTGTGCCATTGTCTGAGATTATTGATCTTTGGTGATGGTGCGCTGGCGCCGGGTTGTCTGGGTGGTTGTTTCGGGGTTGTTCGTTTTCTGTGTTTCGGTTCCTGTCTGCCACAGTTGATCCCCTCCGATTCGACATCTGGGCAAATGTTTATTGTACGATGTGGCTATATCACACATATAAATGGTCCACAGTTTAATTGAGTTTCACCACGACTCTGTATTTTCATATTAATGATTAAATACTATCAATACAATAGCCATAATTCCTTTGAGTAACACATTCTGCACTTAAGTTACTACGTTTTAATAGTAGCATATTTGATAACCCATGCAGCAGAATAGATATATCTGCTTGATATTATCTCCAATGTTTATATACACTGCTAAAGACATTAGAGTGTATTTATAAGTATACATTAATTTGTTCCGCTTCCCCATATGTTACAGAGTTGGGGAGGATCTTAATAAAGTGGATTATTGGCATTGCAAGGATTTAATCTGTTTTTTTCTAGATAGGGCTCTATCTACAACCTTATATTATGGACTTTTGTTGCAAGTCAGCACTGTTAAGTGGAGAAAGAAACAGAGGACTGCCTTATTTGGTACACAGCGCGATGCGTAGGTGGAACGCATGTACAAATCGGAAATACAGTGTGAAATGCAGGGTGAGGCGCAACCACCACCGGAATGCATGCGCAAGATGGCTTCGTCCACCGCAACACAAGGAATCTATAACTTGAGACGTGAAATGCACGCCAATTGCAAATTGGGACATGTGGGGACAATCTTATTATTAAGAGGACACTATATATATGGTCTGTTTAACAATACCTGTAAACCAGCTGAGGAAGCCATAGAACTTGGCGAAACGCGTCCTGGCTATCTGGCTGTGCCAGATTATATATATTTTATTTTATTTTATGTTTTATTAATTAAAGAATTTTTTACTTATTTGTCTCTACGTCCTGGAATCTTTTGGGGTTTTCGTGGATCTGACCCATTAACAAATCCACAGGCTATACCACCTAGAGCTTGGCTTAAAGCTCCACCAAATGTGAGTTGATACTCCATCTGTATTAGTTCATGATTTGATTGGTAGATCTGAACAAGAAAGTTTCTTTTGTCTCTATGTTTTCTCCTATATCTGACGAATAAAAGGAGCTACCGATTGTATAAGGTGTGGGTCACCTTCAGAATAATAATAAGAAAATAGACCCAGATGCATCCAACCACTCAGAGCCAGTGATAGGGCTCTATATTTGTGAGTGGAACTATTTAACATCATTATACCATTATTCTATTAGTACACTCTGCACTATTAAATGTATTTTGCTTCCTTTATATAATATCCATGTGGATGATGTACATTATGAGAAACACCTGAATCCTGAGAAGCGATAATCATTGCGCTACCAGATACGTATATTCTTGTTTATTGTCACATTGGTTTGTGGGAAACCTCTATATATCTGGTTTGGCATTGGGATACTGGTGTTGGTACACATTTGGGCGCTAACCATTTTTTCTGCATTTGTATCTCATATATTAGTTTCACCTTTTAAGTTGCATTACTGATATAAATGAACTTTTGCACAATATTATAATTTTTTTGAGTTTCACCTGTACATTTAAAAGATAAGCTTTGGAGAGGATTCATCTCTACTTCAGGTCTAGAGCTATACTGAGCAATATCATACAAGGTTATTCAAAGAGATCCGAATGGCTGCCGAAAGGTAACCGAACGCTGAAAATCAGCATTCAGTTACCTTTCTTGGCCATTCGGCTATCCAGAGAGCAGGCAGTTCGCCAAATGTTGGCGAATTGCCTGCACATAGGGTGCCTGTTCGAGGGCAGTGAAATCCCCATAGCTTCGTCTATTCAGAGAACAAAACCAAGCAGTGAAAAGTTGCCGAATTGCCCTGCCATTCGGTGGCTTCATGCGGCAGATTTCAGGCGAATCCCATAGCCTTCAATGCTACAAATATTCCCATTTTAATTCAATATCTAATAAACCACTGATTAGAATATTCTGCAGTAAAAAGTTTTTTTATTTATAGATGTTTTGAGATATTTTAAGCATTTTTCGGGTTTTTTTTGCCAACAAATGTTTGCCGATTTTTTTTTTTTAAAACGTTTGTTCTGTTTTCTGTAACAGCCCTTTTTATTATCATTCCTTGGACCTCATATGTAAATTTCAGACATTTTCGCTCAGTAGTTTCTTTGCAAACAGCGTTTCACTTTACAAACATTCAAGCAAATGTTTTTTGTTTTTTTTCACTCCATTCGTCTGCGGTGTCGGGTTTTTCTGGTGGCTGTGATCGGCTCCTGCTCGGGTTTCTCTGTCGTATTCGGCGGGGTTAATCCAGATGTTTTTGCGTGTTTCGGTGTGCATTCGCCTGGGTTTTGCGGTGAGTGTTCGGCAGGTTTTCGGCGGCTTTTCCCTGCACTACGACGGCCCTGTGGTGCTTGCTGAATACACCGCAGGGTCGCTGAAATGGGATCGGCGAATCGCACCGAATTGAAGAGAATGAGAAGTCACCGAACGTGCGGCGACTTTTCGATTCTCTTTGAATAATCCCGTTAGAATTGAGAATAAGACAATAAGGGGCATACGGGTAGGGGGTTAGATGTCGTAAATAGTGACTCAAATACCCAGGACATACTTGAAAACGAGAGAAATCTCAATGTATCCTTCCTGGTAAAATACTTTATAAATAAATGGTATGATCAAAAAAGGGAAATAAACAGGAGAGATCTTAGGTCCATAAAACATCGGAGATAAGATCATGACAATTTGAAAGCAAACACAAAACAGTGAAAGCAGAAAAAGACGAAAAAAACAAAAACAAAAACACCAGACAGATTTCTGAATGTTATGTGACATTATGATAATAGATTTATATATAGTTTAGATTTGATTGATAGATAGATCTATCTATTTTGCAGGCATTTATTATAGATGGTTATTAGATTCAAGCAGACTTTATATACATAGGCATTGTAATATATACATATATATATATACACATATACATACACAAGGAATATATACAGGCAGTAACAGGCATGAATATATACAGGTAAAAACAGAAATACATACAGGCAGGCATAGTAACAAGCAGATTTATACATTTTTACAGGCATATTAACAGACAGTACTGGGAATGCATATTAAAAGGCTGAGGAAGACATTTTATTTACTTTTTAAAATCTCTCACCCTTTCCCAGTGGACTTCTTGCAGCCAGGACACAGGAAAGCTCAGAGCAGCCTCCTGCTTCTCTCCAGGGATGTGATCTCTGATTACTGACCCGGAACTCACACAGGGCAGAGGCCCCTTGTATTAGACAGGCTGGAACCTCAGACAGCAGCACAGGGACATGAGCTATGGGACGGTGCACCTGTTTGAGAGGGGAAAAAAATTCTTCTGTGAGCTACAGAAGGGTTTCAAACTTGAAGCAGGCCACAAGTCACCTGCAGGAGGCAAGTGTGGCCTGAAATTGCACATTCCAGATAGCCGCACCCTATGGCAGTTGTCTGACTTGCCTTAGGATGCGCCTTAGGATGTGAGTGAATCTAGATGTGACCGCAGGTCCACATAGAGCTTGCGTACTTGGGCACAGGTCCAGTGGCGTGGTTGGGGACAGGTCGGGGGCGGTCACCCCAGGCGCAATTTTCTTAGGGTGGCGCAAAATTTTGAAAGCAATTGGAACCACTAATATTTTCCAGCAGGGATCAGCAAGGTGTCTGCTCACGGACACTGGTGTCTGTGAGAGGCCCTTGCATGGGCAGCTGCCAGTTTTAAGGCACCGGCGGTGACTTGGCACTCAGTGTCCAGAAGGGAGGACCAGGACAGAAAATTCTGGTCCTGTCCTGACTCCTTCTTAATGCTGACATGAGTCACGTGAAGCAGCGCAGCATTATTTGACGGAACACCCTGTACCACGCTTGTCAGCCCCCCTTGAAGCCCTGTGCCAGCCCCCCGCCACTGGAAGCCCTGCAGCCGCTGAACAGGAAGGAGGGAGGCGCCTGCCCTGCAGCACATTTAAAATCTGGTCTCCACTAAGCCCCCTGGATAGCTCCCCCCCCGGCTCAAGCAACTCCACGCAGGTATGCGACACTGTGTGACATCAGAGCAACGTAACCAACACACAGGGAAAGGTTACTGGGGGTACGGGGAGAGGGTGACAGGGGGTACTTGGATAGAGAGAGAGATTGAATGGGGGTATTGGGAGAAAGTGAGGGTACTTGGAGAGAAAAAAAGTGACTGGGGTACTGGAAGAGAGTGACTGGAGGTGCTTGGAGAGAGAGTGACTCGGGTTACTTTGAGAGAGTGAGTGACTGGGGGTACTTTGGGAGAGAGAGAGTGACTGGGGGTCCTAGGAGAAAGTGGGGGTAGTGAGAGAGAGAAGAGAGTGACTGGGGGTACTGGTAGAGAGTGACTGGGGGTACTTGTAGAGAGAGAGTGACTGGGGGTACTGGGAGAGAGTGATTGGGTATAGTGTTGAACTATACTAGGGTATACTGGGACAGGGTGACTGGTAGCAGTGGCGTAGCGGAGGTATGTGTGTTTCTTTTTTTATATCAGTATTTTCTTAATATACAATACATGTGCTTGTGGGGTAAGGGGGTCAATACTCTACTGGTAGAAGGGAATCAGGGTGTGTTACCGTGTGTACACAGGTTGGGGGGCGCACAATTCTTGCCTTGCCCCGGGCGCTGACAACCCACGCTACGTCGCTGCACAGGTCAGCCAGTATCACGGGAGACACTCAGCATCAGTGACATCCTGCAGCGTGAGTCCTTTGGACCCGAGGCAGCCGTGGGACCATTTGTGCCCACTCCAATTCCCGCGGGCGTCGCAAACAGGCCCCGCGTATATACCGCAAAATCATTATAAAGTCTACTGCAACAGCAGTGACATTCCTAACAAGATCCGTGACTGGATTAAACTGGCACTAAACCTAACACTAGCTCAGACGAGGTGATAGTGCCCCTAGAAAGGTTTTGGAGAGATTATTTAAAACTTTAAATATTGTGGGTTATCTGGCCAAGAACTTTTAACTCCAGTGTCACCATGTTCCACAAGGAAATACCACATCAAGCTCAATCCATTAACCCCTTTATGACAAAGGACATGCTATGCTGTCCTGCATCAAGCGTGCTTTAACGCCGCAGGATAGCATAGCCCGTCCCATGCGTCTGAAGCCCCCCCTCCCGCCGATACTCACTTCTCTCCTGGCCCCATGCAGATCTGACTTCTATTAAGTCAGATCAGCGTCTTTATAACCTCCCGGCGCACTGACGTCATTGCGACAGGCAATATCATAGAATTGATCATTAGGACATTAAGGGACATACGGGTGGGGGGTTAGATGTTGTAAATAGTGAGAGTCAAGTGGTATGGTCAAAAAAGGGAAAATAAACACGAGAGATCTTAGACACATAAAACAGTGATAAGATCATGACAACTTGAAAGAAAAAACACAAAACAAAAACACAAAACAGTGAAAGTAGAAAAAGACAAAAAATAAACAAGAAAAAAAACAAAACACCAGCCAGAATTCTGAATGTTATGTGACGTTATGATAATGTGTGTGTGTGTATATATATATAGGCACGAGATACCAGCACTTCAACTAAACGAAAAAAGGCTGCCTGGGTGCTGAAATCCAACCTGTATAATATAATATCAGTGAAAAACTGGATGCACTCCGGGTCTTCAATAAAACAAAAAAGTTTATTGTTAAATCATATTAAAAGACGACGTTTCGGCCCCACATCAGGCCTTCATCAAGGACAACAAATATACAAATTACGCACATATAAATCGTATAACACATAAACCACTAACCAATGCTTCTGTGACGGCGCCCTAGGAAACGCCCGCCATGATTAGATGATTGAAAACCACCTGGATAATGGATGGCTGTTTAGTCCAAACTTAATTGTATATACAAATCCAGCAAAGGTATCATGTGACCATGATATTGCCATGGCAACTAGATTACGTATGGTAATATTTACAACAAATTAAAAACAAGCAAAAAGGATAGACTTACTAAGAGCTAGAGACTACAATCAGAGCGACGCCTAGGGTTATGCTGTATGTATCAAAAAATGTGTAAAGTGTGGACAGGATATCCAATAAAAGAATATATAAAAAAATGACAATATTGTAAAAATGTATAAATGTATGTATATCACTGTGTCTATATAACAACGTGAGAAAGAGGGCAGTGGAATATATATCATAGGCGTGCGCAGCCTATTGTATTAGGGTTTGCACCCAAAAGTTCAAACACACACAAATATATATAAATATTGTATATATTTTCACGCACCCTTAGGCTGGGCGTCCACTGGAACCGTTTTCGTGCGATGGTGCTATCATCCGATATCGTCTGTCGTCGTACGTCTGATCCTGGAACATGAATGTGAATGGAACCATCGTCCATTGCAGCAGACGTCCGACTTCTGGCGACTGGTAAAAACCACAGCAGATGAGCGATCACACCTTGCAGGCTGGGAGTTCTGAACGATTTCTGGGCAAGATGGACGTTGACAAACTCATTAGGGGAGTTAAAAAAACGCATTTATATTAGTTTTGCTGTTTTTTGAACTCCCATTGAAAATAAATTATGCAGACATGATGCAAGTTTACCAAAACACCTTTTTGCATGGTGGGACTAGTTGTGTAACATAGGACTAGCGGTACTGCTGAGCAAAGGGGTTTATTCACTAAGCACTGACATGCCTTCCGAAGGGCACTGAATGTAGAATTTCCCCATACGGTGCACTTTTGTTGCTGTTTGTACTGTAAAAATGATGGTGAAATATGGTGCAGTTTGCTGCAGATCGCTGCACTTCGGCAATCTGCAGCGGCAGAGAGAACGAATATCAGAGCACAGTACAGCAATGAACTGTTGGCGTATTGCCCTGATTTAGGCTGGGGTCAGACTAATGCATTTTTTATGTGCGTTTAGGCGCACTTAATCACGGCCGCAGTAGCAGCAAATGTTGGGCAATGACGGCCAATATACGAAGTATGGCCGCACAAAAGTGTGGCCGCGCATTGCAAGTGACAAACGAACGCATTTTTTCGAGAACGCAAAACCGCTAGTACCGACGTACAGAGTGCGTTGCACCACATAGCGGCATGTGTACGTGATTAGGAGATGTCAGACGATGCTCATGTCTGGCCAACATAACGTCCAGACACCCAAAGTTTCCTGGTTTGGATCCGTAACAAATCACGCACAAAAATGTGCATCGTATGACTGTTTTCGCGCATTCCATGAAAAAATACGTCAAGGCGTTCGGACGCACATTTTGACGGTCGCTGCGAATAATACGTTCGTTTGACCCTAGCCTTAGGGGATAGTTTGACATTTTTACTATGCGCTTTGTCTGTAAACCTAATAGTAACAAAACAAGAAAAGGACTACACTGGTTCCAAAAGCAGAATGAATTTGTTTTTGTATGTAAAACCAGTTTATTCTGGTTTTGGTAGCCTCTGCACTCCACCTCTGATTTTGATTTGGGTCGTCTGTGGTCGCATGACAAATCGCACGCAGTGGACGACCCTAGTCTGACCTAGTCGGACGACAGACGTCGTCCATGGTCTGACGAAAAATCGGTCGTCCGACTACGGATCCAGTGGACGGCCAGCCTTATACAAACATACACAGACACACACTCACGCATTCAGCCAAAATATATCATTACTATAGGGGTCATTCACAGAGCGCCGAAATGTCGCCGACTGTTGTTCCCCGCACTTCGGGGAATCAAATTGCCCCACCTTGCGGTGAATTCACCATTCACCGCAAGGGCCCCCAAAGTGCTGGGAATCAGCCACTCGCAACAGGAACCAGGACACAGTGATTGGCCGGAGGTGACTGCGAGAGGATAGCGAGGGAACGCAGGGACAGGTATGTAACAGCCCAGGTACGGCTCGGGGTTACTGCTTTCAGCATTGAAATTTAACCCCGAGCCACACTCGGGAAAACCGCCAGGTGGCTGAATAAATGTACCGATTTTGACAAAAAATATGTCAAAATCGGACCGCCAGGGAGGTTAACCTCTTGCTGCCAAGCACCAATATTTAGTCTCCTACCTGTATCTCACAATGCTTTATTCACTATTCTTACTGGCTGAGACAAGGACACAGGTGCCGAATTTTACGCACAGCAGCCTGTTTAAAGACAAATACATGCATTTACACACACACAGCCATACAGTGCAGTCAACACAGAATCCACAGCAATAAAACTCCCAGCCACGTGCGGTGTGTATGAGCGTGTCACAGAATCCACGGCAATAAAACTCAAAGTAAGGTGCTGCGTATATGAGCATAACATCGATTCTGCAGCAATTTAACCCCCATAAAAGTGTGGTGTGTATGAGCTTATCACAGAATCCACAGCAATAAAACCCCCAGTAATGTGCAGTGTATATGAGCATATCACAAAGTCCACAGCAATAAAACCCCCAGTAAATTGCAGTGTTTATGAGCATATCACAAAGTCCACAGCAATAAAACCCCCAGTAAAGTGCGGTGTTTAATAGCATATCACAAAGTCCACAGCAATAAAACACCCAGTAATGTGCAGTGTGTATGAGCGTATCACAGAATCCACAGCAATAAAACCCCAAGCAAAGTGCGGTGTGTATGAGCTTCTTACAGAATCCACGGCAATAAAACCCCCAGTAAAGTGCGGTGTGTATGAGCTTATTACAGAATCCACAGCAATAAAACCCAGTAACGTGCGGTGTATATGAGCGTATCACAAAGTCCACAACAATAAAACCCCAGTAATGTGCAGTGTATGAGCATATCTAAGTCCAATGACTGAATGGTGAATTCACCGCAAGGTGGGGCAATTTGATTCCCCGAAGTGCGGGGAACAACAGTCGGCGACATTTCGGCACTCACAAAGTCCACAGCAATAAAACACCCAGTAATGTGCAGTGTGTTTGAGCATATCACAGAATCCACAGCAATAAAAACCTCAGTAATGTGCAGTGTGTTTGAGCACATCACAGAATCCACAGCAATAAAAACCCCAGTAATGTGCTGTGTGTATGAGCGTATCACAGAATCCACAGCAATAAGTCCCCCAGTAATAGGCTCATACACACTGCACTTTACTGGGGTTTTATTGTTGTGGATTCTGTGATACGCTCATACACACCGCACTTTGTTGGGGGTTTTATTGCTGTGGATTCTGTGATAAGCTCATACACACTGCACATCACAGAATCCACAGCAATAAAACCCCATTAGGGTGCAGTGTGTATGAGCGTATCACAGAATCCACAGCAATAAAACCCCAAGCAAAGTGCGGTGTGTATGAGCTTCTTACAGAATCCACGGCAATAAAACCCTCAGTAAAGTGCGGTGTGTATGAGCTTATTACAGAATCCACAGCAATAAAACCCCAGTAACGTGCGGTGTATATGAGCGTATCACAAAGTCCACAGCAATAAAACCCCCAGTAATGTGCAGTGTATGAGCATATCTAAGTCCACAGCAATAAAACCCCCAGTAAAGTGCGGTGTTTAATAGCATATCACAAAGTCCACAGCAATAAAACACCCAGTAATGTGCAGTGTGTATGAGCGTATCACAGAATCCACAGCAATAAAACCCCAAGCAAAGTGCGGTGTGTATGAGCTTCTTACAGAATCCACGGCAATAAAACCCCCAGTAAAGTGCGGTGTGTATGAGCTTATTACAGAATCCACAGCAATAAAACCCAGTAACGTGCGGTGTATATGAGCGTATCACAAAGTCCACAACAATAAAACCCCAGTAATGTGCAGTGTATGAGCATATCTAAGTCCAATGACTGAATGGTGAATTCACCGCAAGGTGGGGCAATTTGATTCCCCGAAGTGCGGGGAACAACAGTCGGCGACATTTCGGCACTCACAAAGTCCACAGCAATAAAACACCCAGTAATGTGCAGTGTGTTTGAGCATATCACAGAATCCACAGCAATAAAAACCTCAGTAATGTGCAGTGTGTTTGAGCATATCACAGAATCCACAGCAATAAAACCCCAGTAATGTGCTGTGTGTATGAGCGTATCACAGAATCCACAGCAATAAGTCCCCCAGTAATAGGCTCATACACACTGCACTTTACTGGGGTTTTATTGTTGTGGATTCTGTGATACGCTCATACACACCGCACTTTGTTGGGGGTTTTATTGCTGTGGATTCTGTGATAAGCTCATACACACTGCACATCACAGAATCCACAGCAATAAAACCCCATTAGGGTGCAGTGTGTATGAGCGTATCACAGAATCCACAGCAATAAAACCCCAAGCAAAGTGCGGTGTGTATGAGCTTCTTACAGAATCCACGGCAATAAAACCCTCAGTAAAGTGCGGTGTGTATGAGCTTATTACAGAATCCACAGCAATAAAACCCAGTAACGTGCGGTGTATATGAGCGTATCACAAAGTCCACAGCAATAAAACCCCAGTAATGTGCAGTGTATGAGCATATCTAAGTCCACAGCAATAAAACCCCCAGTAATGTGCAGTGTACGTATCACAAAGTACACAGCAATAAAACTCCAGTAATGTGCAGTGTATGAGCGTATCACAAAGTCCACAGCAATAAAACAGCCAGTTTAAATACAAAAGTTGCCCCCTCTCCTGCTTACCTTTCTTTTTGCAGGGAGGGGGTTAAATATTTTTGGACCAGAAGGGGGGGTCGAGGAGGGGTAACCCAGCTGGACGCATCCCATGGATAGCCGCCGGGACCCTTCACCCCCACAGGCCTGGCGGCAGCCTCTGCTTCCCTGGTGGTCCGGTGGCTGTGGGGGTGCTGAATTGTGATCTGTGCTTCGCGCACAGACCGCAAAGCACGTCCCACAGTGTGTGACTGGACACGAGCACCAGCGATCACAGGTGACCTGTCACCTGACCGCCGGCACTCTGACACAGTCAATGAGCGCCGGCGATCAGGTGACAGGTCATCAGCGATCGCCGGTGCTTGTGTCCAGTCACTCACTGTGAGGCGTGCTCTGAGGTCCGTGCGCGAAGCACAGATCACAATTTAGCACCCCACAGCCACCGGACCACCAGGGAAGCAAAGACTGCCGCCAGGCCTGCGGAAATTAAGGGTCCCAGTGGCTATCCATGGGATGCGGCCAGCCGGGACCCAGAGTGTTTTGCAGACCTGCGGGGTGTGACGTGAGCCTGGCGCATGCCTATGATAATATCCAAACACCTCTGGGTACTCCGCTTTTCTTGGGTTTTCAGCAGGTTACAGTTGACTGAATTTGGAGTATTACCCGGATAAAGCTGCAAACTGTTATCTGACTGATAACAAAAGAGTGTTTTTTTGTTATTTTTAATGAAATTGTATCCACACATAATAAAGATCATGTAACTATTTCAAACATATCCTGTTACTCTGTATATTCAAATCAAATCAAAATAAGCTTTATTGGCAGGACCAAATACATTTTAGCATTGCCAAAGCATATGGGTGGAGGGGGGGTAGTGGGACATATATGGGGGGGAATGGGCAAGCCCATGGACATTATCAGGGGTAAGGGATAATGTGAGGTCGGATGGGGGCAAGTCCGTGTTGGGGATTTATAAGTCTGGGATCTCTCATGAATCCTCTCAGTCTGTGACATTCTGTGATGTATTGGGCAGATATTTTCACCGCCGGCTCCTCTTCTCCCAGTATGATGTGGAGTTTCCTCGTCTCTTCTATAGAGGTGAAGTCCAGGATGAGAGCGGAGAGTCTCTGGAAGTGGTTTCCCTCACTGCTGAGTACTTGGGGCACTGTAGGAGGAAGTGGACCTCATCTTCCAGGGCCCCCTGGTCACAATGCTGGCACAGTCTATTCTCCCTGGGCTTGTAGGTCTGTCTATGCCACCCTGATTCGATTTCCAGGCTGTGGGCGCTCAGTCTGTACCGGCTCAGGATCTGTCTGTCCTTGGGGTCTTGTAGTACCTCCAGGTATGGGGCCAGTTTGTATTCCCTATGTAGGGATTGGTAAATGGTGAGTTTCTGAGAGTTTGCTATATCATGTCTCCATTCTCTGATATAGTTTTCCCTGGAATCGTTAATTAGGGCGTTTATTTGATATTTTGTCAGGCTGCATTCATGGGGGCTTTGGATGATCAGGGTGGATATGAGTTGTTGCAGCCCACATGGTTTGGGGTGGTCCTTGTTGGCTAGTAGGGCTTTATGGTGGTATGAGTTGATGCTGCTGATGTTTAGGTGGTCCCAGTATGATAGCGCCCTCTTCTGTACTGCAAGAAGTAAGGGGAGTCTGCCCAGCTCGGCCGGCAAGCATTGTTAGAGGTGTTCCGATGGACTTGGAGGAGGTGCTTGCAGAATTTCAGATGGAATATTTCTGTTGGGCTGGTGTCCCATTTGGGTTGGTCAGGGTAGGTGATGGGGCCCCAAACTTCACTGCCATAAAGGAGGATTGGAGCGATGATGCTATCAAAGATTTTAAGCCAGACTCTTATAGGCGGTTTTAGTTTGTAGAGGTTTCTCCTGATGGCATAGAAGGTTCTACACGCCTTGTCTCTTAGGGCCTCTATGGCTGGTTTGGAATTTCCTGATCGGTTTGTTTCTAGGTCGAGGTATGTGTAGCTGTTGGCTTCCTCAAGAGTGCAGTCATTAAGTGTGAAAGAGGAACTCTTGGCTTTTGCGTTCTTCCTTTGGAAAACCATGACCTTTGTTTTCTTTTGGTTGATGGGTAGTGCCCATGCCGCACTGTATTTTTCCAGCACTTCCAGGCTGTCTTGTAGACCTCTTTCTGTTGGTGACAGTAATAGGAGGTCATCTGCATACAACAGGAACTTCACCTCGGTGTCATGTAGAGTTAGTCCTGGTGCTGAGGAGGATTCTAGAGCTTCAGCCAGTCCATTGATGTAGATGTTAAAGAGGGTTGGACTTAAGCTGCAGCCTTGTCTGACTCCACGAGCCTGCCGGAAGTACTCTGTTCTCTTCCCATTCACCTTTATGCTGCAGAAGTTCTCATTATATGAGCTCTTGATGACGTCATATGTTTTCCCTCCTATTCCACTCTCCAGTAGTTTAAGGAACAGGCCTGGGTGCCACACTGAGTCAAAGGCCTTCTTAAAGTCCACAAAGCAGGCAAATATTTTCCCATGTTTTGTATTGTGGACATGGTCCTTGATAAGACTGTGCAGGGTGTAGATGTGATCTGTAGTGCGATGGTTTGGCATGAACCCTGCTTGGCTTCTGTTGAGGACGTTATGCTGTGTCAGGAAGCTGAGGATTCTTTTGTTCTGGATGCTATTGAACAGTTTTCCCAGTGTGCTGCTGACACATATCCCTCTGTAGTTGGCTGGATCATATTGGTCTCCACTCTTATGGATGGGTGTTATGAGGCCTTGGTTCCATACTTGAGGGTAGAATCCAACGCTCAGAACCAGGTTGAAAACTTTACATATTGCGGTGTGTACTTCTGGAGAGCCGTGTTTAATCATCTCTGGAAGAATTCCATCTATCCTGCTGGCTTTTTTACTTCGCAGATCTTGAATTTTTTTCTGCTACTTCTTGGGCTGTAATGGGTGTATCTAAAGGGTTTTGGAAATCCTTGATTTTTTTCCTCCAGTTCATGTAGTCTTCTGATGATGTGTTCCTTTTCCCCAGTTAGCTCCTCTTTGGGAATGTCATTGTACAGGCTCTTGAAGTAGTTGAGCCAGATGTTGCCATTTTGGATGTGGAGGTGTTTTGTCTTGGATCCTGAGCCGATTTGACTCCAGGTTCCCCAGAAAGAGTTTTCCTGAAGAGCCTCTTCCAGTTGTTGAAGGTTTTGGGAGATGAAGTTTTGTTTTTTCTTTTTGAGGATTTGTTTATAGTTTTTCTGCAGGACACCATGAGTGATCCTCAGGTCGATGTTGTCGGGTCTCTGTGTTTTTTATTTGAGACTGTTCGTAGGTTGTTTCTTAGTGTTCTGCATTCCTTGTCAAACCATTTATTGGGTTGTTTATTGGATGATTTCTTGAAGTTGATTTTTTTAATGTTGGAGGTCTCTGCGATGGTGTGTAGTATGCTGTGGAGGTCCTTTGCTGCTCGGTTCACCCCCTTGGGACTTAGTACATAGGTATGGTTTTGAAAGTCTGTTAGCTGATCTTTGATGTCGGGTCTGTTGATGACCTCTCTGTAGGCTATGGTAGAGTGTCTTGTCCATTTTAATGATGGTGGGAGGTTGTACAGTCCACTCTGATGGGGTTTTGAGGATGGTTTGTTTGAGGATTTAATATAAAGAAGTAGTCGGCTGTGGTCTGACAGGTGTGTTTGTGGGGTGACGGTGAAGGTGTTGATGTGAGTGGAGTTCATATCTGTGATTGCATAGTCGACCACACTGTTTCCTACATGGGAGCTTAATGTATACCTTCCCAGAGAGTCTCCCTTGGTGCGGCCATTAAGGAAGTAGAGCCCGAGACTCCGACACAAATTCAGCAATTTTCTTCCACTCTTGTTGGTTGTATTGTCATAGCTGTTTCTTTGCACCTGTATTGATTCCTGAGAGTAGTTTGCGGCTCCCAAAATGTATGTGTTCCCATCTGAGGTCACATAGTCCTTTTCTCTTCCTGTCCTGGCGTTGAGGTCTCCATAGAGAAGCACGTGTCCTAGGGATTGGAAGTGGGTGGCCTCACTCTGTACAACCTCATAGGTGTCTGTTTTGGAGTATGGAGACTCTGGTGGTGCAATGTAAGCTGCACATAGGAAGATATCTGACTGAGAGGTGAGGATGGAGCTACTTATTTTTATCCAGATGTGGCTCTCTCCTTTCTTGATTGCTTTGATGTTCTCGTGTAGCTCCTCCTTATACCAGATTAATATTCCTCCTGAATGGCGACCCTGTTTGATGCTTTTATCCTTCTGGGCGGGCACGGAAAATTCTCTGTAGCCAACAGGTGTTTATGGGTCATCCTGTGCCCGGCTCCATGTTTCCAGCAGGATTTGTATGTCCACGTTGTGGAGTCTATGTTTGAAGTCTGGATCGTTTACTTTGGATTCAAAGGCTGAAGCATTCAGACCCTGAATGTTCCAGCTACTGATTGTTAGTGATGTCATTTTATGTTGTTATACCTTGTAATGAGCAAAATTACATGGGACAACCAGGTTGTGGATGGTTGTCATTGTAGTTCATTATGAGATCAATTCACATTAATTTGTTGTATAGTGTGTCGAGAAGGGTCCGTATCTCCTCCAAGTCTCTGTTCTGTGGATGTCTTGATGTCCATCTTGGGGCGGGTGGTTTCTGCCATTCCTGCCATCTGTTTTGTCCTGTTCTTGGTTTAAATGTGGTGTTCTTCTCTTGGTTTATCGGTGCGGTTTGAGGTCGTCTTGTGGTGGTTGTTGTGTTAGTTTGGTTTGTGCCAGGTTCGGGGGTATGGGTTCTGTTCAGTACAATGTCTTTAAATTCTCTTGCCAGGTGACTCACCCCTTGTTTGTTGAGGTGTTTGTTATCGTAGAGGTGTTCAGGGGTTATGGAAGGGTGTTGGGCCAGATGAATGTTGGGCTTTGAGCTAGTTTTAGCCGCCAGTTCTGTGTTGATGTTCTGGATGATGTGATTCGATATGTCCTTCCTTGGAAGTAGGCAGGACAGGATTATTTTGGAGTGGGGGAACTTTTGCTGTGCAGTGTCTGTTAGTTGTGACAGTTTGTCTGCAATGCCTTTCTGTTGTGTCTGAATGTTGTTCGTACCTGTGTGTATGATGATTTGTTTGGGGTTCGTGAAGTATGGATTTGTGAGGACTTCCATTGTCTGTTCAATGGTAGCACAATGGATTTTGGTGACTTTCTTTCCTGGGAAGAGCCTTCTTGTGTTTAAGTACTTCCCATTTGAATCCATTATTATTACAGTTTCAGGAGTTTGTTGTCTGGGACTTGTTGGCCGGCTGGTTGTGGGTTCAGGATTTTGTGAGTGGATTTGGCTGTCACTGATCTCTGTGTTGTTGATGTATGGAGTTTTATTTGTCTCATGTTCGTTTTCAGGCACTTTGTCTATATTAATCATTGTTGATTCTCTCTCCTGGTTGATGGGCTGTGTTTGTGTTTTAAGTTTCCTCATCTCTTCTCTCAGCTGGATATTTTCCTCTTGAAGTTCTTGGATCTTCATTTGCATGTCCTGTATGGCAGACTTGTGTTCAGATTTCATGGTGTTAATTTCTTCTCTGAGTTGGTAATCTGCATTTCTGTCACCTGGTTCCCTTCGAAGCTGTTCCTTGAATTGAATGAAGTCTCTTTCTAATTGGGATATGCAGTCTCTGAGGATTTCGGGTGAGGGGAGATCTTGACTGGGGCATAATGCAGACATGACTCTGGGGGATTTCTTTGCTGTAATGTGTTCCTCACAGGTCTTACTAGCTGGGCGTTCAAGGTCCTTGAAGTCCTTGGCTTGTTCTTTAATTTGAGGGAAGAGTTGCTCAAATTCCTCTAAATGGGTCTCCGTGCCTTGTACCATGATGGTGCCATTGTGATAAATATTTACGGCGAGTACATTACACTCTTTATTTTCCTCATCCGTGACCTTGATCTGGCGGCCCCTGTAGATGCTACCTTTTGTAATATTATTGTAGTATTTGCAGAAAGCTCTATGCCAGGCCTCCGTGTTCTCCGTATGAAATAATACATTTGTTTTCATCCTACCCTAATCATTATTTGAGAAGTCAGCAAACAGAGTCTCTGGATTTTGTTCAATTTGTACTTTTTTATGGCTTTTCTTGCCCGGTTGCTCTTTACTGTCTTTGTGTAAACAAACTCCAAGGTGTCGGACCCCCTGCTGCCTGTGGCTTGTGTGCTGGAGGAGTCTTTGTTCTGTCTTTTTAAAGTGCAATTTTCCATGTTGAATGTATTTGTATGTTTCTAAAGTGATGTTTCTACATAAATTTGATAATCTTGTGGGTTTTAATTTTAATGTTTGTCTTCTGTCATTATCTTTGATAATATCCATAGATAATAGCAAAATTCACAGTTACCCAAGTGGGTTTGGATGCTCCGCAGATTACCCAGGTGAAGCTGTGGATAGTTCTCAGATTACCAGGGTGAAGCTTCAGACTTGCACATTATCTGGGTAAAGTGCAAATTTTTCAGCTCTTCCAGACCTTTACCCAAGGGCAGTTGGTTAGTCCTAAAATTACACGGGTAAAGTCCGAAATTTTCATTTTTTTGCAGCTTTACCCAGCGGTTTTGGGTAATGTCAGGATTACCTGGGTAATCCTAGGATTAATCGCACATTAACATATACACATACACACATATACACACACATACACCATATATTTTTAATCTTCAACAATACAAGAATAATTAATTATCTCAATAATTAATTATTATACTTCACAGATTGAGCTGTCTCCTTCATCCTTGTCACGCAATCAAGGGAAATGGGGGGCAATCGAAAACCTCTATCGGGACTGCTACATATGCGTCCATATACAGATGGATTCCCCAAAAAGAGGCTCGATCTTACCCTTTTCTACGTGGCCCATCCAGAGTAGGGATGAGCCGAACACCCCCGTGTTCGGTTCGCTTTCGAACTCGAACAGTTTTGAAAGTTCGAGTTCGAACTCGAACATGAACCAAACTCAATGCAAGTCAAGGGGACTCAAAAGTTCGGTTTTTAGAGTGCCCTCCTAGAGGGCAGATATGCAAGATATTTGCCATAAAAGGTGTATGGGGGTCCAGGTAGTGCCCTGTGGGGCAGGAAACAAGGACAAAAAGATTTTAAAAAAACGTTTTTAAAGGGACAGTGAGTTTTCCATGTAATAAGGGTTAAAAATAAAAATGAAAAATTACTTCAAATATCGTGCCTAGGAGGTCCCCATAACCTGCTCGTGAAGTGGTGGATTTGTAGGATGTATAGAAACATTTAAAAACAAAAAAATTACGTTTCAAATGATGGTAAACGGTTTTCCTTTAATCTATTCATAATCAACTGCTTGGGGCGGCAGTCTGTATTAAAATAGGAGACCTTTTAGGACACGCAGAACAAGTTAAGTGATTTTTTGGCTAAATTATGGTGAAACTTATGCAGGCTTTGGATGAAAGTAAAAATAGGTGCTATAAAATTGGGCCTTCAGTGTCGACAACAGTGCCGTCACACCGTAAACCCTCTGTGGTATTGTGGAAGAGTGCAGGGTTGGACACGGTGGTTCAAAAAATTAAAATGATATAAATCTGGTACAGGCATCAGTCCACCCAAATAATGTGCCTTTCATGGCAGCAAGTGCCTTCACACCGTAACCCTTTTGTGGAATTGTGGAAGAGTGCAGTGGTGGAGGTTTTGTGCATGCAGAAGAGATCCCCGATCTATTCTGTTACGTCAGTCAGGGGATTGATAGCTGCTGATCCAGGACTGATTCATTTTTATAAATGTCAGCCGATCTACAGAGTCGGTGGACAGACACACTCTTTTGTCTGTGACAAAACCTCCAGCGGCACTGAACGTCCTTTCAGAAAGCACGCTGGATGAAGGGCAACCTAGTAGCTGCATAGCATATTGGCTAAATTCTGGCCAGTGATCCAATCTCAACACCCAGTAAGCCAGTGGATCATCTGCTGTAAAGGTATCCAGGTCTGCCCTTACCCCTAGGAAGTCCTGCACCATACGCTGAAGATGCTGGCAACATGTGCCTACATTTGACGTCCCTGGGCGTCGTGGACTAAAAAAATTTAAAAAGGCATCAGTCAAGCGGCCCCGGCCTTCACCTCTATTCCTCTGATCATCCGCAGCCTCAGAAGACCCTGTGTCATCACTTGGTAACCTACCAGTGCCTGGAAAGGTGTTACACAAGTGTCGCATTAGAGCTTCCTCAAGTTTTTTCATCCTGTCCTCCCTCTGTGCGGGCAGGATGAGCTCTGCAACTTTACCCTTGTATCGTGGATCAAGAAAGCTTACCAACCAGTAATGATCCCTCTCCTTGATAGCATGAATCCTGGGGTCCTTTACCAGGCTTTGCAGGATAAGGGAGCCCATGTAGCGTAGGTTGGAGGTGGCATTAGCTTCCGAGTCTTCCAGGTCAATGAGGAGGATGACCCCATCGTGCACTTCCTCCTCACAGCCACATACTAGTCCTTGTGTTTCTGGGCACACAAAACCCTCCCTTGAGGAATCCCCACCTTCAATGCCTCCACTACTTAAATATTCCTCCTCCTCCTGTCTGATCTGAGGAGGACCCACTGGAATGCTGTCTGCGTAAAGACTGGGGCCTTCAGGGGGTCTCACTGATTTATAGGAGGTTTCTGAGACTTGTAATCTGTGTCTTCTCACTGTCAGATATCAGTGGGTCCCACATACTTCTAGCAGATTTCTGCGAATTGTAATCTGTGTCTTGTCACTGTTGCCAGCTATCATGGGGTCCTATCAGGGGGTCTCACTGACTTGTAGCAGATTTCTGCGAAAAGTAATTTGTGTCTTGTAAATTGGCACCCATCAGGGGGTCTCACTGATTTATAGGAGGTTTCTGGGAATTGTAATCTGTGTCTTGTCACTGGCTGCCAGCTATCAGGGTGTCTCACTGAGTTTTACCAGAGTTCTAGAAATCTTTAATCTTTATACCAGAGTTGAATCAGAGTTCTGTATATATTTAATCTATATATCACTTTACAGTCCACCTCAGCTGCCAAAGCATCTAATGCAGCCTACATGTCCACAGCTACTCCTACCGTAGCCTCCCTATCACACACGGAGGAGTCAGCTGAATTGTTTGACTACAATGACAGTGACCTGCTGCTTGAGGATACACAGCAAGTACAGTGCTCTGATTCAATCTCTGAGGTTGAGGAAGGGAGTATAATCAACCTAGAGGAAGGGGGTGCCAGTGATGACACACAAATAACTGGCACTCATGTTGCCCCAGCAGCTGCAGCACACTGCCAAGTTGGCTCCAGTGATGAGGAGATGGGTGATGATGACAATGATGATGAGGTCACTGACTCCACCTGGGTGCCTGATCGAACAGAGGAGTCAAGTGAGGAGGAGGCACAAGAAACATGAGGCACAACATCCTCTATGACCAACCGTAGCACTAGCCAGTCCAAGGCATCAGATGTCAGAGCTGCTCAGGTGCAGAGCGCTGTTGTCTCAAAGCACACATCCAGGAACTCTGCTGTCTGGGAGTTCTTTAAGATATGTGCAGCAGACCTCACCGTTGCTATTTTTAATCTATGTCCGATGAGGCTCAGGCGTGGGAAAGACACCGGACGCTTGGGTACCACGTGCTTGAGGCGACATGTGACCACCTGCCACACATCCCGTTGGCGCAAAACTTTGCGTAGGTCCTCCTCCTCCTCATCTGTCTCTACCCCCACTGTATGTCCTGCCATGTCATTGCCTACAACCTCCACTGACAGGGATGATGCTACAGTAATGGATGTACCAGCTCTTTCCTCACAATGTGACAGCATCCCATCAGCTGAAGATTTACGCAGTCAGATTACGTTGCCCCAGCTGCTGCAGCATAAGAAAAAATATAGTCCCAACCATCCCCAAGCACAGCATCTAAATGCCAGCTTAGCAAAATTACTCGCATTGCAGCTGCTGCCTTTCCAGCTGGTGGACTCTGCTCCCTTCCGTGAATTTGCTGAATGAGCTGAACCACAGTGGCATGTTCCAAAATGCCATTACTTTTCACGGAAGGCCATTCCAGCACTATACCAGCACGTGGAAGACAATGTTATCCAGTCATTGGGAAAGGCAGTCAGCAGCAAGGTGCATGTGACTTTAGACACGTGGTCCAGCAAGCATGGACAGGGCCGTTACATTTCTTTCACGGCACACTGGGTAACTCTGATTGCAGCTGGGAGGGATCCAAGACGAGGCTCTGTGCTGGAGCTTGTTCATCCACCACGCCTCCAGAAAGCTGCTTGTATGAGGTCTGTCTGCTCCACCACCTCTTCCTCCTCCTCCTCTGTCTCTGGCGAAGTGGCAGTTAAACTGATGCGTGGCAGGGGCTACGCAATGGCTCAAGCAAAAAGATGCCATACTGTGCTTGAGCTGGTTTGTTTATGGGACAGGAGCCACACCGGGCCAGAAATTCTGTCAGCTCTGCAGGGGCCGGTACAGAGATGGTTAACACCACGCCAGCTTCAGCTGGGAATGATCGTCTGCGATAATGGCAGCAACCTTCTCTCCGCCCTACGCAAGGGTAAATTGACGCATGTACCATGCCTAGCACACGTCCTAAATCTAGTGGTACAGCATTTCCTAACCAAGTACCCAGGGCTGCCAGAGTTTCTCAGCCAGGCCAGAAAAGTCTGCAGCCACTTCAGACGGTCATTCCAAGCAAGCGTTCGCCTGGCAGAAATTCAAAGAGAATTCCACCTTCCCACAAACTGTCTGATCTGTGACATGCCCACCAGGTGGAACTCAACATTAGCAATGCTGCAGCGTCTGCACAAGCAGCAGAGGGCCATCAACGAGTACCTGTGTGAGTATGGAACAAGGACAGGTTCAGGTCAACTTGGTCCCCCCCCCGCAGTGGCTGATGATCAAGGATGCATGCACTGTACTGTCAACATTTGAGGAGGCAACGAGGATGGTGAGCAGGGACAGTGCATGCACCAGTGACACAATTCCTTTAGTGTTTCTGCTGGAGCACACTCTGTGGGGAATTTGAGATGTGGCTCTAGAGGCAGAGCAGCGGGAGGAAGAGGAGGCCTTCCCTAGCTCTGAAGGCCCCAGTCTTTCCGCAGACAGCATTCCAGCAGGTCCTCCTCACATCAGATAGGAGGAGGAGGAATATTTAAGTAGTGGGGGCATTGAAGGTGGGGATTCCTCAAGGGATGGTTTCGTGTGCCAGAAACACAAGGGCTAGTACGTGGCTGGGAGGAGGAAGTGCACGATACGGCCATCCTCATTGACCAGGAAGACTCGGAAGCTAATGCCACCTCCAACCTAAGCTGCATGGGCTCCCTTATAATGCAAAGCCTGCTAAAGGACCCCAGGATTCGTGCTATCAAGGAGAGGGATCATTACTGATTGGCAACCCTTCTTGATCCACAATACAAGGGTAAAGTTGCAGAGCTCATCCTGCTCGCACAGAGGGAGCACAGGATGAAAAAACTTGAGGACGCTCTAAAGCGACACTTGTGTAACACCTTTCCAGGCACTGGTAGGTTACCAAGTGATGACACACGTGCTTCTGAGGCTGCAGATGATCAGAGGAATAGTGGTGAAGGTCAGGGCCGCTTGACTGATGCATTTTTACATTTTTTTAGTCCACGACGCCCAGGGACGTCAAATGTAGGTACCCAATGCCAGCGTCTTCACCATATGGTGCAGGACTACCTAGAGGCAAGGGCAGACCTGGATACCTTTACAGCAGATGATCCACTGGCTTACTGGGTGTTGAGATTGGATCACTGGCCAGAACTTAGCCAATATGCTATGCAGCTAGTAGGTTGCCCTTCATCCAGCGTGCTTTCTGAAAGGACGTTCATTGCCGCTGGAGGTTTTGTCACAGACAAAAGAGTGCGTCTGTCCACCGACTCTGAATCAGTCCTGGATCAGCAGTTAACAATCCTCTGATGCTGACGTAACGGAATAGATCGGGGATGTCTTCTGCATGCACAAAACCTCCAGCACTGAACTCTTCCACAATACCACAAAAGGGTTACGGTGTGAAGGCACTTGCTGTCATGAAAGGCACAATATTTGGCTGCACTGATGCCTGTGCAAGATTTATATCATTTTAATTTTTTGAACAGCAGGGTCCAACCCTGCACTCTTCCACAATACCACAAAAGGGTTACGGTGTGAATGCACTTGCTGCCATGAAAGGCACAATATTTGGCTGCACTGACGCCTGTGCCAGATTTATATCATTTTAATTTTTTGAACAGCAGGGTCCAACCCTGCACTCTTCCACAATACTACAGAGGGGTTACTGTATGACAATAGTACTTGCTGGCAGTCTGGCACCAAAAGCACAATATCTGAGTGCACTGACTCCTTTTCCAGATTCATATCTTTTTAACCACTTCGATGCGGAGGACGCGCTCAGCGCGTCCTCCGCATGGCTCCTGCTGTGCTGAGGACGCGCTGAGCGCGTCCTCCCTTTGGGGTCAGCGTTCGGCCGGGTTACGGGCGATCGCTGGCCCCCCCGGTGCGGGCTCACATCCTCGATGTCAGCCCAGCATCCGGAACCGCCGCCGGTGAAATTAGGTGTCATCGCGGCAGCGCGATGGCACCTAATTCAGGCGCCCCCCTGCATGTGCGGAGGAGGTGAATGAAAGGGAGGGGGGGAGGTCCTTCGGACCTCTCTCCCTCCCGATCGGCGGCATTGCGGGGGTTAACCCAGGCATCATTTGGAAGGGCACAGCCTGCCCTTCCAAATGGTACCTGGCATTAACCCCTGAGGAGCTGGATCACGAATCGGCGCTGAAAAGCGCCGGTTCGTGATCCTTTCCCGGAGCTGGCCGACATCTTGGATGTTGGCCAAGCCTCCGGGAACTCCCCCTGAGGACTGGCGTCATCGTGCATAGCACGATGACGCCAGTCCTAGAGTTGACCCCTAACTGCCACCAACAGTGGAGATAGGGAGTTCCAATGAACTCCCTATCTCCCGATCCGTGGCAGCTGGGGGTTAACGTTTGGTATTGTTGGATCGGCCAGAGCATGGCCGTTCCAACGATACCAAATTCGAATGTGAAAAAAGTTTGTAAAAAAAAAAAATATATTTTAAAAAAAAATTATAAAAAAAAAATAAACACTTTTTTTTTCCTTTTTTTGGTTTGTTAATGCAGCAATATTGTTCCCATTTCAATTATAATGTGAACAATGATGCTGCACTAATGATTTTTGTATGCGGTGCGTTTGTTAAAAATCGTGTAATTTTCCCCAAAAAAAATGTAACGAGACCCCATCTCTAATTTTTTTAACAAGCGCACCCCATACAAAATATAACCGCAATTGCTCGCATGTTAAAATGTGGAAAAAAAACACTTTACACGCTGTAAATTATTGAAAATTCATATTTTATTGCATTTTTTGTTATAATATACAGACAGGTCATGACGTATACATATAATAATGACATATTATTAATCTGCCGAGTCTGACGGAAAGAACGATATATAATATGTCTGTGTCATATACTAAAATAAGCCTTCAAAACGCGTTTAAACATGAGCAAAACCGGTAAAAATGACCTCAGCACAGAGGCGGGAAAAGCCTCATGGTCCACCCCTGCATTCTTACACAATACTACAGAGGGGTTACTGTATGATGATACTTGCTGGCCTGGCAGTCTGGCTCCAAAGGCACAATATCTGGGTGTACTGACGCCTTGACCAGAATCATATCTTTTTAATATAGGACCACATGGTCCACCCCTGCATTCTTCCACAATACTACAGAGGGGTTACTGTATGATTGTACTTGCTGGCCTGGCAGTCTGGCACCAAAGGCAGAATATCTGGGTGCACTGACGCCTTGACCAGATTCATATCTTTTCAATATAGGACCACATGGTCCACCCCTGCATTCTTCCACAATACTACAGAGGGGTTACTGTATGATTGTACTTGCTGGCCTTGCAGTCTGGCACCAAAGGCAGAATATCTGGGTGCACTGACGCCTTTACCAGATTCATATCTTTCTAATATAGGACCGCAAGGTCCACCCCTGCATTCTTCCACAATACTACAGAGGGGATACTGTATGATAGTACTTGCAGGCCTGGCACCAAAAGCACAATATTTGGGTGCACTGCCACTGACGCCTGTATCAGATTCATATCCTCAGAGGGGTTACGGTGTGACGGCACTGTTACCGACGTTAAAGGCCCAATTCTAAATCACCTATTGTTACTTTCATCCAAAGCCTGCATAAGTTTCACAATAATTTAGCCAAAAATCACTAAACTTTTTCTACGTCTCTGAAAATGTCTCCTCTACAGACTGCCACCCCAAGCAGTTGTTTATGGATAGATTAATCAAAGGATCCCCCTGTGTTGCTGCTGAAAATGGTGTGTGTGAGAAGCTGAGCATGAGGCCAGCTGCAGAGACCTGTGCCACCCCATTCCAGCTGAAGAAGCAGAGAACAAAAAAGAACATCCGCAATAAGGTGGGGGTCACCTGAGAAATCTGAAGGCAATTTACCCACACGTCGGGACCCACTCAGAGCCAGTGTTATGGCTCTCTATTTGTGAGTGGGAAACTTATTATATACATTCAAAGTATTATTTACACCTACTGTGTTGCACTATTATTGTTTATTATTTCTCCTATGTACATGCAAGATCCCAGGACCCCAGAGAGCAATATTTGCATCGATTCAGGTTATTTATTTCATATGTTGTGTGTATTGGTATAGGGGAAACCACTATATCCTGTTATTGGCTATCTGGGTGCCGTGGTGGTGGATGCATGTTGTGGGGCGCTGCACCATCCTTTGTGTATATGTTCGATGCAAACTCTTAACCGATTGAACCGAACAGCTCATCCCTACTCATTAGGGAAGGGTGTAATGCCTCCACTGTTGACTGCACTGTGCTTGCCTTTCAATGCTCAGGCAGCACATGTAAAGTGCAGCCCATGCTCAGCACTGACATCTGGTACACAAACAGTTAAGCACAAATCATACACCACACCATCCTGCTGAGATAAAGGTCTACTCCTCCCATCCAGCAATGCTTCAGCATTAACATTTCAACTGTGTTCCAAACGAGTCTGACCCTCCTGAAGCTCCCTGAATACCTTTTGACCTCCTGTGTACCAGACCCCCTGCTTGCCCATCGTTTACCGCCTTCTGCCAGCATCTGACCTACATCTTGACCATTGTTTTTGGAACACCCACTTGCACCTTGCCTGGAGTCCCCCTTGTGTCCTGTCTGCCACCCCAAGGTACATTCCCAGTGTCTCCCAAGAATCCTGGTCCCTCTGCTCTGTATAACTGTGTACCCCTGCATTACGGGGCTCAGACTACCCCACCAACCATTACAAAGGGTGAACAGTCCATCTCAAATAAGAGTTCACGAGGTGCACTGAGGGTCTTCTCTGATTTTCTGTCTACTCTAAACAAGTCTATCAGGTCTATTCACTAAAGGTGAAACTCAGGAGAAGAGAACATTCTAGACCAAAAAGCCAATTTGGAAAGTGAGATAAATGGGAGAATTATTCTGGTTTGGCTATTTTGACCTAGAATTTTCACTACTCCTGCCAATTCTCCTGAGTTTCACCTTTAGTGAATAGACCTGCTTGTGTTTCCAAGAAACATACGTGTATAAGTCCTCTATGACATAAAAAGGGGTCCTTATCATGGTCGTCTGCACTTGTTTTCTAAGATTGGGGTCAGACTAGCGTTCTTAAGAGCGGAAGGAATGTCCATAAGAGTGGACTTCCTTCCACTCTGACGTCCATCTGGCCACTTCGCTGAGCGCAGTTAGTGCGCTCAGCACTACAAGGCTCGATCCTCCTATGGAGGATCGCGCTTTGCAGCACTGTCAAGCACGCATCGTAGCACTTTGACAGGGAGGCTTGCAGCACAGCCGGTGAAGTGCGCATGTAATTCGTGTGCGCGCAAAAGCATGTGGCTGGCCCCATCGCAGCATCATTACGCTGCGACGGACGCCGTTAGGCACGTCAGTACAGGCGCACATAGTGTGCTCGTCTGACACCAGCCTAAGCAGTTACGCTGCAGGTTTCTTACTAGGGATGAGCCGAACACCCCCCGAGTTCGGTTCGGGCCCGAACCCGAACATCCCATATGTTCGGGTCCGAACCCGAACTCGAACTCCATGCAAGTCAATGAGGCTGAAAATTCGGTTTTTAGAGTGCCCTCCAAGAGGGCATATGTGCTAGATATTTGCCATAAAAGGTGTATGGGGGTCCGGGTAGTGCCCTGGGGGACAGGAAACAAGGACAAAAAGTTTTAAAAAAAAACATTTTAAAGGGACAGTGAGTTTTCCATGAAATAAGGGTTAAAAATAAAAACCAAAAATTCCTTCAAATATCGTACCTAGGAGGTCCCCATAACCTGCCCGTGAAGTGGCGGATTTCTAGGATGTATAGAATCACTTAAAAACAAAGAAATGACGTTTCAAATGACGGTAAATGCTTTTCCTTTGATCTATCCATAAACAACTGCTTGGGGCGGCAGTCTGTATGAAAAGAGGAGACATTTTCGTACACGCAGAAAAAGTTTAGTGATTTTTTTGGCTAAATTATTGTGAAACTTATGCAGGCTTTGGATGAAAGCAGCAATAGGTGCTTCAAAATTGGTCCTTTAGCGTCCCCAACAGTGCCGTCACACCATAACCCCTCTGAGGATATGAATCTGATATAGGCGTCAGTGGCAGTGCACCCAAATATTGTGCTTTTGGTGCCAGGCCTGCAAGTACTATCATACAGTAACCCCTCTGTGGTATTGTGGAAGAATGCAGGGGTGGACCATGTGGTCCTATATTGAAAAGATATGATTCTGGTCAAGGCGTCAGTGCACCCAGATATTCTGCCTTTGGTGCAAGACTGCCAGGCCAGCAAGTATCATCATACAGTAACCCCTCTGTGGTATTGTGGAAGAATGCAGGGGTGAACCTTGCGGTCCTATATTAAAAAGATATGTATCTGGTTAAGGCGTCAGTGCACCCAGATATTCTGCCTTTGGTGCAAGACTGCCAGGCCAGCAAGTATCATCATACAGTAACCCTTCTGTGGTATTGTGGAAGATTGCAGGGGTGGACCATGTGGTCCTATATTAAAAAGATATGATTCTGGTAAAGGCGTCAGTGCACCCAGATATTCTGCCTTTGGTGCAAGACTGCCAGGCCAGCAAGTATCATCATACAGTAACCCCTCTGCGGTATTGTGGAAGAATGCAGGGGTGGACCATGTGGTCCTATATTGAAAGGATATGATTCTGGTCAAGGCGTCAGTGCACCCAGATATTGTGCTTTTGGTGCCAGGCCTGCAAGTGCCATCATAATACTTGCTCACAGGGGCTTGAGGTGGTCTACTTTTAAGTGGGCTATTTTTTTTTTCTGCTGGTTTTTTTTTTCTGTTGTGCTTTTTGGTTGTTTTTTTTCCCTGGGTGGCTGGTGACTTGTTAATTGAGGGCGTGTGGCCTGTCAGGTGATTTCACTTGTATGGCTACATAATCTCAATGGCAGCTCACTGAGCTTGCTCACAGGGGCTAAAGTGGGCTATTTTCAAGTGGAGTTAAAAACAGGAATTCTACCTGTACTGGTCTGGTTTGTATCTTTAGAGGGAGAGAAACCTCTGGTTTATTTGTCAATTTAATTTCTCTTTTTGGTTTTTTTTTCTGCTGTTTTTTTTTTTCTGTTGTGCTTTTTGGTTGTTTTTTTCCCTGGGTGGCTGGTGACTTGTTAATTGGGGGGTGTGGCCTGTCAGGTGATTTCACTTGTATGGCTACATAATCTCAATGGCAGCTCACTGAGCTTGCTCACAGGGGCTTAAGTGGGCTATTTTCAAGTGGAGTTAAAAAACAGGAATTCTACCTGTACTGGTCTGGTTTGTATCTTTAGAGGGAGAGAAACCTCTGGTTTATTTGTCAATTTAATTTCTCTTTTTGGTTTTTTTTTTTTTCTTTTTTTTTTTCTGTTGTGCTTTTTGGTTTTTTTTTCCCTGGGTGGCTGGTGACTTGTTAATTGGGGGCGTGTGGCCTGTCAGGTGACACTTGTATGGCTACATAATCTCAATGGCAGCTCACTGAGCTTGCTCACAGGGGCTTAAGTGGGCTATTTTCAAGTGGAGTTAAAAACAGAAATTCTACCTGTACTGGTCTGGTTTGTATCTTTAGAGGGAGAGAAACCTCTGGTTTATTTGTCAATTTAATTTCTCTTTTTGGGTTTTTTTTCTGCTGTTTTTTTTTTTCTGTTGTGCTTTTTGGTTGTTTTTTTTCCCTGGGTGGCTGGTGACTTGTTAATTGGGGGCGTGTGGCCTGTCAGGTGATTTCACTTGTATGCTACATAATCTCAATGGCAGCTCACTGAGCTTGCTCACAGGGGCTTAAGTGGGCTATTTTCAAGTGGAGTTAAAAACAGGAATTCTACCTGTACTGGTCTGGTTTGTATCTTTAGAGGGAGAGAAACCTCTGGTTTATTTGTCAATTTAATTTCTCTTTTTGGGTTTTTTTTCTGCTGTTTTTTTTTTTCTGTTGTGCTTTTTGGTTGTTTTTTTTCCCTGGGTGGCTGGTGACTTGTTAATTGGGGGCGTGTGGCCTGTCAGGTGATTTCACTTGTATGGCTACATAATCTCAATGGCAGCTCACTGAGCTTGCTCACAGGGGCTTAAGTGGGCTATTTTCAAGTGGAGTTAAAAACAGAAATTCTACCTGTACTGGTCTGGTTTGTATCTTTAGAGGGAGAGAAACCTCTGGTTTATTTGTCAATTTAATTTCTCTTTTTGGGTTTTTTTTCTGCTGTTTTTTTTTCTGTTTGTGGCTTTTTGGTTGTTTTTTTTCCCTGGGTGGCTGGTGACTTGTTAATTGGGGGCGTGTGGCCTGTCAGGTGATTTCACTTGTATGGCTACATAATCTCAATGGCAGCTCACTGAGCTTGCTCACAGGGGCTTAAGTGGGCTATTTTCAAGTGAGTTAAAAACAGAAATTCTACCTGTACTGGTCTGGTTTGTATCTTTAGAGGGAGAGAAACCTCTGGTTTATTTGTCAATTTAATTTCTCTTTTTGGGTTTTTTTTGCTGTTTTTTTTTTTCTGTTGTGCTTTTGTTGTTTTTTTTCCCTGGTGGCTGGTGACTTGTTAATTGGGGGCGTGTGGCCTGTCAGGTGATTTCACTTGTATGGCTACATAATCTCAATGGCAGCTCACTGAGCTTGCTCACAGGGGCTTAAGTGGGCTATTTTCAAGTGGAGTTTAAAACAGGAATTCTACCTGTACTGGTCTGGTTTGTATCTTAGAGGGAGAGAAACCTCTGTTTATTTGTCAATTTAATTTCTCTTTTTGGTTTTTTTTTCTGCTGTTTTTTTTTCTGTTGTGCTTTTTGGTTGTTTTTTCCCTGGGTGGCTGGTGACTTTGTAATTGGGGGTGTGTGGCCTGTCAGGTGATTTCACTTGTATGGCTACATAATCTCAATGGCAGCTCACTGAGCTTGCTCACAGGGGCTTAAGTGGGCTATTTTCAAGTGGAGTTAAAAACAGAAATTCTACCTGTACTGGTCTGGTTTGTATCTTTAGAGGGAGAGAAACCTCTGGTTTATTTGTCAATTTAATTTCTCTTTTTGGGTTTTTTTTCTGCTGTTTTTTTTTTTCTGTTGTGCTTTTTGGTTGTTTTTTTTCCCTGGGTGGCTGGTGACTTGTTAATTGGGGGCGTGTGGCCTGTCAGGTGATTTCACTTGTATGGCTACATAATCTCAATGGCAGCTCACTGAGCTTGCTCACAGGGGCTTGAGGTGGTCTACTCCTAAGTGGGCTATTTTCAAGTGGAGTTAAAAACAGGAGTTTAAATAACAGGTATCAATTGTTGTTTATATATTTGCTATCTTGTTGTGGGTATGAGTGTTAGCAAGCTTGACGGTTTGACCCAGTGCACATCCTGCTGCATGTATGCATGTCTGGAGGAATCCTTCCAGGGTCCATATCTCTGTAGCAAGTGTGAACGTGTAGCTCTTCTGGAAGCTCATATTGGAGATCTGGAAGGGCAAATCGTAACACTGAGGCAGATTGACAATCTTGAAAGGAGCCTGCTTCTCACGGAGCAAAGTATAGTTGAGGAATCTAGGGGTGTGGGAGGAGTGGAGTTAACCGGGGAACAGGTTGGTAGCTGGGTGTCAATCACACGTGGTAGCAGGGGGGGAGGGAAGAGGAAAAGGTTGGCTAGTCCTGATCTTGCGCACACCAACAGATTTGCCCCCTTGAGCGAAGATGTTGGGTGCAGCAGCTCAGGTGTAGCAGTACTGGAGGCTGCTCCCTCTAACAGCCGGGGGATCAGCCCACCAAGTAAGGGAGGGATAAAGAGGGCAAGTAAGCCTAGACAGGTTGTGGTGGTAGGGGACTCTATTATTAGAGAGTAGTACAGGGTAATCTGTCGCGCTGATCGCCTTAACCGGACAGTTTGCTGTCTGCCGGATGCCCGTGTTAGGCATGTGGTTGACAGAGTTGATAGATTATTGGGAGGGGCTGGAGATGACCCAGCTGTCATGGTCCATATTGGTACCAATGACAAAGTAAGCGGAAGATGGAAGGACCTGAAGAATGATTTCAGGGAATTAGGAAGTAAACTGAAGAAGAGGTCCTCCAAGGTAGTATTTTCTGAGATCCTACCTGTGCCACGTGCTACAGTGGAAAGGCAGCGGGAGATTAGGGAGGTCAATGCGTGGCTTAAAGCTTGGTGCAGGAAGGAGGGCTTTGGGTTTTTAGAGCACTGGGCTCATTTTGCACTGGGGTACAATCTGTATAGTTGTGATAGATTGCACCTGAATGGAAGAGGGTCTGCTGTGCTAGGGGAGAGGATGGTTAAAAGGTTGGAGGAGACTTTAAACTAGTGGAAGGGGGGGAGGGATACAGTATCTTACAAAATGGAGACAGAGCAGATAGCGCAAGGGTTTCAGTTCAGACTAAGGGGGTGGAGTCGGGGGGATGGGTAATGTCAGAACAGTGGAGGCATGTAATGTAAAGTCGCATTCAGCATGTGTGGGTAGAGACAACATTAAATGTATGCTTGCTAATGCAAGGAGCCTCAATAACAAGATGGGGGAACTAGAGGTAATAGCATACACTAAGCAATACGACATTATAGGAATAACAGAAACGTGGTGGGACGAAACGCATGACTGGGCTGTAAACTTAAACGGTTATACATTGTTTAGAAAGGATAGGAAACATAAGAAAGGGGGTGGAGTGTGTTTATATGTAAATCAGGATTTAAAGCCTAATATTACACAACTGGAAAGCGATGAGGGAAATGTGGAATCCTTATGGGTAAATATTTCTTTGGGGAATAAACAGGGAAGTCAATTATTGGTTGGCATATGCTATAAACCACCTAATATAGATAATGATGAGGAAGAACAACTGTTAGAGCAAATTAGGAAGGCTGCACATCATGGTAGCACTTTAATTATTGGAGATTTTAATTACCCGGACATTAATTGGGATAGTGGGACTAGTAATTCAGCAAAGGGAATCCGGTTCCTGAACATTTTAAATGATACCTTCATGTCACAACTGGTAGAAACACCAACTAGAGAGGATAACTGTCTGGACCTGGTTATAACAAATAATGTGGATCTTTTCTCAAATATTAATGTAAAAGAACAGTTGGGAAACAGCGACCATAACATGGTGACTTTTGAAATAAACTCAAAAAAACACATTCATAAGGGGCATGCTAAAATATATAATTTTAAAAAGGCCAACTTTATTAAAATAAAGGAAGCTCTCAATGTCATTGACTGGCAGAAACTCTTTCACGGGAAAAACACTGAGGATAAGTGGAATATCTTTAAACTAACACTAGAAAAGTACACGTCACAATATATTCCACTGGTTAATAAATATAAAAGAAACAGACTGAAACCAATGTGGCTTAGTAGGAGGTAACTAAGGAAATGAAAAATAAAAAGAAGGCATTTAAAGCTTTTAAATTTGATAAATCTGAGGCATCCTATAAAGCATATAGGGCAGCCAATAAAGCATGTAAAAATGCGATTAGATGGGCTAAACTAGAAAATGAAAAAGAAATAGCCAAAGAGAGCAAGACCAACCCTAAAAGATTCTTTAGGTACATAAATTCTAAAAAACCCAAGAGTGAAAATGTAGGTTCACTAAAATCTGAGTCAGGGTTATTGTTAACTGAAGATCAGGATAAAGCAGAAATTTTAAATGATTATTTTTCTTCAGTATTTATCAAAGAGAAACCTATAACAGGAGACATGAATTTATTAATAAAAACTTACTAATACAAAGTGACTGGTTGACTCAGGACAAGGTTTTACACAAATTAAACAATGTGAATGTTAATAAAGCCCCAGGGCCAGATGGAATTCACCCGCGAGTACTAAGAGAGCTATGTGTTGAAATATATAAACCTCTGTTCTTAATCTTTCAAGATTCTTTTCTTTCAGGAATAGTACCAGAGGATTGGAGAAAAGCTGACGTGGTCCCTATATTTAAGAAAGGTTTAAAATTTGTGCCTGGGAATTATAGACCTGTGAGCTTAACATCTGTGGCTGGGAAAGTATTTGAGGGTTACTAAGGGATAATATTCAGGAATTTATTGGGAGGTATAATGTAATTGGCAAAAATCAGCATGGTTTCATGAAACACAGATCATGTCAGACTAACCTAATTACGTTCTATGAGGAAGTAAGTAGAAGTATAGATCAGGGGGTCGCAGTGGATGTGATTTACTTAGATTTTGCCAAAGCTTTCGACACAGTTCCACACAAAAGGTTACTATTTAAATTAAGAAAAAATGGTCTAGATGAAAATACTTGTTCTTGGATAGAAAACTGGCTAAAAGATGGGGTACAGAGAGTGGTCATAAATGGTACATTTTCAAGATGGACACCAGTGGTAAGTGGTGTCCCTCAGGGGTCTGTTATAGGACCAATACTATTCAATTTATTTATAAATGACCTTGAGATAGGCATTGAAAGTCATGTATCAGTGTTTGCAGATGACACAAAGCTAGGAAAAGTAATACAATGTGAGCAGGATGTTACTTCGCTGCAGAGGGATTTAGATAGATTGGGGGACTGGGCACTTAAATGGCAGATGAAATTTAATCTAGATAAATGCAAAGTTATGCACTTTGGAGTGAAGAACACACAAGCAATTTATACCCTAAATGGTACGGAGTTAGGGAAATCCAAGCAGGAGAAGGATTTGGGAATAATCATAGACTTCAAACTAAGTAACAATGTGCAATGTCAAACAGCAGCCGCCAAGGCCAGCAAAGTACTGGCATGCATTAAAAGGGGAGTTCACTCACGGGATGAAAACATAATTTTGCCTCTGTATAAATCAATGGTCAGGCCGCACCTTGAATATGCCGTGCAATTTTGGGCACCTGTCTTAAAAAAAGATATTATATCGCTAGAAAAAGTGCAGAGACGGGCAACTAAATTAATAAGGGGGATGGAAGGGTTAAGTTATGAGGAAAGACTAACAAGCTTAAACCTGTTTAGTTTAGAGAAAAGGCGCCTTAGAGGGGATCTGATAACCTTATATAAATATATACGGGCCATTATCAACCATTGTCTGATAACCTATTCATTAACAGGACTATACATAGGACAAGGGGTCATCCATTTAGACTGGAAGAAAGAAAATTTAGCTTAAAGCATAGGAAGGGTTATTTTACGGTGAGAACAATAAAGCTGTGGAATTCTCTGCCTGTTGAGGTGGTTGGGTCAGAGTCTGTACAGACTTTTAAAAAAACGACTGGATGACTTCCTGCAGACACAGAATATTAAGGGTTATATATATTAAATGTGGGTAAAAGCTTCTTGATCCAAGGAGAAATCTGACTGCCATTCTGGGGTCAAGAAGGAATTTTTTCCCAGTATGTTGCATATTGGCAAGCATTTCAGACTGGGTTTTTTGCCTTCTTTTGGATCAACAGCAGTAGATTATGTGGGAGAGGCTGAACCCGATGGACGCATGTCTTTTTTCAGTCTATATAACTATGTAACTATGTAATACAGTAACCCCTCTGTGGTATTGTGGAAGAGTGCAGGGTTGGACCGTGCAGTTCAAAAAATTAAATGATATAAATCTGGCACAGGCGTCAGTGCAGCCAAATATTGTGCCTTTCATGGCAGCAAGTGCCTTTACACCGTAACCCTTTTGTGGTATTGTGGAAGACTTCAGTGCTGGAGGTTTTGTGAATGCAGAAGAGGACATCCCCGATCTATTCCATTACTTCAGCGTCAGGGGATTGTTTGCTGCTGATCCAGGACTGATTCATTTTTATAAATGTCAGCCGGTCTACAGAGTCGGTGGACAGACGCACTCTTTTGTCTGTGACAAAACCTACAGCGGCACTGAAAGTCCTTTCAGAAAGCACGCTAGATGAAGGGCAACCTATAGCTGCATAGCATATTGGCTAAGTTCTGGCCAGTGATCCAATCTCAACACCAGTAAGCCAGTGGATCATCTGCTGGAATGGTATCCAGGTCTGCCCTTGCCCCTAGGTAGTCCTGCACCATATGGTGAAGACGCTGGCAATGGGTGCCTACATTTGACGTCCCTGGGCGTCGAGGACTAAAAAAAATTAAAAATGCATCAGTCAAGCGGCCCTGGCCTTCACCACTATTCCTCTGATCATTCGCAGCCTCAGAAGCACATGTGTCAGCAATTGGTAATCTACCAGTGCTTGGAAAGGTGTTACACAAGTGTCGCTTTAGAGCGTCCTCAAGTTTTTTCATCCTGTGCTCCCTCTGTGCGGGCAGGATGAGCTCTGCAACTTTACCCTTGTATCGTGGATCAAGAAGGGTTGCCAACCAGTAATGATCCCTCTCCTTGATAGCACGAATCCTGGGATCCTTTAGCAGGCTTTGCATCATAAGGGAGCCCATGCAGCGTAGGTTGGAGGTGGCATTAGCTTCCGAGTCTTCCTGGTCAAAGAGGATGACCGTATCGTGCAGTTCCTCCTCCCAGCCACGCACTAGCCCTTGTGTTTCTGGGCACACAAAACCCTCCCTTGAGGAATCCCCACCTTCAATGCCCCCACTGCTTAAATATTCTGCCTCCTCCTCCTCCTCATCCTCCTCCTGTCTGATCAGAGTAGGACCCGCTGGAATGCTGTCTGTGGAAAGACTGGGGCCTTGAGAGCTACGGAAGGCCTCCTCTTCCTTCCGCTGCTCGGCCTCTAGAGCCACATCTATAATTCCCCACAGAGTGTGCTCCAGCAGGAACACTAAAGGAATTGTGTCACTGATGCATGCACTGTCCCTGCTCACCATCCTCGTTGCCTCCTCAAATGGTGACAGTACAGTGCATGCATCCTTGATCATCAGCCACTGCGGGGGGGAACCAAGTTGTCCTGAACCTGTCCTTGTGCCATACTCACACAGGTACTCGTTGATGGCCCTCTGCTGCTTGTGCAGATGCTGCAGCATTGCTAATGTCGAGTTCCACCTGTTGGGCATGTCACAGATCAGACGGTTTGTGGGAAGGTGGAATTCTCTTTGAATTTCTGCCAGGCAAACGCTTGCTGGGAATGACCGTCTGAAGTGGCTGCAGACTTTTCTGGCCTGGATGAGAAGCTCTGGCAGCCCTGGGTACTTGGTTAGGAAACGCTGTACCACTAGATTTAGGACGTGTGCTAGGCATGGTACATGTGTCAATTTACCCTTGCGTAGGGCGGAGAGAAGGTTGCTGCCATTATCGCAAACGATCATTCCCAGATGAAGCTGGCGTGGTGTTAGCCATCTCTGCCTCTGCAGAGCTGACAGAATTTCTGGCCCGGTGTGGCTCCTGTCCCCTAAACAAACCAGCTCAAGCACAGTATGACATCTTTTTGCTTGAGCCATTGCGTAGACCCTGTCAGGCGTTGGTTTAACTGACACTTCGCCAGAGACAGAGAAGGAGGAGGAGGAAGAGGGAGAGGTGGTGGTGGAGCAGACAGACCTCATACAAGCAGCTTTCTGGAGGCGTGGTGGATGAACAAGCTCCAGCACAGAGCTCCGTCTTGGATCCCTCCCAGCTGCAATCAGAGTTACCCAGTGTGCCGTGAAGGAAATGTAACGACCCTGTCCATGCTTGCTGGACCACGTATCTAAAGTCACATGCACCTTGTTGCTGACTGCCTTTCCCAATGACTGGATAACATTGTCTTCCACGTGCTGGTATAGTGCTGGAATGGCCTTCCGTGAAAAGCAATGGCGTTTTGGAACCTGCCACTGTGGTACAACACATTCAGAAAATTCACTGAAGGGAGCAGAGTCCACCAGCTGGAAAGGCAGCAGCTGCAATGCAAGTAATTTTGCTAAGCTGGCATTTAGACGCTGTTCTTGGGGATGGTTGCGACTATATTTTTTTTACGCTGCAGCAGCTGTGGCAACGTAATCTGACCACGTAAATCTTCAGCTGCTGGGATGATGTCACATTGTGAGGAAGGACCTGGTACATCCATTACTGTAGCATCATCCCTGTCGGTGGAGGTTGTAGGCAATGACATGGCAGGACATACAGTGGGGGTAGAGGCAGATGAGGAGGAGGAGGAGGACCTACGCAAAGTTTTGTGCCAACGGGATGTGTGGCAGTTGTTCATATGTCGCCTCAAGCATGTGGTACCCAAGTGTCCGGTATCTTTCCTATGCTTAATGTAACGATGAGCCCCCTATAGGGTGATGGGGAGCCCCCAATCTGCGGAGATTGAAGCCTTAAGGGCAGGTATACAGATTTCAGGGAACAAACCAGGATATTACAGGAATTAGAAAGATCCCGAAGCCCTGACTGAGATCCTTGATAGGTGGTCTTGAAATACTAACTAAAGCTAGGTCTGCAAGGTGTATGAAACATAAACCAGACATATAATGAATGCAGGTATTACACGGATAAATAAGCACGGTACAGGGGACAGACAGAAGAGAGATCCAAATACAAGAGCCAAAGGTCATACACGGAATATCAGAACTAGAGGGGTCAGACAAGAGAGAGATCCTAAACACATGAGCCAGAAGTCATACACAGAATATCAAAGTTAACCAGCACACAGGGACTAGGCAAGAAAGACTATCCTGGTCCAAGGATCAAGGGGAATCCTGGTCCTACATATAGGGCAGAACAGGTCATGTGACCGCAGACCAATAAGCCCAACAAATGGCCTGCAGCCTGAAAACAAAAACAAACAGGAATCCCTGCTACCACCAGCAGGGGGCAAGGCCGAGACGTGACATAACCCCCTCCCTTACGGGTGACCTCCAGGGCACCCAAGAAAGAAAACATGGACGGCATGAAAACGGATAAGACCAACAGTCACCAGTACCCATTGGAATCCCACTCAGACTCAGAGTAGTCAGTATGTGCCTGAGCAAGCAAAGCTCTTTCATAAACCTCCAGGTCCTCTCTGCAGATCACTGCACCATTAGAGGCCCGTACACAACCCTCGGTAACCGGGCTAGAGTCTCGTACCCGAGGGTCTGACGGCATGAGTACCTTGGACCTTGAACGGAGTGAATCATCAGTCCCAGGTTGGTTACGGTTAGTTACCTTCTTGCGTCTCCTGGGCAGTGATCTAGGAGTTCTGTCCACACCATAGAACATAGAGGCAATAGAGGTACTGCCAGATCCAGTGACAGTAGTCTTGCCCTGAGATTGTAGATTACTTCTCACAGTGGAACCACTAGACAGTGGATTTACTGTCCGCCCCAGAGACAATGACCTTGCCATTAGACATGGGCTTAACTACCCTACAGGTAGACATGGCCCCGACCGATACAGTACAGGGTGTGTGCATGACTGGTAAACTCTCGGGATATGGGACATCACCAGGACATGGTACAGTTGGCGCCACAACAGTCTTACACCTCTCCCCAGGAGGAGTATATTGTGGATCATCTGAATCAGACTCTTCCAACAGCCCTTGCAGAATGCCAGGGTGTCTCTGGAGCACTATCCAGTGCGTCTCACGCATCAAAGAGCCAGAGGGCGTCCGTATATATCCCTTGGGAACACAATGTGATTTGGGGATCATAGTACCCTTCAAATCACCAGCTTGCTGGATTTCCCTGATTACTGTGCGGAGTAAGGCAACCTCGGACTTAGAGGGTGTAGTATCACTGGAACCAGAACAGAGCATGGAAGTTTCAGAACCAGATTGGCTAGGGTTGATCAACTTTTCCTGTCTTCTCTTTGAGCAAGACGTAGACTTGGTGACCACCTCACAAGGCTTGACAATGGTGGGGACAACACTGGACTCACTGTGGGGCAAGGGCACAGTGGTCTCATGTGCCAATCCAGGCACGTCGGCCTCATAACAAAACGTGGCCACAGCTGTCTCGTCTAACCTGGGTGCAGCTGTCTCGCCTAACCTGGGTGCAGCTGTCATTGCTGACATACAGCTTGTCCCGGACACCACTGGCAAGGTGCCAGTCTCAGGCATCACGAGTGACATATTGTCAGTACCCGACATGGCTGGCTTCGTGCCAGGGGAAACAGACATGGCTGGCTTCGTGCCAGTGGATACAGACATGGCTGGCTTTTCATTGCCAGTGGGGACAGACATGGCTTGCTTCATGCCAGGGGACGCAGACATGGCTGGCTTCGTGCCAGGGGAAGCAGACATGGCTGGCTTCGTGCCAGGGGAAGCAGACATGGCTGGCATCGTGCCAGTAGATACAGACATGGCTGGCATCGTGCCAGTAGATACAGACATGGCTGACTTCGTGCCAGTAGATACAGACATGGCTGGCTTCGTGCCAGTAGATACAGACATGGCTGGCATCGTGCCAGTAGATACAGACATGGCTGGCATCGTGCCAGTAGATACAGACATGGCTGGCATCGTGCCAGTGGATACAGACATGGCTGGCTTTGTGCCAGGGGAAGCAGACATGGCTGGCTTCGTGCCAGTAGATACAGAAATGGCTGGCTTCGTGCCAGTAGATACAGACATGGCTGACAACGTGCCAGTAGATACAGACCTGGCTGGCAACGTGCCAGTAGATACAGACCTGGCTGGCAACGTGCCAGTAGATACAGACATGGCTGGCAACTTGCCAGTAGATACAGACATGGCTGGCAACTTGCCAGTAGATACAGACATGGCTGGCAACGTGCCAGAAGATACAGACATGGCTGGCAACGTGCCAGAAGATACAGACATGGCTGGCAACGTGCCAGAAGATACAGACATGGCTGGCATTGTGCCAGTGGATATAGGCATGGCTGGCTTTTCATTGCCAGTGGGAACAGGCATGGCTGGCTTTTCATTACCAGTGAGAACAGGCATGGCTGGCTGGCTTTTTATTACCAGTGAGAACAGGCATGGCTGGCTGGCTTTTTATTACCAGTGAGAACAGGCATGGCTGGCTTTTTATTACCAGTGAGAACAGGCATGGCTGGCTTTTCATTACCAGTGAGAACAGGCATGGCTGGCTTTTCATTACCAGTGAGAACAGGCATGGCTGGCTTTTCATTACCAGTGAGAACAGGCATGGCTGGCTTTTCATTACCAGTGAGAACAGGCATGGCTGGCTTTTCATTACCAGTGAGAACAGGCATGGCTGGCTTTTCATTACCAGTGAGAACAGGCATGGCTGGCTTTTCATTACCAGTGAGAACAGGCATGGCTGGCTTTTCATTACCAGTGAGAACAGGCATGGCTGGCTTTTCATTACCAGTGAGAACAGGCATGGCTGGCTTTTCATTACCAGTGGATACAGACATGGCTGGCATAGCATTCCCAACCGGAGACACTGCAACCTCACTGTGGGACGAGGGCATAGTGATCCCATGATTCAACAGATTTGAGGTGGCTATTCTGCCAGTCTGGATGCCTATGGAGGACACACCAGTACCTCCATAGCGATACCTGGATACATGGTTCCCCTGCCATTGCTTAACAGATTTTAATACACAATGTTCAATAGTGTGATTTGGATCTGCACAATAAAAAGAGACCATACAACCTGCGTCTTTCCTTCTCAGACATGGGTTTGCAATAGGCTTGTGCACCGATTTTTTTTTTTTTTCGGTTCGATTCGGTTCGATTTTTCGGATTTTTAAACTTTTCGGCTCGTTTCGACCGATTTCGGTTTCGATTCGGTTCGGCCCATTTTTCGGGTACATTTTTTTTTCGGAATATCGACCATTTTTCGTGTCACTGTGCTCGGTTTTTGTATCGACTTTTCGTAATTTCGGAAATTTTCGTTTTTCGGAATTGCAAATTTTTCGGATTATCGACCATTTTTCGTATTTTTCGTGTCATTTTGCCCGTTTTTTGCATCGACTTTTCATTTTTTCGAAAAAATTTCGTTTTTCAGAAAATTTTCGTTTTTACAAAATTTTCGTTTTTCGGGAAAAAAAATCGTTTTTCGGAAAATTTTCGTTTTTCGGAACATCTGTTCTCCTCGTTTGACACATTTCAAGTCCATTCGAAAAATCCGAAAATATTTCGTTTCGGCTCGGAAAACATTTCGGATCTGAAATTTTCCGGAAATTCGGCCGCATCCGAAAACACGAATCGGGAAATTTCGTGAAAATTCCAAAACCCAAAACGCACATCCCTAGTTTCCAAGTAGTGCAGGGTGGCGCTGCATCGTTAGCTGCAGCAGGTGATAGGCTCAGAGCCTCCATTAACCTCTGCAGCTCTTTCATCATAGCAAGCACCAAGTTCAATACAGCTTCATACATATGAGACATACCTGCCAGCTTCTATTATGGGACCAGGATAATGTAACGATGAGCCCCCTATAGGGTGATGGGGAGCCCCCAATCTGCGGAGATTGAAGCCTTAAGGGCAGGTATACAGATTCCAGGGAACAAACCAGGATATTACAGGAATTAGAAAGATCCCGAAGCCCTGACTGAGATCCTTGAAAGGTGGTCTCGAAATACTAACTAAAGCTAGTGTCAGGGTCCGGCGGGCACCGCCGGCCCGGCGTCCTGCCGTGCCCCGGCGGACGCCGCCGACCCGGCGTCCTCCCTCCCGGCTCCGGGGTCGGCGTCTTCCTCGCCTCGTGTATGTGCGCAGTATGCGCGCGCGCCGCCGGCGGTTCCGGATTTAGCCCTCCCGGCGGCGCGACGTCACCACACCCCCATGTGACCTCTGTGAACCAATCAGCAGACAGGGCGCTAAATTTAAACCTGCTTTTCCCATTTCTCGATGCCCTTTCGTGGTTCTGCTTGTCTGACCCTTAAGTGCTCATTTATTTCACTCTGTACGATTTACTGTGTATGACCTGGCTATCCCTCTCGACTTGTGTACCTCTATACCCCTTGACCCGGCTTGTTACTCGACTCTGTTTTGCATTCTACCTAATTGGTTTCTATTATACTATCCTTGCTCATCAGCGTTTACACCAGCCACTCTAAGGACTGGTTCCCGTCCTCCTCGTGTGTCCCTGCCTTATTGGTTCACCATCTGTTGTTGCAAAACCCAGCCACTCTAAGGACTGGTACCGCATTTAGATTTTCTTTAGACTGGCACTGCCTTTAGGTACCCTTGGTTTATGTTGGCCTGATTACAGGACAGTCCTCGCTATTTGTTTTAAACCCAGCCACTACAAGGACTGGTATCTCTTTAAAGCACTCGAGACTCCTGTTTTCTCTCAGGGCTAACCACTCGTCCACCCTCGGGTACGTGAGCGTGCCTGACATCACGAAAGGGCCATGGACCTTGCAGGGACCGCTCAGCAACTCTCTGGTCTAGAAAGCCGTTTGGAGGATCAAGATCACCGTCTTGATCAGTTCGCCCAGGCCCTCCAAACCTTGCTCAACCGTACGGCCCCTACCCAGGTAGAGGTTTCCCCTCCAGCGAATCCTCCTTCTGAACCATTCTCTGTACCTACCTCGTATCCTAACTTACTACCCCCGGTACGTTACGGAGGCGACCCTAACACCTGTCGAGGTTTTCTAAACCAGATTTCCATTCACTTTGAACTAACCCCGTGGTCTTACCCTACAGATCGTGCCAAAATTGCCTTCGTCATCAACCACCTTACCGACAAAGCGTTATGTTGGGCTAACCCTCTTTGGGATACCGATAAACCTATTGTATATAATTACCGTGAATTTATGTCGGCCTTTCGTAGAGTGTTTGACCCCCCGGGGCGTAAAACCAATGCTGCCAAATCCTTGTTACGCTTGCGCCAGGGTGCGAAATCCCTGGGTGACTATGCTCTGGAATTTAGATCTTTGGCTTCAGAATTGAACTGGAATAATGAGGCTTTGATAGCTGTGTTCTCTGAGGGTTTGAACGATGAGTTGCAGGATGAGATAGCGGCCAGAGATCTCCCAGAGGAACTAGAAGATTTAATAACCTACTTGTCCTTTATCGATGAACGCCTTCGCCATCGGAGAAATACTAAGGAAAGGTCTAAAAAACCACCGGTTAGACAGCTTCCCTGGTTTTCCGTACCTTTGCTCCCTGAGCCTCCTCCTTCCCCCGAACCCATGCAATTGGGTAGCACCAAGATCCCCGATAGTGAAAAACAGCGTAGACGACGTGAGGGTTCATGCCTGTACTGTGGATTGGGGGGTCACTTACTTAAGGGCTGTCCCAAACGCCCACAGGGCCCACCGGTAAACTCTCATGCCTAAGTGCCTTTAGGGGACAGCTCTTGGGCACTTTTCCTTCGTCCCCCAAACTGGAAAATAGACTCCGGGTTCCGGTTACTCTCTCCTGGGAGAGTTCCCGTAACCCGGTACAGCTCTATGCTTTAGTAGACTCTGGTGCTGCCGATAACTTTATCGACATAGGTTTTGCTCGTAAACATGCTATACCCCTTGTTGAAAAGAAAACACCTTTACTCGTACAAGCCATTGATGGCAGACCCCTCGAAAACCCTTTTGTTTTGTTTGAAACTCAGAACATTTCTGTTGGGATAGGACTTTGTCATAAAGAAAACATGTTCTTCCATGCTATTACTTCTCCCTCCTATCCTATCGTACTGGGTTACCCTTGGTTAACCCGTCATAACCCTGTTATTGACTGGCGAGCTCGTCAGATCGCGAGGTGGGATAATGATTGTATGGCTTCCTGTATTAAGATCCCTCTATCCGTCAATGCCTTGAATATGCCTACAGCCCCACCCCTGACCACTACTATTCCCATTCCATACTCTGACTTGGCACCTGTGTTTGACAAGAAAGAGGCCGATAGGCTACCCCCACATCGTTCTTACGATTGCGCCATCGACCTTCTTCCTGGTACCACGCCGCCTAAAGGGTCTGTCTATCCTTTGTCAGTTAAAGAACATAAGGTTTTGGAGGAATATATCACTGATTCCCTTAAAGGGTTTATTCGTCCTTCCTCCTCTCCCGCTGGGGCAGGATTTTTCTTTGTTCAGAAAAAGGAGGGTGATCTTAGACCCTGTATTGATTATCGAGGGTTGAACAAGATCACCGTTAAAAATGCCTACCCCATTCCACTCATCCCCGAGCTGTTTGACCGCCTGAAACACTCCAAAATCTTTTCCAAATTGGATCTCAGAGGAGCATACAATTTGATACGAATCAAACACGGGGATGAGTGGAAAATTGCATTCAACACCAGGTGAGGGCATTACGAATACCTGGTTATGCCCTTCGGTTTATGTAATGCTCCAGCAGTGTTTCAGGCGTTTATCAATGATGTGTTACGAGAATACACCCCCTGTTTTGTCGTGGTCTACCTCGATGATGTATTAATACATTCCCCGGATTTGAAAACCCACCATGTACATGTACGGCTCATCTTATCTAAGCTATTGGCCAACGGCCTCTACTGTAAGCTAGAAAAATGCTTATTTGATGTCCAACAAGTACAATTTTTGGGTTATGTTATATCTTCCTCTGGTTTCATGATGGATCCCAAGAAACTGGAGGCCATCGTTCATTGGCCTCTTCCCAAGGGCCTCAAGTCCATTCAAAGATTTATTGGCTTCTCTAATTATTATAGAAGGTTTATTAAAGGCTTCTCGTCCATTATTGCACCCATCACAACATTGACAAGAAAAGGAAGTGACACGCAGAATTGGTCCTCCAGTGCCCTGGAGGCTTTCGAAAGGCTAAAAAAGGCCTTTTCCACTGCTCCTATCCTCCATCACCCTGATCCCAATAGACCTTTCATTTTAGAAGTTGACGCATCAGAAACTGGGGTAGGAGCTGTATTGTCCCAACGTCCAGCTGACGGCAAGCCTATGCAGCCCTGTGGTTTTTATTCTAGGAAATTGTCCTCCACTGAGACCCGTTACGACATTGGGGACAGGGAATTGTTAGCCATTATATTGGCCTTAAAAGAATGGCGCCACCTTCTGGAGGGGTCCACCTGTCCGTTTTCCATTATCACTGACCATAAGAATCTGATATACCTGTCTGAAGCAAAAAGGTTGAACCCCAGACAAGCTCGATGGGCCCTTTTTCTCATCAGATTTGACTTCCTCATTACTTACAGACCCGGGTCTAAAAACGTTAAGGCCGATGCACTCTCCAGACAATACGAACCCCTATCGACTCCAGTATCCCTACCTGTTTCAATAGTTCCTGAAAGGAAAATATTAGCCTCTCTGAGTACACGAGTCGAGTCTCCTTTCTGGAACCTCTTGCTCTCTAAACAGTCTTTGGCTCCCCCCGTCTAAACCACAGGACAAACTATTCGTTCCTCCTGTTGAGGTACCTACTGTTTTACAGCTCTTTCACGAGTCTAAATTCGCTGGACATTTTGGGGTAAATAAGACTCTTGACTTGATTAAACGACACCTTTGGTGGCCGACACTTACCAAGGATGTAAAAGATTACGTAACTACCTGTTTTGTTTGTACCCGTTCCAAATCCTCCCGTCTTTGTCCTGCTGGCCTCCTCCAACCCCTACCGGTCCCTGAGCGCCCTTGGTCTCATTTAGCTATGGACTTCTTAGTGGAACTAACCCCTTCACTTGGTCATACAGTGATTTTTGTGGTTGTCGATCGCTTCTCCAAAATGGCACATTTCATTCCGTTAAAGAAACTCCCTTCCTCTAGCGAGCTAGTACAAATTTTCACTAAAGAAATATTCAGACTTCATGGTATTCCGAATGTTCTTGTCTCGGATCGGGGTTCTCAGTTTATCTCTCAGTTCTGGAGAGGTTTCTGTCACCAGTTAGGCGTTAAACTGTCCTTTTCTTCCGCGTATCACCCGCAAACGAACGGTTTAGCCGAAAGAACCAATCAAACGCTTGAGACTTATTTAAGGTGTTTTATTTCAGACGCACAGGATGATTGAAAACAAAGAATGGTGCAGCGCCACACAACATGCATCCACCACCAGGGTGCCCAGATAGCCAATCTCAGGATATAGTGGTTTCCCCTATACCATTACACACAATAATGAAATAAATAACCTGGATCGGCGCAAAATAATGCTTTCTGGGGTCCTGGAATCTTGCGTAGATATGTATGAAAGAAGGAGACAAATAATAGTGCAACACTGATATATACAAATTGCTTATAAGTGTATATGAGATATATCCCACTCACAAATATAGAGCCGTAACACTGGCTCTAAGTGGGTCCAGGCATGTGGGTGATTATCTTCAATTTCTTAGGTGACCCCCACCTTACAGCAACTTTTCTATCCAGAATTTTATGCAGTGGAGAGAAAAGGAGATTTCCTTGTGTAGATCCACAAACAAAGTTCACAATATTGTGTGCAGTTGGAATGGTACTCACATTTTAAGGAGCTCACATAGCTCGTGGATGTACGCCCACGGGTTTTTTTTGGATGGGAAAAACCCAAGGAAAAAACCACCAGTGATCCAGGAAACAGCACCAAAAATCCGGAAAACAGCAAGCAGGAAACGGGATTGAAGGTAGAAAATAAAATTTATTTAAAATGGAATTAAAATAACCACCAGAACGCGTTTCGCCGCATCAAGTAGCGGCTTCATCAGCTGGAATGGTTGTAATGGGCTTGTAGGCCCTTTTATAGTGTCCACAAGTAGTCTTAATTGTTCACATGTGTCCTGTTTGCTGTCCCGATTGATCCTTCCGTTTTCGGCGCTGGGCGCCGCCATTTTGCGCATGCGCGGTTCACTTCCGCGTTCCACCGCGTTCCAAACGCCTGTTCTCTTACTTCCGCGTTCCACTGCGTTCCAAACACCACTATTTTACTTCCGGTCGGCGGTTTCTTAACCAGAAGATGGAAATAGATACAGAATTCTCCTTCTCTTCATGATGTTCAGAGTTTTTGGGGTTTTAATAAACCTTTTTTCCTTTTCATCATATGCAGTATAAAAACAAGAATTTTACAGGCATTAAACTCGATTAAGATGATTAAAATTGGTTAAAATAAATTGTGCACCCCGCAAGGTCTCCCTATGGACCAGCAATATATTGCATATATAATACCTAAAATAAGGGGGGAATTGGAGGCTAAAAAAACTATCTCATAATGTATAATTCAATAGTGACCATATAGATACCATCCCATTTTGTAAACTTCTTTATCAAAAAAGTGACTAATGCTATAATTTAAAATTGATTACAATTGGTAAAATATTAATTGTGTGAACCTCATTTATGTGGAAATATTATGCAAAATTATTATTAAAGTGCTTTTAATAAATTTGAATATAATTGAATATATTATCATTTTAAAAGTGCTTTTATTCAGTGTGTTAATTACAAAACTATGTGTAACAATATCTTCCTTTGTATTGATAAAATAATAAATCTCAAAAAACATTCCTTTTTTATAAAAGTGCTATTCAGAGTGCCATATCATTACTGACTAATATTTAAATGTCAAAATGTATACCTAATTAAGTGTATTATTATTTTTTCAGGTTTATATATTATTAAATAAAGTGAGGAAAAAAAAAAAAAAAAAAAAAACTCATAAAAAATTCATAGGAAATTCATAGAAAATGGACTACCTCGAAATCATTGTTTAGCCCATTTGGTGCCATAGTACCCATTTCATAGATAGTCCGCATCTCCTCCTGTCCCAACTTATTAATAATATTATCATCTATATTAACTCTATGTATTTTTTTAATGGCCATGAATCTCAAACCTACTGGAGAACCTCCATGTTGGAGCTTAAAATGTAATGAAACGGAGTGTTTTTCGTACAACTTTTTTATATTTCTGACATGTTCTGAAATTCTTATATTTAGGGCCCTTTTTGTGCGACCAACGTATTGGAGGCCACAAGGACATTCTAAAAGATATATTACGCTTTTTGAGCAACAATTAAGAACTTCTTTTATTTGTATCTTTTGATTAATTTTTTTATTCATATATTCTATTCTGCAGTCTTTCCTATTGCCAGTCGACCTACAGGCGAGGCATTGTCCACAGACATAATAGCCATTTTTTAAATTAAATTGATTCTGATTTATTTTTTTGTTTTTAGGTTTGCTATGTACTATATTCATTTTTAGGTTCTTAACTCCTCTAAATACTATTTTTGGCTGTTCCCCCAATATACCATTTAGATCTTTGTCTTTCTGAAGAACATGCCAGTGTTTCTTAATTATTCTCTTCAGTGTTACGGCTCTATATTTGTGAGTGGGATATATCTCATATACACTTATAAGCAATTTGTATATATCAGTGTTGCACTATTATTTGTCTCCTTCTTTCATACATATCTACGCAAGATTCCAGGACCCCAGAAAGCATTATTTTGCGCCGATCCAGGTTATTTATTTCATTATTGTGTGTAATGGTATAGGGGAAACCACTATATCCTGAGATTGGCTATCTGGGCACCCTGGTGGTGGATGCATGTTGTGTGGCGCTGCACCATTCTTTGTTTAAATTGTTGATTGAATAAAAATTCCCCTACTGGTGCAATAGCTGCCTTCAATATGTCGTTTACCAACTTTAGGAAAAACATTGCCAGTAACATAGAATCCGCATTAGGAGAATTTGACATTTGGGTAGATACACATGGACCATTAGATCCAGCACACAAAGATCTGAAATAGATCTAGAAAGGAGTTTAATAAAAGAGATAAAAATTAAATTGGAAATTGCTACTTTAGAGAAATACCAAAGAGATAAAATAACACTGAGAGGTTTAAGATTTCAAAAAACTCCCACCTCTGAGAAAGATGACCCTGACTTTATGTTAGGATGGAATAAATTGCTGGAAACCTTCTCTGTGTCTATGATGGAGTATGTGATTCAAAAAAAGAAGGAAAAACTGCCTAAGATCAATGAAGAGATCGAAAGATTGACTGAATTGATTGAAAAGAATCAATCCAAAGAAGACATCTCGAAATTGAGTAGAGAATTGGAAGGAAAATTAGAAAAAATCGAAAGTGAAGTACTGACAATCAAAAAACGTAAATATGAGAGAGATGTAGAGGACTACAGAAGGGGCAATGTACATAGATCTTATGAAGAGAAACGAGTGAATGACTTCTCCTGGGATAAAGAAAGAAGAGAAAGGGTTTTTTACAACAATAGAGGGTCCCAACCAGAAAGATGGGAAAACAGAAGCTATCCAAGAAATAATAGGATGGACTATAGACCACAGGAACAACGATATTTTTATAGATCAGAATATCAGAATTTCAGAAGAGACAACTATCAGGAAAGAGATAGAAACTATGGGGGATGGGCCCCAAGAAATAGACCTGATATGTATAGGGATAGAAGAAATGTCTATAATGAGGAAGAAAACAATAGACCTTATTGGAGAAGGGATCAGGCAGCAAGAATTAGAGACGAACAGAAAATTGATAGATCACCCTCATTCAGGAGAAAAGAAAGAGATTCTTCTCCAAGAAGAGACTATGGAGATCACAACTCTACTCCACCCAGAGATACCAGGAGAAGAGCTGATCAAGAGATTGAAAAGATCAGTATCCCTACGACCAACAGATTTTGAATCCTCAATGAAAACCCAGAGGAGGAGGTTTTTTGGAGGGACCCCCTAGACAGGAGGGTAAATCCGGGGGAACACAGAGACCTGGATACAAGATTAGGAAGAGAGGGGGGAAAGAAAAGATCTTGGGAAAAAACAGACGGGGAAAGAGAGCAGGGAAGCGAATCTTTAAGAGAAAAAAGGGAGAGAAGGTAGAAATGAAAGGTATTTTTAATTTAAGTCAGAAGGTTTTAACTAATACAGAAATTAAAGTCCTAAATAAAGGACTAAAGTTTGCCCCCACCAAACGGATGGATAAGTTCAGTATGTATATAGACTTACAAAGTTTTAAAAGAAAATTGAGCCTAAAAAAATATTTTTTGAGATCTCCAGTAGAAAATAGTATGCCAATTGATCCAGATAAATTTACACATACGAACTTAAAGAAAAAATCAAAGTTTTACCCGCGACATATTATTTCTGACGAAATTAAAATGTTTGAAAATCTGGTGTCCACTGATATAGACAGGATGGTAGTTAGGGAGAAAAATTATAATCTCACCATAGAGGAAAAAAAAGCGATAAAAAATCTTGATAATGATGAGACGATTGTAATAAAACCTGCGGACAAGGGAGGGGGGATTGTTGTCTGGCCAAAAGAAGCATACAATAAGGAAGCATTGCGTATATTGGAGGATAAAAAAACATACACCAAATTAAAAAGTAATCCCATAATAACTATTAGAGAAAATCTTCAGGTTCTCCTCCAAGGTGGTAAAGAGAAGGGAATTCTTACTGAACGTGAATTTCAGTATTTAATGATCGAGGATATCAAGACCCCACACTTTTATATCTTGCCCAAGATCCACAAAAATATAACTGAACCACCCGGGAGACCCATAGTGGCAGGAATCCATTCTATTACGAGTTGTTTGTCTGAGTATGTAGATATCCTCCTTCAGCCAATTGTTAAGGAGATGCCCTCGTATCTAAAGGATACTATCAGCATATTACAGATATTAGATGAAATAAAATGGGAGAAAGATTACATAATGGTTGTAAGTGATGTTAATTCACTGTATAGTAATATACCCCATGCTATGGGCATGCAAATAGTTAATGAAAGAATAAGTGACTCCAAGAAATTGGATGATATACAGGTGGGTTTCATTATGGAGAGTATACAATTTATCCTAGAAAATAATTATTTTAAATTTGGGGAAGATTTTTTCTTACAAAAGAATGGTACGGCAATGGGGACTAAGTTTGCGCCCAGCTATGCGAACCTATATATGGCAGGCTGGGAAGCCCAGTTTGTCTACGGTTCGCATAGCTGGGCGCACAACATCCCCCTTTATAGACGTTACATCGATGACGTATTTTTTATTTGGAGAGGCAATGAGGAAGACCTAATCACCTTTTTGGATAGTCTCAATAGTCAAGTTTGGGGTATTACATTAGAAAATAAATGGAGTAGGGAGAAAATAACTTTTCTTGACCTAGAAATATACATCAGCGAAGGATCTGTCAAATGCAAAACTTTTTTTAAAGAGGTAGATACTAATACCTATATAAACACTACAAGCTGCCACAATCCATCGTGGCTCAAAGGGGTACCCAAGGGGCAATTCATGCGCTTGAGGAGGAATTGCTCAGACCTCAACATTTTTGAGCAACAGGCCAATCAATTAAAAGAAAAATTCCTAGAAAAGGGGTATAATGCCCTAGAGTTGGATATAATTATCGACCAACTCAAACAGGAGGACCGGACGAATTTACTCAAATATAAACCCAAAAAAACCATCAAAGAAGGTGAAGTTCTATTTCTGTGTGACTACAGCAGTAAAGCCAAAAACATGAAGAGAATAATTAAGAAACACTGGCATGTTCTTCAGAAAGACAAAGATCTAAATGGTATATTGGGGGAACAGCCAAAAATAGTATTTAGAGGAGTTAAGAACCTAAAAATGAATTTAGTACATAGCAAACCTAAAAACAAAAAAATAAATCAGAATCAATTTAATTTAAAAAATGGCTATTATGTCTGTGGACAATGCCTCGCCTGTAGGTCGACTGGCAATAGGAAAGACTGCAGAATAGAATATATGAATAAAAAAATTAACCAAAAGATACAAATAAAAGAAGTTCTTAATTGTTGCTCAAAAAGCGTAATATATCTTTTAGAATGTCCTTGTGGCCTCCAATACGTTGGTCGCACAAAAAGGGCCCTAAATATAAGAATTTCAGAACATGTCAGAAATATAAAAAAGTTGTACGAAAAACACTCCGTTTCATTACATTTTAAGCTCCAACATGGAGGTTCTCCAGTAGGTTGAGATTCATGGCCATTAAAAAAATACATAGAGTTAATATAGATGATAATATTATTAATAAGTTGGGACAGGAGGAGATGCGGACTATCTATGAAATGGGTACTATGGCACCAAATGGGCTAAACAATGATTTCGAGGTAGTCCATTTTCTATGAATTTCCTATGAATTTTTTTATGATTTTTTTTTTTTTTTTTTCTTTCCTCACTTTATTTAATAATATATAAACTTGAAAAAAATAATAATACACTTAATTAGGTATACATTTTGACATTTAAATAATAGTCAGTAATGATATGGCACTCTGAATAGCACTTTTATAAAAAAGGAATGTTTTTGAGATTTATTATTTTATCAATACAAAGGAAGATATTGTTACACATAGTTTTGTAATTAACACACTGAATAAAAGCACTTTAAAAATGATAATATATTCAATTATATTCAAATTTATTAAAAGCACTTTAATAATAATTTTGCATAATATTTCCACATAAATGAGGTTCACACAATTAATATTTTACCAATTGTAATCAATTTTAAATTATAGCATTAGTCACTTTTTTGATAAAGAAGTTTACAAAATGGGATGGTATCTATATGGTCACTATTGAATTATACATTATGAGATAGTTTTTTTAGCCTCCAATTCCCCCCTTATTTTAGGTATTATATATGCAATATATTGCTGGTCCATAGGGAGACCTTGCGGGGTGCACAATTTATTTTAACCAATTTTAATCATCTTAATCGAGTTTAATGCCTGTAAAATTCTTGTTTTTATACTGCATATGATGAAAAGGAAAAAAGGTTTATTAAAACCCCAAAAACTCTGAACATCATGAAGAGAAGGAGAATTCTGTATCTATTTCCATCTTCTGGTTAAGAAACCGCCGACCGGAAGTAAAATAGTGGTGTTTGGAACGCAGTGGAACGCGGAAGTAAGAGAACAGGCGTTTGGAACGCGGTGGAACGCGGAAGTGAACCGCGCATGCGCAAAATGGCGGCGCCCAGCGCCGAAAACGGAAGGATCAATCGGGACAGCAAACAGGACACATGTGAACAATTAAGACTACTTGTGGACACTATAAAAGGGCCTACAAGCCCATTACAACCATTCCAGCTGATGAAGCCGCTACTTGATGCGGCGAAACGCGTTCTGGTGGTTATTTTAATTCCATTTTAAATAAATTTTATTTTCTACCTTCAATCCCGTTTCCTGCTTGCTGTTTTCCGGATTTTTGGTGCTGTTTCCTGGATCACTGGTGGTTTTTTCCTTTGGGTTTTTCCCATCCAAAAAAAACCCGTGGGCGTACATCCACGAGCTATGTGAGCTCCTTAAAATGTGAGTACCATTCCAACTGCACACAATATTGTGAACTTTGTTTGTGGATCTACACAAGGAAATCTCCTTTTCTCTCCACTGCATAAAATTCTGGATAGAAAAGTTGCTGTAAGGTGGGGGTCACCTAAGAAATTGAAGATAATCACCCACATGCCTGGACCCACTTAGAGCCAGTGTTACGGCTCTATATTTGTGAGTGGGATATATCTCATATACACTTATAAGCAATTTGTATATATCAGTGTTGCACTATTATTTGTCTCCTTCTTTCATACATATCTACGCAAGATTCCAGGACCCCAGAAAGCATTATTTTGCGCCGATCCAGGTTATTTATTTCATGCACAGGATGATTGGGTTACTCTATTACCTTGGGCGGAGTTTGCATATGACAATGCCACATCGCAGTCGACAAAATTCTCTCCTTTTGAAATAGTCACTGGTATACATCCCACTATTTTTCCGTCCTCATTCTCTCCTCAGAACATTCCTGCCCTAGAGGAACACCTAGGCAATCTCCGGGTTATTTGGGAAAAGACCAGGTTGAATCTTGAGTCCGCCTCCTTAAGTCAGAAGCGGTCGGCTGATCGGAGGCGCAGACCTCCACCAGTGTACCATGTGGGTGACAGGGTTTGGCTCAGCACACGCCACATTCGTTTGAAGGTTCCGTCCATGAAATTTGCGCCCCGTTTTATCGGTCCGTATAAAATACTCCGATGTATTAATCCCGTAGTATACGCACTGCAATTGCCCGTCTCTTTGCGTATTCCGAACTCCTTTCATGTCTCTTTATTGAAGCCGCTCGCCTGCAACCGATTTACTCGTCCTGACTCTCCTCCTCCTCCTGTGGTGGTCGATGGGACTCCCGAGTATGAAATTGAGTCCATCCTGGATTCCCGTAATTTTCGCAATCGGTTGCAGTATCTGGTTCATTGGACTGGCTATGGTCCCGCGGATCGCTCATGGGTTTCGTCACGTGACGTTCATGCTCCTCGATTGGTCTCCGCGTTTCATCGTCGTTTCCCCGATCGCCCGGCTCCTGGCCGCCCGGTGGGCGTTCCTCGAGGCGGGGGTGCTGTCAGGGTCCGGCGGGCACCGCCGGCCCGGCGTCCTGCCGTGCCCCGGCGGACGCCGCCGACCCGGCGTCCTCCCTCCCGGCTCCGGGGTCGGCGTCTTCCTCGCCTCGTGTATGTGCGCAGTATGCGCGCGCGCCGCCGGCGGTTCCGGATTTAGCCCTCCCGGCGGCGCGACGTCACCACAGGCATGACCAGTTGCAGTGGATGCTTGGACCATAGGTAAGTAAGTGTCTATAAGGGTTGTGGAGAAGGACTAAAAGTGAGATATAAAGCCTCCACACTATAATAAGTGTTTAATATTGCAGAGGCCACCTGCACATCATAGCAATTCACCACAACCCTTATAGACACTTACTTACCTATGGTCCAAGCATCCACTGCAACTGGTCATGCCTGCCTCCTAGCTGATGAAGGTTCAACAAACCTGAAACAGCGCTGTCCTGGGAGTGGCTTTGACCAGTTGCATAACCTTATCTTTGCTACAAAGCCACAGTGTGGCATAGCATTGATTTTAGGGTTCTGTGTAATAGCAGATCCAGGATGTATAAAAGTGAGACAGAGGTCATTTGCATATCCTACCCAGAATTCCTTGCTGCATATGGGGAATGTGGCACAGGAGCGCTGGGATACAATTCTTTGAATTGCTATGATGTGCAGGTGGCTTCTGCAATATTAAACACACTTATTATAGTGTGGAGGCTTTTTATCTCACTTTTAGTCCTTCACCACAACCCATATAGACACTATATATATATATACAGTATATAGCGTAAACAGATGAAGGGATGCACTGGAGGTATTTGGAATTAAAAGCAAAAATCCTTTATTCAAAATCCATTTGCAACAGCGGGCTGGCTTCAAACAGGCAATACATTGGCACGTATATATATATATATATGTATGTGATAGATATATATTATATATAACGTGTTAGTCCAGTTGCCAAAATCATGAGTATACCAGTACGTAGTGATACCTTTCACTGATCAGTATAGTTTCCAGACCTGAATAGCATTACACTCCTGAAAGCTTGTCTTTTAAATCAGCCCTGCCACAAGCTCACATCTCCCGCTGCCACAGCGCTTGCTTCTGGACTCAGAATCTAAGCCCTGCCACAAGCTCACATCTCCCTCTGCCACAGGACCGTCTTTAACGCAGGGCAAAAGGGGCAGTTGCCCTGGGCCCAGTCATTGTTGAGGGGCCCAAAGCAGCTGCCCCTTGGGCCCACGTAAACCATGGATGACTGCTGCCGCTGCTAGCGGAATGCATTAACAGAATTTCGCTAGCAGCCCCCTCGACTGGCCATGTCTTCTTGCGAGCGCCAGTGTGCTCCCTAACGTGGCCGCCATCCTGTGAAGGCTGTCACGCGGCCTACTGGCAAGATCTCATGAGACCGCGTCACAGCCTTCAGAAGCCGGCGTATGTGTGGAGCAGAATGTGGTGCTTGGAGGAACACGCAGGTTATCTGATCCTGGGGTCTGTGCTGGGTACATACACTTTATTGCCAAAAGTATTCGCTCACCTGCCTTGACTCGCATATGAATTTAAGTGACATCCCATTCCTAATCCATAGGGTTCAATACGACGTTGGTCCACCCTTTGCAGCTATAACAGCTTCAACTCTTCTGGGAAGGCTGTCCACAAGGTTTAGGAGTGTGTTTATGGGAATTTTTGACCATTTTTGTGAGGTCACACACTGATGTTGGACGAGAAGGCCTGGCTCTCAGTCTCCACTCTAATTCATCCCAAAGCTGTTCTGTCGGGTTGAGGTCAGGACTCTGTGCAGGCCAGTCAAGTTCATCTACACCAGACTCTGTCATCCATGTCTTTATGGGCCTTGCTTTGTGCACTGGTGCACAGTCATGTTGGAAGAGGAAGGGGCCAGCTCCAAACTGTTCCCACAAAGATGTGAGCATGGAATTGTCCAAAATGTCTTGGTATGGTGAAGCATTCAGAGTTCCTTTCACTGGAACTAAGGGGCCAAGCCCAGCTCCTGAAAAACAACCCCACACCATAATCCCCCCTCCACCAAACTTTACACTTGGCACAATACAGTCAGACAAGTACCGTTCTCCTGGCAACCACCAAACCCAGACTCGTCCATCAGATTGCCAGATGGAGAAGTGTGATTCGTCACTCCAGAAAACGCTTCTCCTTTGCTCTAGAGTCCAGTGGCGGCGTGCTTTACACCTCTGCATCCGACGCTTTGCATCGTACTTGGTGATGTATGGCTTGGATGCAGCTGCTCGGCCATGGAAACCCATTCCATGAAGCTCTCTGTGCAAAGTTCCTGAGCTAATCTGAAGGCCACGTGAAGTTTGGAGGTCAGTAGCGGTTGACTCTGCAGAAAGTTGGCAACCTCTTTGCACTAGGCACCTCAGCATCCGCTGACCCCACTCCATCAGTTTACATGGCCTACCACTTTGTGGCTGAGTTGCTGTCGTTCCCAAACATTCCAAGTTCTTATAATACAGCTGACAGTTGACTGTGGAATATTTAGGAGCGAGGATATTTCACAACTGGATTTGTTGCACAGGTGGCATCCTATCACAGTTCCACGCTGGAATTCACTGAGCTCCTGAGAGCGACCCATTCTTTCACAAATGTTTGTAAGAACAGTCTGCATGCCTAGGTGCTTGATTTTATATACCTGTGGCCATGGAAGTGATTGCAACACCTGATTCTGATTATTTGGATGGGTAAGCGAATACTTTTGGCAATATAGTGTATATTTCTGGGGGGTCTTTGCTGGGTACATATATTTCTGGGGGGTCTGTGCTGGGTACATATATTTCTGGAGGGCCCGTGCTGGATACAGATATTTCTGGGGGGTCTGTGCTGGATACATATATTTCTAGGGGCTTTTGCTGCATACATATATTTGTGGGGGCCTTGCTGGGTATATTTATGCAGGGCCTGTGATGGATATATATATTTGTGGGGTGCTGGGTACATAACTCTGGGGTCCTGTGCTGGGTTCATATAATTCTGAGGGCCTGTGCTGGGTACATATATTTCTGGGGGGTCTGTGCTGGGTACATATATTTCAGGGGGGTCTGTGCTGGGTACATATATTTCTGGGGGGTCTGCTGCATACATATATATGTGTGGGGTCCTGTGCTGATACATATATTTGTGGGGGCCTGTGCTGGATATATTTGTGGGGGCCTGTGCTGGATATATTTAAGGGGGCCTGTGCTGGATACATATATTTCTAGGGGGGGTCTGTGCTGGGTACATATAATTCTGGGGGCCTGTGCTGGGTACATACATTTCTGGGGGGTCTGTGCTGGGTACATATAATTCTTATTTTTGTATTATTAGACTATATATAGCCATTTGATTCACACTTGAAACATAATAATGTTAATTTGCACTTTTTTACTGAAAGTTATTAAGATATTAACATGCCTTTTCTCCCAAGAAAATGTAACTGTTAATAGAAATATATGATGAGAAAGAGCCTAGAAGAGGCAGTACGTACTGTTACAGATCAATCTAATGACTTGTTTTTGAGACAGTTCTTTATTTTTACATTATTAAAGCTTTATGAGACAAGTCCATGATGTATGTGGTTTTTTTGGGATGTTGGGGTGGAGAGCACAATTATGCGGTGGGTGGGCTTTCGGGGGGCCCAAGAGAAAGTTTGCCCAGGGTCCAATCAATGTTAAAGACGGGCCTGCT